>CAKOAT010152820.1:54760-69245 GCA_932364175.1 Eruca vesicaria subsp. sativa
GTATATTTTGATATTTTTATAATGTTATAATATGTTAATATTGGAAATTTATTATTGAACCGCTGTAGTATCTCATAATCAACCAGTCATAAATGTCCCGCAAACGCACCAGTTTTTAATCACTGTACCAGTCGTACAAATCGCCTAATAACGCTAGAAACCGCAACCACCCACATCCGCAAACTCCCGCAACTGCAATCGCAACCGCCGCGTTTCAACCAGTCAGACCCTTAGTTGTTTATGTGTAATGATTGCTTCAATCCTTAGTTTTTGCTGCAGTAAATTTGGTAGCCACTATGGCTTTGTGTCATCTTTTGTAAAGTACTCCTTTAATGGAGACTAGCTATCTATAAAATCTTGTTTGACCAAAAAAATATAATTGGTACATATCTCAAACTGGATACTGCTTCTCTCAAGCATAATGAAGCCAAAGAAACCAAAACTTTGAACCGTTAGCTGAACAATAGGATGATTTTTTTCTCTGCTAAATTGCTACAACAAGTTGATAAGACAAGTTTATGCTGTTTCTGTGACTTCTACGAGCCTCCCACGAACCCACTTTTTGGTTACATTTCCTGCCTCCGAAGACTCAGCCTTTTCCTCCATTCCGTGGTACTCGCTCATACCATTTGGAAGATGGGGACTCTCAGTAAGCTTGATAGCTCCATTAGACTCTGGTGGTGGATGGACTCTGTTTCCGTTTGGCTGTTTTGTAGTACCTTCAATGTTGAATGTGAGCAACTCGCTAGGCTTCATGTTCAAGTGAAGGCTCTCTCCGTTGATGGTGAAAGTGTATGTTCCGTTAACATCTCCTGGTTGTTCTTGATCAGTTGTGTCTTCGGTCTCGGATTCAGTGTCTAGATCAAGAAGACTATTACTAGGCTGAGGTGAAGTCTCATCCTCCCCTGAAGCTACCTGCCTCATTTCTATAGACTCAATCAGCTGTGTTGCTTCTGCTATGAGCTTTTTACTCTCTAACAAAGATGCTTGAGCAACAGAGCTTGTCCTAGCAGCAATCTCAAGTACTTTCGCAGCTTTCTCAGCTTCCTTGATCAAAAGCCTGAGCAGTAGAATCTTTGTTACAATTTCAAACAGAGATATGTTAACAGTTTTGTCTTAATGACTAACCTTGCTTGTTCCACAGCATCCATCTTCTTAGATTCTTCCGCAACTCTTTTTGCTCTGATGCTTTTTATCATTTCCAGTTTAGAACTCGCCAAAGGATCTTTATACACAGGTGTCTTACGCTTCCGTACTTTCACCACTTTAACTTTGATTTGCCTTTCGGCCTCTGGTTCCCTTGCAGTTTTAATTGCAGGGTTCTTCTTTCTAGGCTCTGCATTCCCACTTGGTCTTCTACGTTGCCTCTCGCCACCTTCAGGTATACCGTGATACTTTGCCAAGCCAGAGCATACCCTTTCACGGTAAGACTGACCAGAGAAACGAAACCAAACCGAGTTAATGTAAGAATAAAACATCAACACAAGTTGGTTGATCAAATCTACTTACTGGATCAGCCCATTTAGCAGCTATTGCTTCTGCAATTTTCCTTCTTTGTTCTGGAGATTTTGGTGCTCTTCTATTGCTTTTAGCTCCTCTAACGGCTTTCCTCTGCTCTACACTTTCCAGCCATTCCAGTTGATTCTGCTGATCCATGATCTTGTAAGAATCCCACTCAAACTCTTGTTCGTCTGTGTATCCTTTTTTAGCAGCTTCTGCTAAAAAGTTTTGCCACTCGAAAAGACATGTCTCTTGCACTTTTCTCATCTCCTTCAGCCTTGCCCATCGCTTCCGCACTCCCTCCCCAATCTTCAACCGTGTCTCCTCGCTGTAAAATATCATGAGAACTTGAGAAGATAACATTATGATAAACACAAAAAGAAAAAGCATAAGAAAAACCCAGTACTGACTTTTGGGCGTGTCCGAGGTTGGCTAACTTCATCTTGATCTGCAAATGTAAGAAGGCACAAAAGGTTCTATGAGGATTGAGAGAATCTGATGCATATAACAAACCTAAACGTCCTAATGGTAGAATATGTATTTTGTGTGCACCAACAATTAATATGGATACACGTCCCACTAGGGTTTACTAGGGCCAACTCCTCTAAGAAGACATATATGAACATTCTTACATGACATCACCTTTGGGTTTTGCATTGCAATCTTTGTCCTTTCTCTAATCTTCTGTAAGGTCTCTACATAAACGCAAAAGAAAAACCGATTATTATAATGTTTACCAACTAATAAGCAAGTTCAGATAGATTGCAGAGGATATTTCAAAGCAGAAACTGCCCACCAGGACTATGCTTCCTGCCTTTGTTCCAAGGAGTGTTCCCCCTATTAGCTTTGGAGATCCTCATCCTTCTCAACCTTTCTCTGTCATCCACCTCTTCTCCATCATCAGAACTTCCATTTAGACCTCTAGAGTGTTCTGAAGCATCAGAAGAAGACAGGGAAAAGCTTTGTTCGTGTTCTTTCTGAGCAGGATATTTGGTTTCAACAGTGGCCACTGCAGTGATAAAGACTCTGCATCTTCGTACATGAAGATGCCCCGTGTAAAATTTCAAACTCTTAGAGAAACTGGATTGTCTCCATGGATTAGGCAGGGTTTTAGCATGGTTAGCACTCTGAGCACCCAGTGGAACAAGATGAGCTTGGAAGGAAGGTTGGACAGTAGCAACATCTGCAAGATCAAGCATGTCAAAAGAGAAAATATACATTGATGCTCTTCACAGAAATGTAAGAGATCAAACGAAAGAGCCATCTCCAGGAGCTAAGAAACTGAGGAAAACACTATGTAAAACGACAGACTTTTAATCATACCAAACCAAGCAACTGCAACTATGAATATGTTAAAAACAATTTTAAACATTGTTCAGACCGAATACTGCAAATGCAATGAAAAAAAAGATACCCAATAGACAAGAAACAACACTGGAGAAGAAAGAATCTCTCAACAACAACACTAAAGTGGAATTCTATATAGTAATATTCATCACCGTATAAAAATTGAGATTTTACCAGAAAAGGTACCTAAAGAAGGCATTTGGGAACTCATTCAGCTCAGGAAAAACAACAGAAGGAGGAACTCTTCTTCTTTTTTTTTTTGCGACACGACCAGAATGTATTGTAAGATTACAACGCAGCAACAATAAATTGGTATGAGATTTATGTTCCTCTCTACTGAAAAATAGAAGCGAGGGTTTTGCAGACAGACAAGAAGGATAAGCCACACCCACACAAATAGCAAACTTCAACGAGGATACACTTATTACTGTCTAGCTTTGACGCAGCAACCAGGAGACGGTGGATAACGAGACCCGGCGTTTGTCTTAAAAACCCGACCCGTATCATACAAGATCGGGCTAATGGGCCTTAACTTGCGTTAAGACACACACGTCGACGTTTAGTTTTGTGATGGGAGGGATAACGGCCACCTAATGTATCCGGGTTGTTCTGTTATGCTAACAGTAACCCGACCCGTATCACTTCTCTATTTTATCCTTAACTTCAAACGGCGTCGTATCACTGACAATTTTTAAAATGTACTGCGAGCCGGGTCGGATTTTGGGTAAGTTTACTATACCGGTCGGCGGTTCCGGGTTGATCTCCGGCAACGACTGCGACGCGTCACTAATGGAGAGAGATTCTTCGTCTTATTCATCGTCATCGCCTGATGATGAAGGCAGGCGATCACCGAAATCCTCACGAAGAATCAGATCCTCGAATCGACCGTTTTCGTGAAAGTGATTGCTCTGTCTTCCAGCTCCGTGCGAAGTGAAGAGTCTCCGATCACTTTTAAGATGGAGTTTCAAGTTCAGTCTCACTAACATTGTTTGATTTTACTCTCTAAATTCTCTGCTGGAGTGGTCACTGACAGTAAGTACTTTTTATTATCAACTAAAGTATATAATTGATGATGATAATACGGTACCATTTAGAATGTAGCTATGCTTTTGTGAACGGATCAGTGGGGCTACAAATCTACTTAGTTTAGGAAACTTCCATTGACCAACTTAATCATTTGTGGATAAAGTATCAGCATAACAAAGTTTTAATCATTCGTAGTAGCTTCTCTTCTTTACCGTATTTGACATTTTTTTTAAGTAACTGTGAAAGCTTTTGTGTGTCTTTTATAGTGTGGTGTTTGGTCAACCTCTGCTTATATTATAAATGGCTATGTAGCTTTCTCCTTGTTTTACTAATCACAAGAAACCAAGTTGTTTTACTCTATTCCTCAAGCTGGTGAATGAATCACTCGTCTCTACTTACTTACTGATGCAGCTGAAAGCGAAACTGGTCTGCTACAATCACTGTTGATCCTAAATGGAAAGATTGTCCCCCCCGGACCCGGTGAAACAACCAGCTCGTGCTTCAGCTGAGAAATGGGATGCATTGTTGTAAAGGGGACTCACATGTAACATCTTCAGCTCGTGTTTATTGGTACCTCAAGTTCTACTTTTACAAAGGATATCCTCAGACTCAGAAGAGACTGGTGAACTGCTTTAGTGTCAAAATAAGCAGCCTAGTTTTGTTAGCCGATCATGAATAAATTTGGAACAAAAGCTCACGTCTTGTGAGTTCTCATCATATATATATAATAAACCCATACTTATCTGTAACTCACCTGAGATTGTTATGGAAGTTTCTGAGTGATGTGTGAGTTTCTAATTGACTCTCTACTTATCCAAATAACTAGTGATTTAATACTAAACACTAACCCTTTGTTAATTGCTTATAGCATGTCATTATCAAATCAATACTGATCCATATTCTCAACTCAAGTAGACAATGGTTACACATACACATGATATATCTGTGTCTATATATATGTTCCATTTATTGAACCTTTTGTGTTACTATATATATCCAGGAGACGCGCTGCCGCTTCTTCGACTCGGTTTAGTCGGTCGATAATTATCTTTAAAGCTTCGATCTTGCCTTTGAATATACCAAAAAAAAGAAAGAAAAAAAGCCACGTCGTTTTCCCCAGATGAAAGATTGACAGAATCTCACTAAAGATCGGAGCTTTCTCAAAAGGTGTGATCATGAGAGCGAGATTGGTGGTGTTCCCGATCAAAGGGAGGAAGTGGTGTTTTAGCAGATCCGTTGATCCTTTCGCTTCTCAGACTCCGTCCGGTGTCACTCCGACTACTGTGCGAGGTTTATGGAAGAAGTTGTCATCTGAGTCGAAGCCCATCAATGCCAACGCAGAGCTTCTTGTCGATTTCATCTCTGACAAGGTTTACACTTTGAAACTCTTTGTCTTTCTATATATATATATAGACAACACACCCGTGTGTTTATGTGACGCGTAGTGAGGTTTATGTATCTATTAGTGTAGACAAGTTTGTGACCAATAAGCTTTTGTTTTGTTTCTGATCAAAAGAAACAAAAAAAAACAAGAAAATGATAGTTTCTCATCAGTTTGATGAGTTGTTGTTGTGATGATTAGATGAACAAAGCGTGGACGGGTCTTGAGAAAGCGCCTGAAGGATCAGTTAAGAACAAGATTCATGGGTTTGTAAATTTGTCTACTTTTCGTATTGAGGCTTTGGCTTTGTTCTGTGTTTTGATATGCTTAATGTTTTGAACTGTGGTTGTGGATGTGTAGGTTAGGACTGAAGCTTCTGGCTCGTGTTAAGCCGTCTGAGATTTTCTTGAAGTCTATATCTAAGGAGGTCACTTCCATCCAAGTCTCTTATCCTCCTAGGTTCTATTCTCTCCCTCTCCTTCTTCAGTATGCTCTGGTGAATTCGGATTATTGTTTACGTTTTTTAGCTAATCCATGTCAAATGTTTCAGTTTAGATCCTAGACTTGTACGCAGGAGACTGCGCCATATTGCTGTGAGGTAAGTGTTTTACCGTTTGCACATTGTCTTTTGACTGATTTTGGGTGGAGAATCTCTCATTCTTCTGATTGGATCTTTAGTGGAACAATCCTGCACAAGAAGTACCTGATTGGCTCAGTTACTTTGCTTCCATTGACAAGTGCATTTATGGTATGTACATTTAACACCTCACCAACTCGGTTTAGTTTCTTTCAAAGTCTTCATAACCAGCGAAGCCTTTGTTGATTTGTTCAATTTAGGTATTGCCATTACCAAACATACCATTCTTCTGGGTTTTATTCCGTACATATTCCCACTGGCGAGCTCTTCAGGTCTGTGATGTCTCACTTCCCAGTACATGCTCCCATTATCATAAAGGTTTTATAGAGACTCAAGATCACCTTTGATGTTGCAGGGAAGCGAGCAGCTGCTTAAGCTCCTCCCAAACCAAACTGATGATGCAGATGAAAGCAATAACAACAACAAGAAGCCTCAATCTCCCACATGTGTAAGCTGTTTTACTCAACAAGAATAACTCAAATGCTTTTTTCTTTTTTCTTATTTTTGTCTTTGTTTTTCATGAAACAGGTTTGGCTGCCATCAGAAGAGTTTAACCAGCTACTTCGTGAAGCCAACGAGGAAGGGCTTGATGAGGAGACCATAGTAGAGATTTGCAAATTATTTCATCTCAATAAGATCGATGTTCTTAAATATCGCAATCTTGTCTAACTCTTTATGTCATTTTAGGCTCTTTTGTTTTTTTTGTTTTTTGTTTGGTGCAATTTTTTAGATGTTTGAAGCCAACTTGCGTTCTAATTCCTTTCCGTGATTTTGTTCCTCAACACTTAAAAAAGAAAATCTTTGTTACTTGGAAATAGTTAAAATTTTTAAGTTTGCACTACAAAAGGAAAAACAGACGTAACAGTGTGTTCCAAGAACATCAAAAGAACAAAAAAAACAAGGAAAAAACTCGAACCAACGAGAATTTACGTTTACTTATTTATATTTGGTAAGAAATTTTGCTTGCACAAAACAATTTCCATATGATTATTTCTCATAAAGGGTTTATATCTATATCTTTCTTATCTTTGCTTGCTGTTGTTGTATGATTAGTTTACCACACATAGTAATCTGGTTTTAGAAAATTAGAACTTGAAAAATAATGCATTTGATTTCATGAATACTTGAGTTACAACTACTAATAAATGATGAGTTAGGGAATTTGGTAAATTTTATTAAAACGTAATCGATTAATATACGTTTTGTCAAGGAGCTGGAGCCTATCTGACAAAGCAACATCTTCGGAAATTGCATCGCTGTTTTTTTTCCTTTTTTTCTTTTTTTTTCAGAAACAAAAAAACAATTCTTCTTTTCTTCAGGATTTTCAGTTTGAGTTTGGTTATAATAAATTGTTCACCATGGAACTAGATGGAAAAAGCAGTGGACTAGCACTTTTTTATTTAGATTCTTTTGATGTTACCGTCCCTTTTTCTAATAATCGTATGATCGATATTGAAGCCACCATTGAAGGGCACAAAGTCTTCATTACTTTTGTATATGGTGATCCAGTCGTAGAGTACCGAGATAATGTATGAGAACGCATTACCCGTTTGAGCTTAACAAGGTCAGGAGCATGGTTGATGCTAGGAGATTTTAATGAGATAACAAGCAATTTGGAGAAAAAGAGGTAGAAAACGTCCAGACTCATCATTCCTCCCTTTCAAATGCATGCTGGAAAATTGCGGGATGATTGATTTCCCTTACACAAGAAATCCTCTCTCAAGGGTCGGTAATAGAGCCTTGGAAAAGTTCAATGCAAGTTAGACTGAGCAGTGGGAAACGAGGACTGGCACCAATGCTTCTCCCACTTGAATGTGGAGTATCTGCGTCTCTGGGGCAGTGATCACCGGCCAATTCTTACATGTTTCCTATCCATTAAGAAACAAGGCAAAAGAATTTTGTATTTCGGTCACCTTTTAAATTTGACAAAACAGCGGAGAGCCAGAAATAGAGTAACAAAGCTTCGCAAGGAGAGTGGTCTATGGGAAGAAACCGAAGATGATATCGAGGAAGTGGCAACAGGTTATTTTCAGACTCTCTTTACTTCGCCGGCCCCCTCGGATTTCGCAGAGTCCCTAAAATACATATGTGAGAAGGTCACCCCGGCCATGAACGAAGCTTTAACAAAACCTTCATCAAAAGATAAGATCCGTCAAGCCGTTTTGATATAAATCCAGAAAAAACTTCTGGTCTGGATGGAATGAAAAATCTCTTCTTCCAAAAGTATTGGGGTATCACAGCAGAAGTGATGAAGCAAACAGTCAAGGATTTTTTCCAGTACAATGTTTTAGATCCCCGACTGAACCAGACAAACATATGCCTTATCCCAAAAACCAAACATCCCAGGGAAATGACCAACTCCCGGCCTATAAGCCTATGCAATGTAAGCTATAAGACCATCTCCAAAATCTTGAGTAAACGTCTTAAGCGCTGTCTGTCCAGCTTAATATCGTATACTCAATCAGCCTTTGTAGCTAGACGCCTGATCACGGGCAACATTCTGGTGTTACACGAGGTTTTTCACACCTTGAGAACCAACCCAAGTCTAAATTCGTTGCCATTAAGACATACATGAGCAATGCCTTTGATCGTGTTGAATGGTCTTTCCTCGAAACACTTCTTCTGAAACTGGACTTCTTGTCCAAATGGGTAGCTTGGATAAAAATCTGCATCTCCTCGGTATCCTATCAAGTACTTCTCAATGGTGAACCGAAATGCAGTATTCCCCATCGCGAGGCATTAGACAGGGCGACCCACTCTCTCCCGTCCTCTTTATCCTTCTCATGGAAAACCTTATCTCCCAAATCCAAGGTGCTGAGAGGGAAGGCCGGATCACATGTCTAAAGATCGCAAGAGGAAGCCCTCCTATCTCCCATCTCCTGTTTGCGGACGATAGTCTTCTCTTCTGTAGAGCAGAAGTCGAGCAATGTACGGAGCTCATGAAGATCATTAATACATATGGTTTCTCCTCGGGGCAGCAACTAAACGTACATAAGTCCTCCATTCTGTTTGGTAACAAGGTACCGTCAGACTTAAAAACAGAAATCAAACAAAATTTGGGAATTGCAAAAGAAAGAGGCATGGGAGTATACCTCAACTTACCCAAGAAAATCTGTGGTAGCAAAAAGCAAGCCTTCGCTTTCATTGAAGAACGACTGCAGAACCGCATAAACTCATGGTCTGTGAAATTTCTCTCCAAAGGTGGCAAAGAAGTTCTGATCAAATTATTTGCACAAGCTCTCCCGACATATGCTATGTTCTGCTTCCTGCTCCCCCAAGAAATAATTCGGAAACTCACAAGCGCAATATCTCGCATCTGGTGGAGCACCAAAGATAATAACCGTGGACTCCGCATGGGAAAAAATCTGCACCCCAAAAGATCAAGGTGGCCTCGGTTTTTGAGATTTCAAATATTTTAATCTCGCATTGCTTGCGAAACAGCTCTGGAGACTCATCTAGTATCCAAACTCCCTTTTGGCTCATGTCCTTAAAGGTAGATATTTTAGGAATTCAAATCCGATAGATGTAAACAAGGCGAGCAACCCCTCTTATGTATGGCGAAGCCTCATGGCTGCCCAAACTCTCTTAAATGCAGGCCTGGAAAAATCAATTGGAGCCGGACAAAACATGCTAGTCTGGGTCGACCCATGGATCCCGACGACACCAGACCCGCAATACCTAGCGGCGCTTCTTTCAACCCCCTGCTACGAGTTAGCGATTTGATCAATCCAACTTCAAAGGATTGGAACCTCGAACTCCTACAAGAACTGGTCACCCCCAATGACATTCCTTTCATTCGCAGCTTAAAGCTGACGAGCTCTCTCCGTGCCATCAGTTACTTCTGGATCCACACAACAACTGGCGTATGCTCGGTAAAAAATGAATACGCCCTGGCAGGGGAATTATCAGAGTATCCAGACACGAACCAGACTCTTGAGCCCAGCCTCAAGGCGCTTCAAGCTAAAGTCTGGAAGATCAAGACTACAAAAAAGATCAGCATTTTATTTGGTAGACGATCTCGAACCATCTCCCGGTTTGCAGCTCGCTTGCTGATCGTCACTGCGGAGTTGATCGACACTGTCCGAGATCCGGTGTGGAGGAAGAAACACGCAATCACTTGATATTCGAGTTCCCACCATCTGTCCAAGCTTGGGCTCTTGCGGACATACCGCACTCTTTGGGCTTATTCTCGTGTAGCTCGATATAGTAACCTGGACCATGTCATATGGCGTGCAAAAGACTATTCAATTCAGGTACTATTAGTGCAAGGGTACCATGGCTTATATGGTACATCTGGAAAGCCCGCAACGACAAGGATTTTAACGGCAAGGACATCTCCCCCTTTAGAGACTGTCCAAATCGCTCAAGCGGAAGCGGAGAGCTGGTTTACAGCTCAGATCGACGGGCAGCCGCATGAAGACGCAATCGAGGAGGCTCCCCCGACCCCAGCATCTCAAACCTCTGGCCCCAACTGCACAATAGTCGCCTCCTGGCACAAAGATGACATTTTTCGGCGGAGGAATGGTCCTAACTAACGAGGATGGGATGACGACTTATGGTTCATTTGCTAGTAACTGAGTCTTAACCCCCTACACGCGGAGTTCCAAAATCTTCTGTGGGCAATGAAATCTTCTATTCAGTTGGACCATTGTACAATGACTTTCAAGACGGATTGCCTACAACTGGTCAAGCTACTTGAAGAAGACGAAGAAGACAAATGGCCACCTTTATTGGCTGAATTTGATGAGTTTCATCTTATGCGTTCTATGTTTACTTTTTCTCAATATATTATATCCCCCGCTCTCTGAACTTCCGAGCCAATCGCTTGCAAAGGGAGCTCGGACTCGTGACCTCTCCTTTTCTCATGTAAACTCTCAGCTTCCAAGCTAGATGGCTCTTGAGACCAACCTTTTGGTAGTTTCTTAATAAGATATGGAGCTTTCGATGTCAAAAAATATATATATATATAACAATAACCAAATGAATTGTTGAATTATATTACTCCCTCCGAGTCATAAAAACTGTCAATTGAACATTTATTTCTTGTTGTAGGAAAAGTGTTATTCTCAACATTCAATGTACCTTCTATCAAAATTTTCCTATTTTAATCTTGATTGTCATTATTAATTTTTTATAGTTATTATTAATTACAATTATTAAAGGTATAACCAATTTTCTTAATTAGTATGCAAAGTGTTAATTTAACACTTATTAAGAAACATATAAGGAATGGTAACTGAATTATCAAAAATAAATATTATTTAATTTCTAAAGTCTAATTTAATAGATAAATTTGTGATTTTATTACTGTTCATAAATTTAAAATGAAAAATAAATTTAATTTTCTATGTATAAAATTTAGAAAAATATAAATGTCTAATTGCTCTACTTTTACTTTACTTTAAGATTAGTTATTCTAGTTTGAAACTAGCTATTACATTTTCATTACCATTTATACAGTTTTATATACCATTAAGTTTAATAAATGATAGAATTTCGTTCATTTTAAACACTTCAAATTATCTACATTTGTTTCGACAACATAAACTACACTAAGTAACAGAGTCTGTCGGTTTAATAGATTAACTAGAGATTGGTTTGCACGTCTATGGATATGCTAAATTTTATATTTTATAAACTGATAATATTTAGTGTTATATATTTTTTTTTGTCTTTATATAATTAATTGAATATTTTTAAGCTACTATACATTGAAATATAATCTGAATCAAATCTTATTTTTAGTTTTTTCGGTTATTTTTAGTTTGAATTCAAATTACTCAAGCGAAATCGGTTAATATGGTTCTTTTTATACAACTATCTGCACCTTTAGATATACTAATTTTTAGATATATTAAGGTTTATACATCAAAACAAATTCATCCAAATTTCATATTTGGACAAGACAGTGAATAGAATAAATGAAGTGATTATTTAAAATAAATATAATGAAAATCCGTAAAAAAATCACTTAAAATATAAAAGTATTTTTTGTACTTCTGTTTTAAGAGAATCTCTATAATATTATTTGAGAAGTCAGTTTCATACGTGTCGCGCTCACGTTAACTCTCGCGATGGTTGATTACATAGATACCCTTAATGAGTTATTAAATTTTAAGATTATTTTTTTATATTTATTTTTTTTACCTTTTTCCAAATAACATATATAATAAAAAGGAAATATTTCTAAAATTTTAAAACAAATTTTAAAACGAAAATATATATATAATAGGATCTTATTAAAAAGGAAAGTTCACAAAATAGTAATACCTCCATTAATATATATTTTAAATAACATAAATATATTTTTTATTTTAAAAATATATATATGTTCATGAACATCTAAAAATTTATCAGTTACACTTTATTTTCTAATATTTTTAGAAATCAACATATAATTTGATAAATATTATGAAATACATGTATATTTAAGCGATAAATAAAACTAATTTGATTTGATTTAACTAAAATAAAGAGTAAATAAATATTATGAAAATACATGTATATTTAAGCGATAAATAAAATTAATTTGATATGACTTGACTTAGTAAAAAGTAATTATACTTCAGTTTTAATTTAAAAATATATTTAACTCAATATACTCACAAAATGAATGACTCGACTGATCTAATTTATCTCCAAAATTAAACATCTAATAATTTTATACTAATAATATATTTAATATTATACATATAAATTAGAGGTTGACTCAAAGCGTATTAACAAAAAGAAAATATTATTCAATTTATATGCATGAGACTTTAAAATATTATAATTATATTCGTTTATGTAATTTTGAATCAAACACTTCAGCTGATTATTTATTTCATTTTAAGCAGAATATATATTAAGTTATACATAATTTGACTATAATATATTTACATATCTAAAGACAATAACCAACCGAAATAAAAATAATAAAATTAATCAAAGTTTTATTCTATTTAGAATTAAAATATTATAGTTGAATTTGAAAAATAGATATTATCTAATATACCAAATTGATATCCAAACCGACTAATGATCAAAAAAATAATTAAACCGATAATAATATATCCAAAGTCATATGTATAATTAGAATAATGTAATATATATTAACATAAATTATACATATAAGTTGATTCAAAACTAAAACTAAAACTAAATATCAATCAGTGATTATAAAATTTTATTTTTATGAATATTCATGCCCGTGCATGAGCACGGGAAAATCACCTAGTAGATATATATTTGTATCGACATAAATATAACAAAATATGATTTAAACTAGTGGGGATCGTTTGTGAGTTCCGGCCCATTTTAATCTCTCTAATAGAACAGAGAATAATGGGCTGAGTTTGAAGATACACGTGCGAGGGCCAAGCCATGGGTTCGCCATTGGCGAGATCCTTTATCGTCTTCAATCAGTTTTCCTCTTTTCCTCTCCGGCAAGACAACTCTCTAAACTCAGTTCGCAGTTACCTCCGATCTAAAGCCGGCGAAGATGTCGAGAGATATCGAAGATGAAATCAGAGACGAGAAGAATCCTCGCCCACTTGACGAAGATGATATCGCTCTCCTCAAGACTTATGTAAGCCTCCTTCTCTCCCAACCCTAACTTCGATTAAGGATTCAAATTCTTTACTGTTCTTGATCATCGTAGATTACGGATCTACCCTTAGCTTATAGGTTTTGGACATGTTATTGTTGTCCTGAGCAATTAGACTAGTGTAGCCTGAATCTTTGACTTGTGCAGGGGTTGGGGCCATACTCTGCACCGATAAAGAAAGTAGAGAAAGAAATCAAGGACCTCGCCAAGAAGATCAACGATCTCTGTGGTACTATCTCCATTCACTCTTTCTTACTTTGATGAGTGCCTACTTAGCATTAGTAAAAGGATGAGCTTTCGTTGCAGGTATCAAGGAGTCTGATACTGGTTTAGCTCCTCCCAGTCAATGGGATCTTGTTTCTGATAAACAGATGATGCAAGAGGAGCAACCTCTCCAGGTACCTACCTCTTCTTACATTTATCATATTATTCTTCTTCTCTCTAACCGCCAACTTCTAATCACTTGCTAGGTTGCTAGATGCACAAAGATTATTAGTCCCAACACTGAAGACGCCAAGTACGTCATTAATGTCAAACAGATTGCTAAGGTACATTTGAATTCCTAAAACTGATGTTTATTTCTGAAAAAACCAGTTTTAGTTTATTGCTGGTTTTGTTCTTGACTGCAGTTTGTCGTTGGCCTTGGCGATAAAGTGTCTCCCACTGACATTGAAGAAGGCATGCGCGTCGGGTATGTTCTTTCTTTTGGAAATGAAATTTTCCATGGTCCCATTGGCAATTTCTTGTGTCGCTGTAAATTCTTATAATCGTTGGTTCGTTAATTACAAAATAGTTTCGTCTTTGCTTTGTATTTTGCAGAGTTGATAGGAATAAGTACCAGATACAGATTCCTCTACCTCCCAAAATAGATCCTAGTGTCACCATGATGACTGTTGAAGAGAAACCTGATGTTACTTACAATGATGTTGGTGGCTGCAAGGAGCAAATTGAGAAGATGCGAGAGGTATGTTACTGAACTTTGTTATCATCCTCTGTCATTATCTTA
>CAKOAT010152931.1:5670-111565 GCA_932364175.1 Eruca vesicaria subsp. sativa
GTGTAGCTGAACTCTCAGCAACGCCAACCCTCTCTGCTATTTCCTTATCAGCTGCCTTGCTCTCAACGTCTTTCTTTGCTTCTTCAGCTCTAATTTTCGCTAGCATCTAGAAGAAGAGAAATAGAAAGAAATTAAGCAAGTTGGGTGGCTAAGGATAACAAAGATGATATTCAATAGACAAATACATACTTCAGCCTCTGCACGAGCTTTTTCTTGGCGTATTTTCTCTTCTTGATGTGTTCTTTCTCTCCTCCTGGCCTCCTCCTGAGCTTCCTCGCTCCTAATTATTTTTTTCTTCTATTTGCAATTTAACTTCATGTTCACGTTGAACTGCAGTCAAATGGGTATCAAGTGCTTCAGCACTGAAACACCAACAACAAGAAAACTCATTATTTCATTTGGAGACATTTGAAGGAAAAAACAATCACAGCAGATGAACTAAAGTGATAAGAAAAATGTATCCCTAAGAACAATAGCTTACACTTTTCGCTGATACTGAAGATCAAGTTTACGTTCCACTTCTTTTCTAGTTTCTCTATACTTTTCAACCTGGACCATTGCAGAGCGAGACGTTTCGATCTCGTTCATTATTTCCCCTTCGACAATTGATACTTGATTCCTAATATCATCCTGTCATCAAGAAATCAAATTTCTCAGCCAGTTATATATACCGATCGAAATAAACAACATGTACCAAGTTATCAAGAGCAACAAAAACTTCTGCCTTACCTTAACTTCGGTTTGGTGGTCGTCGTTGATCACCTCATATAGGGCATTCTCCGCCAAAACCATCAGAAAGGGCTCAGGTTCACACACAATCTCCTCATCAGACTCATCACTGTTTGAACAAGAACTAACCATCAAACAACACTCAAGAAGTCTTTCAGTAAACAAGCTAGAAAGGAAGAGTTGGTGGTAATTAAGCACCTCAAATATAGCTCATCACAGGCAAAACGTTTCCCCTTTGTACATATTTTACTACAATCTTCTTCTTCCTCTTCATCATCACTCTCCATCTCATCTTCTAATACACGCATTACAAATCCTCCACCACTCCTCCCCATCCTTTTTTAACACGACAATGCAACATCGGAAACATGCTCTACTTTCTAAATTTCAGACAAATTAACCAACAAAAAGACTTCTACTTTTCAATCCCAAAAACCAATGTAGAACTCAAGAACGAGCTAAACAGTAAAACAAAAGACAGAGAAATTCACCTTACGGTTGTCTTAGTGAAAGGCTGGGGAAACTTTGAAAAGGCATTGAACTTCTTCTATTAAAAATGAGATTCTATTAATATAAAGTTTGAATTTGTACAGGAGGCAGTGAATGTTTCACTAGCAAACTTATTGACATATCCATTTGTGAGAGAAGGACTTGAAAAGGGAACACTTACTTTGAAGGGAGGCTACTATGACTTTATTAAGGGTGCTTTTGAGCTTTGGGGACTTGAGTTTGGCCTCTCCGAAACTAGCTCTGTATGAACTAATCCATCGTCATCATCATGAACATCCATCATCAACCCATGTCTATTCGATATATATGTAATTTGTAACGTGGCTTAATTTGATCGTGCTGAGTTGTTTTTATCTCTTATTCTCGACCTCTTTCTTCTTGGTATATATATATATATATATATATATATATATATATATATATATATATATATATATATATATAAAAAGAGAAACCCAGATGATATATAGATCATGGACGATTTCTCCGTGTTGATAGATTGTCCAGATGCTGCCTCGTATCGTTTAAGAATATGACTCAGCGTTAAGCTACATTCCTTGCTAGCTCGCACAAAAAACATCGTGTCATCCGCAAAGAGGAGATGGTTTAGTCGGGGAGTCCCCCGAGCTACCCGGATCCCCTTAAGGGAGTCTTCCTCTTGTGCTTTGTTACATAGACCCGAGAGAACCTCGCTACAAAGTATGAAAATGTAGGGAGAGAGTGGATCTCCTTGGCGGATACCACGACTCGGTGTGACTCTTCCTCTAGGCGAACCGTTAATGAGAAAGGAGTACGTAACAGTAGATACACACTGCATGTATTAATTTAACCATAACTCTGCACCATTCTAAACAGCATGATGCAACTACGAACTAAACCCAGAAGTTCATCCTATCCAGTGTTGTTAAAAACTATCAAACCATATTCTACATTTACATTAACTTAATCTAAACTATCTTACGTTTTACATGAACATCTAACTAGTTTTGTAATGATTAATTTAATAAATTTTCGTATATTGTCTAAATTAGCGTACTAACCATTATAAATTTTTATTATCTAGTGAAACGGAGACAATAAAGGTTATAAACCTTTTTGACCATCATCCTATTCCAGTGAACGGTACAACTATGCATTAAAACCAATTTTATATTTTTGAATTTTTCTTAAAATATGTGGGTTAACTCTTACGAAAATATTGATTTTTTTGTAAACTGCTCTATATATCTAATCTTATACTCTTTAGTATTGTTTAAAATTTTATAACCATATTCTATATTTGTATTAATTTATTCTAAACAATTTTTCATTGTACACAGAAATCTTTTTAATTTTTTAACAATTAATTTAATAAAACTTCATATACTACTTAAATTAAATTAGTCGATTAACCATTATGAAATCTCTATTATCTAGAGAAGCGGAGACAATAGAGGTTCTAAACCTCTTTGACCATCATTATATTTTAGTATATGATGCAACTATTAAAATATATTCTTATATTTTTATTTTTTGCAAAATCTGTGGGTTAACCACAACGAAATTATTTAGTTTTCGGTAAATACTCTATATATTGAGACTTGTATTTTTAGTGATGTTTAAAAATCTCAAACCATATTTTATTACTTGTATTCTATGCTAAACCCTCATTCATGATAAATAGACGTCGTTCTAATTGTTTAACAATTAATTTAGTAAAAACTTCACATATTGACTATATCAATGGATTAAGCACTAAAACTATCTATTTTCTAGATAAAGAGAGACAACAAAGGTTTCAAACCTCTTGGACCATCATCTTATGTAAGTGCATGATGCAACTACGAACTAAAACCAGATTTTTATATTTCTGAATTGTTCTCAAAATCTGTGGGTTAAACCATTACGAAAAGTTTTAGTTTTTTTAACTGCTTTATATAGTGAAATTCATCTTATCTAGTGTTGTTTAAAACTATCAAACCATATTCTACATTTAAATTATCGTAATCTAAACTATCTTACGTTGTATATGAACATCTAACTAGTTTTGTAATGATTAATTTAATAAAATTTCATATATTGCCTAAATTAGTGGATTAACTATTATGAATCTCCATTCTCTAGAGAAACGGAGACAACAAAGGTTCTAAACCTCTTTGACCATCATCCTATTCCAGTGAACAGTGCAACTATGCATTAAAACCAAATATTTATATTTTTGAATTTTTCTCAATATATGTGGGTTAACCCCTACAAAATGTTGTTTTTTTGTAAAATGCTCTATATACCTCATCTTATACTCTTTAGTATTGTTTAAAATTTTATAACCATATTATATATCTGTATTAATGTATTAATTTATTCTAAAACCATATTATTTTGTAAATGTCATTCTATTTTTTCATTGGTTGAAAAGTAGTTAGGAGTATATGTAATTGTGTTTTCATTTTGAAAATATGTAAAATTAATTGTTTTCTTACTGTGTGTGCAAAAACCTAAAATGACAACTAAATTGAAACCGGGGGGGGATATGAATTTTGATATTAAAAGATAAAAAATGATTTTTAATAATTTTAGTCACCAAAAACAATACAAAAAAGTCAATTTTTATTTAATAATTTATATAGATTATTTAGTCTAAGTATAGAATATGCAGTTAAATATACTCTATAATAAACTAAACAAAATTAAAATGTAGGGGGAAAACCCGGGCGTAGCCCGGAAAAAATCTCTAGTATATGTAAAATCTAAATCAGAAACCTCTTCTTGATACGATGTAATAATGGTCGTAATATAATGAAAACTAGTGCTTTTATTTAGTCTCATCTTAGTCTCAGCCTTGTCCGCCACAATGTCTGCTTTCTGCTATCCAAGATTGCTCTCTGGAGTCTATATCACGCACTCCAAGAACGGAATGAAGCTGCTGACGCTATTGCTATAAGTGTCACTCGTGATCACCGCCATCAGTCTTACATCGCCAGCAATGCTCCCGTATGGCTTCACCATCTGCTCGCTCTGGAAGCTCAGCATTTAACGGTTGGGCGAAGTTCTTTCTCCTTTTTGTTTTGATGTCTACTGACATCTTCTTTTTCTCTTATGATTCTCTATCATTTTGTATTGTCTCGAATATTTTTACGTCTCAGTGTTATAAAAAAAAATATAATGAAAACTAAATTTGGTGGGACTAAATAAAAGCACTAGTATTTTCATTCTTAAATTGATACTAGTAATTAGTTATCCTTCAACATTGGAAGGGTTAATCTAGCATAAATTTGTTGTAATATCAAAATATTTGTATTTATTTATAACTTATTAAGAAAAATCTATATTTTTGTTGTAAATAACAATGTGAATTCAATTTTACAGTTTCTCTCCGAGCTGGGTGATCAGCACAAACAGTTACTAAACTTTTTTTTTAGTGAGTTTTGCTTTTCCGGCGACAAAACAAATTTTGTTTATTACTTCATACACTAATTTACTAAAACTCATAGGGGTGAGACCATAACTAATTTTTTTTGTGTATATGTTTTTTTAAATATAAGATGTATATGATCAAATTAAATTATTTTAGTAAATTATGATTGACTATAATTAAATGTTTATGAAAATATTTATTAATATCATTATACTGTTAATTTATGAAGTATTTTTTTTAACAGCCAGTAATATAATTAAATTAGTTTATGAAGTTGTAATATAACTTCTTATATGATACATATATACTTTTAGGACTTTTAAAGGTAATGTTATATTATAAACATGTATAGTATTATATTTAAAATTTAAAAAACATGTTAAAATTTTGTTTAGAGCTTCCAATATTTTCTTTTCAGACCAGTTGTTTCGTTTCTAGTTACACCATCATTTTAAATAATGATTTTAAAACGAGAAGATACAAGCTGTTATATAATTGCATGTTTTCTTTTGTCATCACTACAAACAGGTTTTATGAAGACTCTTCAAACATATAATCGGATGTTACATTCATCAAATGTCAATTCAGGTACGCTAAAATGTACTACCACAAAATGAAATAAACAAAATACAAAAAGATAGTGAATAAGTGCATATTATTTGATTAGTTAGTCTACTAAACTCAGTGTCGCCTATATATATATAAGTAAATATTTTCAGGGAAATTGAAACCCACCACCTCCAACACCTTCAGCAGCAGCAACAGGTCCAGAATTAGGATTAATAGCCGTCCACAGTAAAGAGATGGTGATGGCAATAAGACCTGCCCAGACAAAAACTATTGTTGGAGTCTTTCCTCTTCGTCCCATTAGTCCTTTTGCAAATGGATACAAATGTGCCAACACCCAGAAACTGAAAAATGCTCCTCCAATTAACTTGCTCCATTGTGGCACTGCTTGGTATATTGTCCTGACGAACGCCACCACGATTGCTATTATGTTCACCATTGCTATCACAATAGGCGGTATCATCAACGACGACCATTTTACTATGTATAAATCAGCGTATATGTCATCGTTGTCATCTCCTCCTGATTTGGATGTCAAGGTAAATGAAATTTCTATCCCTGCAATGACTTTGAGAATTCCTTGGACTACAGCATACAGGTGAGAACTTGTTCCAGAGATAAGCCACCACTGTTCATTTCTCCACCATTCCTCCAGTCCAATGCCTGACCACTTAACCTCAAGAACCGCCAAGCCAATCAAACAAATGGTGATCATAAGGAGGTAAACTAAGAAAGAGATACTGAGCGTCCGCACGATAAACTGTCCAGAGAAAAGAGAGAATGCCGGAAGAAAACAGTACAAGATTAGAAACAATGAGGTGAAAGGGTATATTCCGACATTAAGGTACGCAAGACGTTGGAGGAACTTGAGACGTTTTGAGGCGAGAATGGCGTTGTTTCTAGAAAAGAAGATCTCAACAGATCCGGTTGCCCACCGTAACACCTGGTGAAGACGATCTGTGAGATTAATGGGTGCAGAGCCTCGAAAAGAATCTCTTTTGGTGATGCAGTAAACAGAGCGCCACCCACGATTATGCATGCGATACCCTGTGACCACGTCCTCTGTCACTGATCCATAAATCCATCCGACTCTATCTCCCCACTCCGTTTTATCTTCGTACCAACAAGAGATTACAGAAACAGATTCTGCGACAGTGGTGGCATCAAGTGGGTCGCGAGGGACTCTAAGGGCTCCGGGAGGACGACCATACTTGACAGCAGGGTGGTCTGCCAATGGACGGCCTTGGAACTCTGCAATAGGAATTGACTCCGCTAGGAGTGTTGAGTTTCCAAAGCGCTTGGGGAGTTGCGTGACGTCAAGGTCTGGGTCAAAGTCACTGGTGGTTAAAGCTTCTGTTTCTGAGTCCTTCTTCTCCAAAATCTTATCAGGATTTGGTGGATCAAAACCATATAAGGCAAAGCGCCTAAACATAGTACCTGTTCCAACATAAACTGGCCCCTACAAAAAAAATGAAAAAAAAAATCGTTATTATTTCATTACAAACCAAAGGATGCAACACATTTATAGTTGGTTTATATTAAAGAAAAAATATATATACCTGGACACCATCGAGGGCACGCATATTACCATCAAAGAATACAGTGTTATTGTTAGCATATCTATCAGAAGGATCGATTCCTTCAAATCTTTGTGGAAACTGAATGTAGCAAATATCTTCACCACCTCTGTCCATCATAAAACACATCCCTTCGCGAATGGCCTTACAATTATAAATGTAATGATCACAATCAAGATTAAGGATGAAAGGACCATTTGAAAGAATAGCAGAGGCACGAACAAGTGCATTCATAGCTCCAGCTTTCTTGTTGTGATCATAACCAGGTCGTTTTTCACGTGAAACATACACAAACATGGGTAAACGGGTATCTGTTTCTGAAAAATCGATGATCTTATCGCTGTCATTGCCGATCAAAGGATCACTGCTAGGTGGTTTCAACATCACTTGTAAAATTCCAGCATGATCACCTTTGGAATGCTCTCGAGTAGCAGCTGCCCAAGTCCCTGGCCAGTGGGTACCATCAGCCATCCATGTAGCTTTGAGGACCTTCACAGGTTCCATTGGATCACCTCCGCTTTCTCTCATCTGTTTTAGAGCTTTCATTTCCTCTCTTGCATTAAATGCATCTGACCTCCTTCGTATTGAGTCGGGGAGCCCATTGATACGAACCTTGAACTCATCATACTCTCTCTTAATCTTTCTCCTATCTTTCACAAAATCAATCCTACTCTTATTCTTTGTTGGATCTATCTTCAGACTAAAATATGAATCTGGATTTCGAGGTTCAATGTTGTGTTTGCGACAAAAAGGCACCCATAGGTCTGCAAAACTAGCAGCTTCTGCCATAGCTTCAAATGATAAAAGGGCTCCTCCATCATCAGAAAGGTAACATGACACTTTCTCCACTGGATAGTCAACAGCCAATATGGAAAGAATAGTGTTGGCAGTGACAAGGGGTGGCTCTTTCTCAGGATCTGCTGTGGACACAAAGAGGTCAATTCCTGGGAGATCGGATCTCCCTGTTGGGTTCGAAGGAGAAGGCATGTCAAATTTGTCACGAAGAACTTCTAGGTCGGTAGAGCGGTTTATAGGACACAACTTTGGGATCTGATCTAAAATCCATGAAAATCCAAACCAAAGCTCGCATATTATTGACATCAACCATAACCATATTGCGTCTTCATTAGGGTTTCTAATCCTCCAAGTTAGAAAAAAACATAGCACCACAAAACGAATTGCGATTAGCAATCTATATGGGCTTATGATGGCAGCTGGGATTGGGATCCGCCGGCTCAGAGGCCGCCATGGCTTGTCAGCTGTTTCCACCATGCCACCTCTCATTCCTTCACCATCCATATCATCACCGTACATTTCATCTTGAGGCCAATACGCATTTCCATAACCATATGTTCCTTGTGTTTCAAATAACCATCTATTATGATCAAATTCACCGTTTTGATTCCTTTTCATCATAGACATGTTGTTATTGCCACGTTGATCTTTTCCTGGAGCTGGTAAGGGGAGAGCACCACTAGAAAAATCAGGTGTATCATCGTCTAGGTCACCAATTTTATATTGTTCCTTACATCCCGGACATAAACCCGTTTCTTTCTGAGCGTCCATGAAGCAATCTCTGCAAATCTTGAACCTAAGCAACCACTAAGCTGGTTAGACACCTTGTCCTTGCTTTGTGAAATAAGCAAATTAAGTACTATTGTGTTTAATATATACACACATACCGACATTCACATGGCATCACGTCTTTTCCTCTTTCGTCTTTCATGACTTTTCCGTCACAGGCAGGCATGGCACACGAAGAACCTTTAGCGCCAGCCATCTGAGGGTGTGTGACATCTGAGTCTATGACTTTGTCCATAAGATGTGCACGTGTGACACTGTTAAAACCACCAGTAAATAGGGAATTTGACACATACTGCTCTTCGGCTTTGGTGGCCATAGGCTGGTTGTCAGGCGTTGGAGGTATGTGCACTGTATAGTTAGAATAGTCTCCAGAGAACTCGCCCGATAATTCAATATTGTCCCGAGATAAACTCACGTATCGTCCACTGGATGTCCGTCTTGCGAATTTAACAGTCTGGCCACTACCAGAATTGTTACGAACTTTCTTAGAAGTTTGAGGAGGGGTGGACGCCATTGTTAAGCAAAATAATGAAGATTTGTTTCTGTCTGAATCAATGTGATCATACAGAATAAAGTTGATACATGAATTTTAACCTTTTCACGAGATAATACATGAATTTTTATCTTCTCACAGTTAAGAAAAACAAAAAAAAAAGAAGGAGAGGAGAGGAGGATTATTAGGACATGAAAACTGTTTATGCCACTAGTTTTAGAATGCGATGTTATGTATCAACCTATTTTTAGTAGCTCTAAAATTTAATTGACTTGTGCTATTTTCGGATTTTTATTTTTATTATAGGATTTTATATTCGTGTTTCTTTTTAAGGTCAAACTACTTTTAAATATTCAAACGACAAAAATATTAATAATATTTTCACTTACATACGGTTCATGATATATTTTCTTTTCTTATCAAAAATGTTATTTTTATTTTCAATTAAATTAAGTAAATGATATTTAATTGTTGCAAGAGTTTTTTTTAATCATTATATTTAAAAAGTGGATTTATTCTATAAAATTATTTACAATATGATTAGATTCCCTCGAATCTGTTAATGCACAAATATTACATTGCTTCCAGCTATAATTCATTTGTAATTTACTGAAATTCCTAACCTTCGATATCTTCAAAACACATCATTTACAGTATGTACTTGTTTCCAATTGATGACTATAAAGCTTCAGTAAAAGTCTAGTTATATACAGTACTTGTAACTTGTGTTGCAGGAATTTTAATCTTTTTATACCACAAGTCGATTAAACATCATAATATTTTAATGTTGCAATAGGAGTCAGTCTAAGCCTTCCTACATGACGAATCTTCAAAAGGGGAGGGGGTTGAGCTACAACACATAGTCAATGATTTTTTCAGTGAGTTCTTTAGGAAGTCCCATGACTGTATCAACTCCTCCCACCTATAAGGTTACAACGTAAAAGGCTTTTAGAAGTGTGTACATCTAAGCAACAATATCCTGGAACATTACACAAAAGCTTATTTTTTTCTTATAACACTTGAACATGTACAAAGAAACGTTGTGATACAAAGCAAAAACAAGAAATGGACTAGGATGTCAGTAGACACCGCATTTTTACCGCACAAAAATGGAGAAAGAAAAAAAATCTCACCGTCTCCTATTACTGTCGAGCTTCCAAAGTGAGTAAATGCTGAAGCCAAACCGGTGCATCTCGGGCGATGTATGAATGAGGTCGATTATCTCGGGTGACACTAACAGCAATTGCCGATGCAGCTTCATTTCTTTCTGAAAGTGCGTGATCGAGGCTAACCATGGTATAGATAAAGGGTGAAATGAGGGGATGCTCCAGCAACTTTGAAAGTTAACGCAGCATCAATCGGAATATTGAAAACACAAGCTTAGATGTAACACGACTCTGGTTAATACAAGTAAGGAAAGAAGAATGAGTGGGGGGGTTTTACAAGATATCGTCAATGACTTTTTCTGGAATCTCATGGAAATAAACCTGCGTCACAAACATAACCACACAAATTGTTAAACCCACAAGAAAGAGTTTTTAGAAGAACCAAAAAAAACGAGAGCAAATTCGAGGAAAGAGTAAGGAGACTGTTTAGTTTTTTTTTCATCGACGGAAAAATATCATCTAAAGAGAAGAGGAGGATATGTAGATGTTAAGAGTGAGTGTACCTCAGATTTGTCCCATCCGATTCTTTGAACACCAGTTTCAAGTTGCTTACCAAAACAGAGCCCACAACACCTCCGTGTGAGCCGGAATAGCCTGGTGCAGGTTTCAAAGAAAAATCACAGCCCTTTCAATTGCCTTTAACTTAATGGCATAGTCTGTTACAGAAGTAGAAAAATAGAACTTGGGCAAAGAGAAAGAAACCTTTGATAAAAAGGCGAGCTTCATCCTTGGTGGTTGGTTTTTCTCTAATGACACCTTTGTACACAACAACCTACCAATAATCACACCTCAAGTTTAAAATATAATAACAATATTAATCACAAGAGACAGAAAATTCTAATAGTAAAACAAGAAAAGAGTAAGCAAATACAATACAGTGTCAGCAGTAATCAATAAGGTTGGCTGAGGATCTTGAGCTTAGACCTCCAGGTTTGGATATAATCTCATCAGCCTTAGCTTGAGCTATAGCCACAACCAAATCCTCAGGTTTGTCTCTCCTGATTGCTTTCTCATCAATGTCTGCTGTCTTTAACAACCCAAATACATACATATTCCACTTGAGTATCGAGTTCAGCACTGACCGAATCATATCCCATTTCAGCCAGTATCCTTTTTTTTCTGCCATCGATTGAGATCCCAGTATCATCTGCTTCGTTTTCATCATTTTCCATTCAACAATCAATATAAATTGTCTGCACTGTCTTATATTCTTCCTTTCAATCGTGATTGTAAATTGCAAAGCTGTCATGAGCATAGTAGAAACACTTCCTACTCGTAATCATTGTGTAGGATATCAATATATATATATATATATAAAGATAACGGCAAAGTCATTTATACCATAAACTGAAGTGATTACATATTTGTCTTTAAAGTCATCAAGCCCCACAACAACGTGTTTTGACCACCGAAAGTGAATCAATCATAAAGAAAAGAAAAGGGAAAAGAGGAGAGGTTAGTCACGAAAGAAACTGCTTTCCTTGATATGTCATTCCAAAGCGCCAATAAGGGGGAGCCACGTCGTAAGAGGCAATGGTTTTGCCGCCGATGAGAGTAACCTCGAAAGAGAGAGACTGTCCGATGAGATCGAGGGAGGAGTGCCAGTTCTGTCCCCAGTTTCGGGCCATTGGAATCCAAGCAGTTTGATGCCCCTTAACTTTCACTCCAACCACTTCCCCATCGAGTCCTACATTGCTTATCAACACCTGAAAGAAGTGGGAGCTCCCGTTCAAGCTGAATCTCAACCCGCCTCTGCGCCCACACTTGACCCTCCTGTACTGCACAGGTATTATCTCGGCTCTGGTCTCTGCAATCCCTGTGAAGGCCGCATGAGATAGTTCCAAATGCTCCTTTGGGAAGTTGCACCAACCTCCGTAATCGGAGGAAAGGCCTGAATTGGGAGGGCAGAAATCTGTGGCTGTGACCACCACGGAGGGGCTGCCTTGAAGGCACCACCTGATGTGGTTCACGCACCGCACTTCCAGGCAAGCTCCGCAGCTGCTTCCCCTGTTGAACAGCTTCCCGCTCAGGCCTGCGCTGTACCCGCCATAGCTGCTCTGCCTCAGATCTCCATACCCACAAGCGCCTCCTATATATTAGTTGTTTTGTTAGTTAGTCCTCCTGAGGAAAGAAGAAAGATAGATAAAGGGAGAAAGAAAGAAGAACCAACCAGTGGTGACAGAGGAGGAGCCGTCCTTGTCTCTGGAAAGTGTGGCGGTGGCTATCTTCCAGCCACCATCCTCGGCGGTGGCTTGAAAGAGGCAGCAGAGAAGAACGAAGAGGTGCAATGAGGGATGCTTAAGCCCAGAATCCATGAACGACCAATGTGTGGTGCGATTATGTTTGGGATCCTCAGAGTCAGTCACAAAGTGGCAGACAAAAAGCGATGCGTTTGAGAGGGTTTTAGGGGTTCCTTTTGATCATCAGGCTCCCCTTTCAAGATTTGTGGGGATGATAGCGACAAAAGATTTCTCTGACATGTTTTGACTTTGATAGTTCTGTTTCATACCATCTCTCTATAAAGAAAAGAAAAAAACAGAAGAGAGAAGGACCAATAACGTTTTTTCAGGCCCATCTCATTCAGCGGCCCAATTTTCAATTCAAAGAAGATCATAACTAAAGGAAGGCCAATTTACTCATACGTACATTTCATCCATGTAAAATTGAGTGATTATCAGTCCTACATGGCCTGAGAGTCTCAAATTAATATCCCTAACAACTACGATCGCTGCTTGCAGAAGAATCTTCACCAATGATGAGTCGTCGTCTTTTCTTTCTCCTTGCTCTTAATGTTCTTCATCTATGCTGCGGCATCCTGGCTGACGATGACGACGCTGTAGTCTCAAGATTCCAGGAGTATCTCCGAATCGAGACGGTTCAGCCAAATCCGGATTACTACAAAGCTGTTGAGTTTATCAACTCTCAGGCGAAATCCCTCTCCCTGGAGTCTCAGACGACCGAGTTCGTCAAGGGAAAGCCGCTTATCCTCCTAAAATGGGTTGGCTCGGACCAAACTCTACCTGCGATTCTCCTAAACTCCCACACAGATGTCGTTCCCTTCGAGGAATCCAAGTGGGACCACCACCCGCTCCAAGCTCACATGGACAAGCAGGGAGACATTTATGGGAGAGGTTCGCAGGACATGAAGTGCGTTGGGATGCAGTACCTCGAGGCAATACGCAAGCTCCAGGCTTCTGGCTTCCACCCAATCCGATCCGTCTATCTCTCCTTCGTCCCCGATGAAGAGCTTGGCGGCTACGATGGAGCACAGAAGTTCGCCGAATCTCACCTCTTCAAGAGCTTGAACGTAGGAATCGTGCTCGACGAAGGTAAGTAAAATTAGTAAAACACTCTTTCTTTCTTTTTTTTATGTTAACTGTCGTCTTATATTTTGGGTTGGGGATGGGGTGATGATGACTTGAGTCAGGTCTGCCATCGACTACTGAGAGTTACAGAGTATTCTATGGAGAGAGGAGTCCGTGGTGGTTGGTGATTAAGGCTAAAGGACCCCCAGGCCATGGTGCCAAGCTCTATGACAACTCTGCTATGGAGAATCTCCTTAAAAGCATTGAGAGTATCCGTAGATTCAGAGCTTCCCAATTCGATCTCCTCAAAGCTGGTGGCACTCCTGAGGGCCATGTTGTCTCCGTTAACATGGCCTTCTTCAAGGCTGGCACACCCTCCCCAACTGTAACTTTCCTCTTTTTGTTGTATCTTTTAGATATTACTATGTGGCCATCATATCTGACTCTTTATTATTCTCTCACTCCAAGGGTTTCGTGATGAATCTGCAACCGTCTGAGGCTGAAGCCGGTTTCGACTTTCGTATCCCACCCAACGTTGATTCTCAAGCACTTGAAAGACGTTTGGTGGAGGAATGGGCACCCGCCGCACGCAACATGTCCCTTGAGGTAACTTCCCTCTTCAGCAAAACAGTGCATGTTGTATGTCTCTTTCCATGCAAATGATAGACAAATACCTGACTGTCTTTCTCTTTTCTTTTTAAATAAAACAAAAAAAAACAAACGTTAAACTAATAATATGGTGTTGTGTGGGGGGGGCAGTTCAAGCGGAAGCATTCGGAGGAACCGCTACTTACAGCAGCAGATGATTCAAATCCTTGGTGGAGGCTCCTGGAAGATGCTGTCAAGGAAGCTGGAGGTCGAACTAGTAAGCCTGAGATTTTCCCTGCATCAACAGATGCTCGCTACTTCCGGAAGGCTGGCGTTCCCGCGTTTGGGTTTTCTCCCATTTCAAACACCCCGAGTTTGCTTCATGACCACAATGAGGTGTGTGATCTTATGTTATGGTTTTCTTTCTGGTGAATCTCACTTATCAATTTCCTAACGCATGTGGTTTTGTTTTGTTTTGTTTTGTCGCAGTATTTGGGTAGAGCTGAGTATTTGAAGGGGATTGACGTGTATGTTTCAATAATCAAAGCTTATGCATCATATGAACGCAAGAGTGGTACACGAGATGAGTTGTAAACAACAGTGGAGCATCTGTAACAATCAATCAACCAATAAAAGATCTGAACCTATCATGCATTGCATGATGTTGTTAATCACACAAACATTTTCTCTTCAACTTATCGTCGATGGGCCGTACTAATAATGCGAAAATGGGCCCATTAGTATTAGAATATCGATCCAAGTCTGAGCCCAAAACGATATCCATTTAAGTCCACTTCGCCTTTCTTCCTTTCTTCTCTATTGTGAGATCAATAATGATTCTGCACTCTGTTCCAATAATGCTATCGTCCTCCGGAAGCTCTCTCTTGTGGCGGAACGGTACACACGCACCTCCGCCTTCCTTCAAAGCTCTCAGCTTTCCCTTCTCTCCCAGTTTAGTGGTTGGTTACAGAACCACAGTTTCTCCTCTTTCTTGTTCAGCTGATATTGCCCTGGGGCAGAGCCAGCCTGCCCCTGTTCTCAATGGTAAGAATCTTTTGAGTTTGCTTCTGTGTGTGTGTGTGTGATGGGGTGTTTTTTTTTCGCTTCTAGCTTGGTCGGAGTTCGCTCAAAATGTGTCTGGCGAATGGGACGGTTTCGGAGCAGATTTCTCTTGCGAAGGGCAACCGCTGGAATTACCTGAGTCAGTGGTTCCAGAAGCCTATAGAGAATGGGAAGTGAAGGTGTTCGATTGGCAGACGCAGTGTCCCACTCTTGCCCAACCCCACGCGCAGACCTTTCTTTACAAGTCCATCAAACTCCTCCCCACCGTTGGATGCGAAGCTGATGCTGCCACCCGTTACAGCATAGACCAGAGGAGCATTGGCCCAAGCACCACCTTATCATTTTCTTATTCTGACTCTGGCTCCTATGTCGCTGTGTGGCGTCTGGGGAACAACCAGCTAGAGGTCGAGCATTGCCTTGTTAATCCAAACGACAAGGAGTCCCGTGTCAGGATTTTTCAGGTTGTTCGGTTAGCAGAGGCCAAAATGTTGTTGCAGAGTGTCAAAGTTTTCCGTGAGTTGTGGTATGGTCCATTCAGAGATGGCGATCAGCTCGGAGGTTGTGCCATACGTAGCTCCGGTTTTGCTTCTACACCTACCACAGCAGCTTCAGTGGTAGCTGGTTCTTGGAGAGCTGTACTTGCTTCCACTAGTTTTCTCGCCTCTTCTGATTCCGTGAGTTGGCCTGCCCTGGCCTGTTTGTTCAGTTATGTGTATCCATTCAGTACTGAAATCGAAAGTGGTTTCTTCTGTTCAGGGTTGCATTCAACAGGTTACTGGTGAGAAGGTGATTGAGATTGTGCGAGAAGAAAAGGATCTTTTATTGCTTCCTCAAGACCTGTGGTGCTCACTCCAAGAAAGCAAAGATGGCGAGAGATTGTTTTCTGTAGGATGGTTGTTTGAACCAGGTCATGCTATCACATCTACCTGTATCTTCTCCAGCCATTCTAAGCTAAAGGTAACTATAATCTCCTTATTGGCAGTTTGCAACTTGTGTTTAATTGTTATTATCTTTTTTTTTTACTTTGCGCAGGAGGTAACAATGGGAAAAGAGACTGCCCTCACAGATTTATAATAAGCTTCAGTAATCCTCTATAGGTTGTCTCAATATAACAATAATCTCATGACTCCATGTATGATGTTGGTTCAGTATATCTGTTAATACATATTAGTACACGCAGAGCCCTTGTTGGTTCTATAATTACTGGGAAGGATCCAGACTATAGAAACCATATTTCTGCCAAGCTTTGTAGCTTTTGCATCTCATGCCTCAGTTCCGTAAACAAGAAAGGATTCACACACACCTGTGTGTAGACTGTCAGTTTGGGAAAGAATTTACCTAGAAAAACGTCAGACTGCTGCTTATATTAGCCACTAAGAGATGGCATTGTTCATGAGGCTCATGTTTATGCTTTTCCTCATTGTTCGTCCTACAATGCCCTTCTGCATCATCGGTACAAACTCACCGTAATCAATCTTTCCATCCTGAAACAAAGAAGAAGAAAGAAAATGATCCCTTGGCCTTTGACCATATTATCTCCAAGACAGATGATATGTTTGCCTAAGGGCATGTCTCTCACATTGTCTTGGTCGACTTCCTTGATCACATCCTCTAGAAAGATATCGCTCATCCCCTGTTCAGGACACGCTTGCTGTAGCTCGTCGATTGTGATGTAACCGCAAAGTAGCTGAAGGCTGAGAGAAGATGTTCCTCACGCTCTAATTTGTTCAGATGGATTGTTGCAGCAATGAATTCACCATAGTCTATAGTCCCACTCTTGTCAATATCTGCCTGGTGAATTACAGCCACACACACACAGTTTTATCAGACTGGTTTTAAGTAGATACACAGAACAGATGAGGGCAGAGTGCTTACGGCCTCCATAAGGTCACGAATCGAGTAGAACCATATCTTCGCAACCCAGCTTTTAGCTCGTCAAATGTAATCGCCTAATCGCTCCACTGTTATCGGTGTCCATGGCTTTGAACATTTCCTTTAGTCCAGCTATTTCTTCTTCAGAGAGACTCTCAGCTATTACCTGAAATTGCAGCACAAGACAAGGTCTTCATATAAAACAGGGAAAAGGCTTGCGTCTAGGTCCTTACTCTTAAAGCCATCTGCTTTAGTTTATTCATGGCAGAGAACTGCTTAAGACGGGATAGCACCGCAGGATCTAGTGCTCTGTCTGGCGCAACTCCGTTTTCACAAATCCAAGGATGTAAGAAAGCAGTGCAGGACGTGAAACAAGAATGAAATGGTACGAGACATACGCAATACTTGATGAGCTGTGAGACGCTCAGAGGGCCGGGAACATAGCATGATCCGTGTTTTGCAGAGTCAGATATTAGGGGCCAAGGGTCAGAGTCGAAGTCAATATGTCCCTTGAGCACTGCATCGAATATCCCTTGCTGTGTCTCTGGTGTTAAAGCCAAAAAAAAGAATGTATTACTTTATTACCTTGGAAGGAGGAAGCCTTATCATCAATTTGCTGTGCGTACCTGCCCAGAAGGGAGGGACTCCGCTCACCAGTATGTACAGTATGACCCCTGCAGTCCACACATCAGCCTCTGGTCCATAGTGCTTCAGCAGAACCTCAGGGGCAACGTAATAAGGACTTCCAACCACATCCTCGAATATTTGACCTGAAAGAAAGTTGCAGATTGAGCAAAGTTTGAAAATTCTATGACTTGGCTGACTGAAAAGAAAAAGATGAATTCACCTGGTTTGAAGAACACGGAAAGCCCAAAATCAATGGCTTTGAGAGAGAAGTCATCGTCCTTATTCACCAACAAGAAATTTTCAGGCTTTAGATCTCTCTATGCATGACACCAAGCGAATGGCAAGCCTCAACAACACCAACAATGATCTTAATCAGCTCAGCAGCTTTTCTCTCGCTGTAGTGCCCTCTCTGGATGATTCTATCAAAAAGTTCCCCACCTGAGCAGAGCTCCATGACGATGTAAACATACAATGGATCCTCGTAAGCGCCTTTAATGGTGACAATGTTCTTGTAACCAGCCAGATGGTGCATGATCTGAATTTCCCTGCGCACGTCTTCCACATCTTCCTTTGAAATCAACTTTCGTTTTGTTATAGACTTGCACGCGTATTCACGCCCTGTTGAGATCTCTCTGCACATGTAAGTGGTCCCAAACTGTCCTTGACCTAGTTTGTGTCCCAAGGAGTAGAGATCTCGGATGCTTGTGGTCTTTTGACCAAGAACAAAGCAGGCTTGGTTCCCACCGCTGTGCTTCATTGTGGCTTCTTTCTGAAACAAACCGCACATGTATTACGAAGAATGGTTCAGCTTGTAAGTGGAGAAGCATGCATTGACCAAACAAAACAATTATAACCCACCACTCCCTTAGTTCACCTTTCCCCTTCAAAATCAGTTTGTCATCTCAGGAATGCAGAGCACGATCTGAAAAATCAGAAAAGATCCATAATCTCCCAAAGCAAAAGGGCATTGGTACAGAATAAAATGAAAACAGAGGACGAGCTGGATGTGCAAACTACCAGGCCAAAAAAATGAGTCAGATCCGATGATCAAACATTGTTTTCTTTGTTGAACATGGTTTTGCAATATGCTCGCCATCCTCTTACTAAAAATAACAAAAGAAAAAAGAAGACATCTTTGATTAATAGTCATAAACACATCTCTATTATAAGAAAAAAAAAAGAAGATAGTCTTTTATTAGAACATGCTAAAAATGCAGTGGACTCCAGTGCTTGCCAGGACAAGTGAAATAAGAATATGGCGGTAGCATGGATCATTTAGGAGATGTAGAAGGTTGAAGAGATATATACATATATATACACCAGCAATATAGAATCCAAGAGAAGTGGGAAGAAGAAAGACTTCCATAGAGCGATTTGCATTCGTGTCAGATACCAATCAGTTATACAATGTGTTTAAGCCTGGTCCATTAAAAAAGTTCCCATAACTTTAAAACCTATGACACAGGTCACCAGTGCTTTCTAGGTGTCAAAATTAACCCCCTCTCGTCAAACTTCATCCTTCAGTTATACAATCAAAAGTGCTCGCAATGATCTTCTTTTGCTTTCCTGTGCGTGTGATACCTTATTCCAAACAACTTTTAACTAATGGATAGGGATGTGGTTGGAGAAGTACATGTTTTGCATCAGGATTTTCGAACTCCAAGTTGCATCACGGAATCTGGGCCAACCATGAACACACGTCTTATAGTCTGAATTCAAACACCACTATTCCTTTATATGCTGTTCGGGGCACACCGTCCTACACAATGAATGGGTACAAACAAACAAAGTGACCTGTTGAGACCTGCAAATCGTTACAGATTACATAGTTCAATCATCTGAAATTTACCTTCCATTCTTCAAATATACCAAACTCCCCTGCAATGCGCTCAAACTCTGTTTGGTCTTTATATTGGATACGCACATCACCCTTGATGTTTTGAACCTTTGAGACGAGGCCAGAACCTTGAATTGGTCGTGCTTGTCTCACTAAGCCAGAAAAGTACTTGGTGTAGTTTCCCTTTGTAGACATGAGAAAGAGAACAAGTTAAAAACAAGATATGTCCACTAACAGGTGAAAGGGATACAAAGGATATGGTTCTACCTCTGCCAGGTATCCCAGGTCCATAGCATTCCAGGGGGGTAAAGAACACATTTACCTTCACATCATTTAGCTTTATTGGTTCCAGATACTGACTGAAAAACTGTCCCAAACTAGAAAAATTGACAATATTATAGGAATAAGGGGGGGGGGGGGGAACGCAGTCTCACTGTCCACGTCAATGTCTTGAGAAATGATAGGACAGAACTGCTATAATACATATTTTTAATACAGAAAAAAATCATATGTGATGAGACCAGGCCGATTCAACAGAAATCAAAAGAATCAGACAAGTACAACTATAACAATGGAAACTTATAAGTCTCAGGTACCTGTAGATGTTAGCAGATATAATACACACTAGCAATAGCGAACCCAAGAGAAGTGGGAAGAAGAAAGAGTGTAATAGAAGGATTTTGCGTTCGTGTAAGACAACCCACAAAACAATCAGTTATAAAACGACTGAAATGTGTTTTAACTCTGCTCCTTTAAAGGGGTTCCCTTAACTTTAAAACCTATGACACAGGTCACCACAGCTTTCTAGCTGTTAAATTTAACCCCCTGTCTACAAACTCATCCTTTAATTATACAGCCAAAAGTGCAAACAGCTGCTTGAAGAAGGCTGCCTGCGGTCCAAATGATCTTCCTTTGTTTTCATCTGCGTGTCAATCTGTCAGCATAGAACTACAACAAATGGATAGGGATCAAGAAGATGCTTAGGGTTGGAGAAGTACATGTGTTTGCATTAGGATTTTCGAATTCCAAGCTGCATCACAGAATCTGAGCCTACCAGGAATACACGTCTAGTAGTCTGGATTCGGAACACCACTATTCCTTTATATGCTGTTCGGGGCACACCATCCTAGAAAATGGATGGGTACACAAAAGTGACGCTAGACCGATTCGTAAGAGATTATACTGATTCGTCTAAAAAGAACAATTTACCTTCCATTCTTCAAATATGCCAAACTCCCCTGCTATGCTTTCAAACTCTGCTTGGTCTTTATACCGGATACGAACATCACCCTTTATATTTTGAGCCTTTAAGACAAGGTCAGAACCTTGAATTGGTTGTGCTTGTCTCACTAAGCCAGAAAAGTACTCGGTATAGTTTCCCTTTGTGGACATGAGAGAACAAGTTAAAATACAAGATTTGTCCACTTAAAAAAAAGATATAAATGATATGGTTCTACCTCTGTCAGGTATCCCAGGTCCATCGCGTTCCACTCAACCTTTATAATTAAAATAGAAAACCTGTGATAAAGTAGTCATGCAACAAAGAGGAGTAACTAACACACTTACCTTCACATCATTTAGCTTTATAGGTTCCAGATACTGACTGAAAAACTGTCCCAAACTAGACCCCTGCAAAATGAAAATGACGAGGTTATATGCATAAAGGAGAAACCTAGTCCTGACTGTCTACGTCTATGTCTCAAGAAATTATAGGCCAAAGCTGCTATAATAAATTTCTCACAGAAAAGTCAAAGTCATATGATACCAGGCTGGTTCAACAGAAATCAAAATAATCAGACAAGTGCAACTAAAACAATGGAAACTCATAAGTCTCAGGTACCAACATGTTCACCAAAATTGTATGTTCGGCAGACTTCTGGTCGAATAAATTGGCGGCCTTTATGGTTTTCCTTCAATCTCAGCCAATCATCCCAGTAAGTATATATATTGTTAAGGAAAGTCTTAAATGCTATCAAACCATAGATAGCCATTGAAATTGATAAACGAATATAAGGATATGCCTTTGGCCATTTTGGTGATAGCTCATCCCAGGTCGATCTCTTTAGCATCCACCCAAGGCCAGGAAAAAAATCTGATCGGTAAAGTGCATCTGCAGATTATTTTAGCTTAGCATGAGAAAAATATAACGAGGTATTGGAAGAAAGGGAAAAGAAAGAAGGCGGGGTAAGCAAAAAGAAGAAGAATCTTACAGGGATCATGCACAAACTGCTTCTGCCCATTATCATTCCATGAGGAAGCCGCCATAATGGTTCTAATACATGTTTGCACCCAGATAAGAAGGACAAATAGTAAAAAAAAGAAAATTTACTTCTATACTCAGCGGGAACTTAAATGCCATAAGAGTCTAGGTTCAGTAGGGAACATACTCATCCCTATCCATGAGACTAGCTGCAGCCTCAAAGTAATCAAAGAAGTCTGGAGCAATTTCCATATCATCTGTTAAAGAGACAGACAACCCCTAAGGCAATACTGGACACACGCACAACAGCAATTTACAGTAAGGGTGAAATTTTAGAAAGACCTTACCTTCTAGTATAATCACTCGGCTAAATTTATGTTTGTAAAACAACTGGTCTAATGCCCACTTGTAGTGACCTGGATTAAAAAAGGGTATTAGAGTCATGCAGCTGGAGGGACGCAGAGAAAGGAGAAACCAGTCCTTACGTGCAATTTTGTAGTAAGCAATAAGTTCGCCAGGCCTTTCGGTGATCACTGGTTCAAAATCTAAGTGCTAAAAAAAGGGAGGGGGGGGGGGAAGAGACATCATTTCACTTATCTACATGAGAAATTAGGAGAAACATCACAGTAGAGATTACCTGCATATACGTAAGTTGATTAAAGCTCAAAGACTTGGTCTTGACGGCTTGATTAGATCCATCCTGAGATATAAAGAGAGGATATTTTGAAGCAACGAGACTTTGATATCTGTGTACAAAGAAAAAAAAGTAATTTTAGACAGTAGAGTTGGAGTAAAGGTTAGAAATAAAAGAGGAGTTTAGTAACTAACTTAAAAACAGATTGAACAGTCCGTTGAAGATAGTCAGCACGACTGCAGGCCATGATCACAACAGCTGCCAGAGGCTAAATAGAAAAAGGTTCAAATGTATATTGTTATGATAATCCACATGGATGAGGATTTGCATATGACTGACTGAGAAGAGGTTAAAAACCAAATCACACAACACTGCAGCTTGAAAGAAAGCATTGGAAACAAAAACTAAATAACTTACTTACCGGTGAACCGAGGCGATCAACATCTTGTGATTGCGTCTCGAAAAGCCTCATCTATATAGAGAGTGTAAAGAAGAAGACACAATCGCCGGTTAGTAGAATTACAGATTAATGAGATCAGATCCATCCAAATAAAAATATATAATATAAGGGAGAAGGATTTAGATCACGACCTGGATGTAGATGAACATGAAAGCTGCCGGTATGAGAAGAAATCTCAAGTCACAAGGAATCCTCCTTCTCGCCGCCATAGAGATGAGATGAGATGCTAAAATCTCTCTCTCTCTCTCTATTGTTTGTTTTTGTTTTTTCTTTTGCGAAACGATGTCGTCTTGAGTCTATTAAAATCTGATAAGCTTGTTCTGCATCCTTAATTCCTCCTAACCAAGAACAAATGACAGTTGTGCTGAGAATGGCCTACAGAAAACAAAATCATCAGACGAATTAGAGCATTTTCACAAAGTGGTTTTAGTCCTTTGCAAATTAAGGCATTTACGTTGGTGCAGAGTGTGTTGAGTAGAGTTTCACGAGGGATCGAAAACATCACAATTTGAGAGGCACACCAATGAATCACGAGGGAGAAAATGGCATGATGAAGGGAGGGGAGGGGGCATTTTGTAAGTCATCATACGGGAAAGAGAAGAGAAACGGAAAGTTTCCAACCGAAGAAGAGAAGTACGTGTTAAAAAGGACTGAGGTTGTTTTGGGCCGTTTTAGTGATCAATGACAGAAATGCATGCCGTTTTCAATTTCGGGTTGTTTTTTTGACCATGGACGAAGAAGAAGAAGAAGGTATCATCGCTCCTTTTTCCCGTGTTAGTTAGTTAGTTAGTTTTATCTCTCGGATCAATTCCTCTCTTTCGGCTGCTCGGTTCGGCGGTCATAAGGTAAGGAGTCTCTGCCTCCTTTTGTCTCAGAGAGATCGGGTTTGTTGATCAATTCGATTCTAATGGCTTCTTTTTCTTTTAGATTCGATTCAGTTCATCCACCTCCTCCTTATGATATCATAGTTGTTAATCGATGGAACTATCAACATACTCGGCTCCAGCTTGGGCAAGCTTTATGGCTGGTGCTTTTCTCATCCTCACCCTCTCCCTTTCCATGTATCTTCTCTTCGATCACCTTTCTACTTACAAGAACCCTGAGGAGCAAATGTTTTTGATCGGAGTCATCCTCATGGTCCCTTGCTATTCAATTGAGTCTGTGAGTAGTCAACAAATAATAATAATACGGATAGGATAATCATATGAGATTTGCTAAGCTATATCTATTCTTAAAATTCGACAGTTTGCATCACTTGTCAACCCATCTATTAGCGTTGATTGTGGCATTCTCCGTGACTGCTATGAATCCTTTGCCATGTACTGTTTTGGGAGATACCTTGTTGCCTGCTTAGGTGGGGAAGATAGGACCATTGAGTTTATGCAGAGACAAGGCCGCAAGAGCTTTAAGACTCCCCTCTTAGATCCCAATAACGATGATAAAGGAACCATTAAACATCCTTTTCCTATGAATCTCTTCTTAAAACCCTGGAGGCTCAGTCACTGGTTCTATCAAGTTGTTAAGTTTGGTATTGTTCAATATGTATGTAATATGTATATGTTCCCCCACTCTATCTTTCCTATCCTCCTAAATCTCTCCAAGTAAACCATTTCTCTCCTTCCGCAGATGATTATAAAGTCTCTCACTGCCCTCACTGCCCTCATTCTTGAAGCCTTCGGTGCCTACTGTGAAGGAGAGTTTAAATGGGATTGTGGGTACGTCTGAGGCTTTTTTTTTAGAAAATAAAAATTTTTCAACCTCAGTGCTTTAACAATGAAGAAACAAATAAAAAGAATCTGTTTCATCTATGATGAACTATATATGATATGGCATCTTAGTGTTTTGCCTGGTGATTTTTGTAGGTACCCTTACTTGGCAGTTGTTCTAAATTTTAGCCAGTCATGGGCATTATATTGTCTGGTTCAGTTCTATGGTGCCACAAAAGATGAGCTTGCTCACATTAAGCCGCTTGCCAAGTTTCTAACCTTCAAGTCAATCGTGTTTTTGACTTGGTGGCAAGGTGTTGCCATTGCTCTTCTCTCTTCCCTCGGTTTGTTCAAAAGTTCCATTGCCCAGAGCTTGCAGTTGAAGACTAGTGTTCAAGATTTCATCATTTGCATTGAGGTAACATACATATGTCCTCCTCATACCAAAGAGCTTATAAAAATAAAAATGGACCAAAAGTTGCTTTAACACTTGTGTTGGTTCAATGCAGATGGGTATTGCTTCTGTTGTTCACCTGTATGTATTCCCAGCAAAACCGTACGGTCTACTGGGAGATCGCTTTACTGGATCTGTATCAGTTCTCGGGGACTATGCATCGGTGGACTGTCCTATTGATCCTGATGAGATTAGAGACAGTGAGAGACGAACAAAGGTCCGCCTGCCACATCCTGACGTTGATATCAGAAGTGGTATGACCATCAAAGAAAGCATGCGAGATGTGTTTGTTGGTGGAGGTGAATACGTGAGTATTCTTCCTTGTAAAATGATTCTTTATTCTGATGAAGAGCTTTCTGATCACAAAAGAGGCTATATATATGTTTGTAGATTGTGAAAGACGTGAGGTTCACGGTGACTCAAGCAGTAGAGCCTATGGAGAAGAGCATCACAAAGTTCAATGAGAAACTGCACAAGATCTCGCAGAACATAAAGAAACACGACAAGGACAAGAGAAAAGTAAAAGATGACAGTTGCATGTCGTCATCATCTAGTCGGCGAGTGATTCGCGGGATCGATGACCCCCTGTTGAATGGGAGTTTTAGTGACAGTGGAGTTACAAGAAGCAAGCGAAAGTCAGGGTACACGAGTGGGGAAAGCGGGGGAGAGAGCAGTAGTGATCAAGCTTATAGTGGGTTTGAAGTAAGGGGGCGTAGATGGATCACAAAAGATTAACCAAACATTCAAAAGAAGATTATCATAAGCAACCGACTTGGTGTTGTTGGTAGATCCCTCTCATTTTGTTCCTCCTCAACGCCTACGCCTAGGGGTTTTGCAGATCACCACCACCTAGAAGCCGTTAAATATTTGAATATATTTGTGTACAGATTTGAAGATACATTAACGTAAAAGAGGCATGCATGATTTTTTATATAGAATAAACCTTCATGTTCACGCTTTGTCTTTCTAACAAAGCGATGACATGTTAGTTTATTCCAAACCAAGTAATTGCAAGTTGTTCTACCCCTTTTTTATTATATTTGTAAGCTTCCTTTAAGTGTATGCAGCTTGCCAATCAGACGGGAAAAGCAAACTTGTGGTCAAGGGAGCTATGTTTCCAAATCTCCAAAAAAGGGGACGAGCATTCATGACTCATGGCCATGGGAGTACTTGGACATTGGCAAATGTCCCCATGGCCACTAGAAGCGATTTGGAGCAATCACAAGTTAATAATGGTGGTCATGTGTACATATATCCATCATCCTCTTTAAAGATATTTTTTTTTTCTTAGTTCTCTTGTTTAGTAATAGTTCTGGTAGAAGAATCTCAGTTAATAATGAAATATGCTTTAGATTATTTATACATACAGTATGATATTAGGAATGCTTCTAAGAAAAGAAGTAAGTCAGTTCCAGATGTGATCGTCGCATGGATCACAACCTTCCTGAGCGATGTCGGTGATCTGAACGCCGGCGTCGTAGGTCTTGCCGGCTTCCCAGTTGGCAGGAAGAACCTTCTGAGACAAGATCATTTCGCCGTCGTAGCCAGCAGTCACCAGGAACCTGAACTGAAGAGGTCCGTTGGGTACTTTGTCAGTGACCCAAACGGCACCGTGGCTTCGGGTCATGTAACCCCAGTTGGAGGAACCAACCTGAGCAATGTCGATGCCTACGACTTCGGTTTGGCCTCCTTGGTACAAGAGCTTTATAGCCAAGTAGTATGGCTTTTTGCTTGATTCTTCAACTCTCACATTCAACATCTTCTTGTTTCCGTAATCGCAAGGAACTCTGTTTTCAGTTTTCTTTGGTTATTTACTATTTACTGTATTTACTTACTTATTAATGGGGGTAAAAAAATAAGGAACGTAAAAAAGTGTTTTTTTTTTTTAATTATATTGTATGATGATGATGATGAACCTATGGTATTCAATGTCGACGATGCCTTGTTTGAGAAGATCTCTGTCAGCGCCGACAACCGGTTTGGCCATGGCCCTGAAGGCTCTGCTGCTGAGAACGAGATCGGTCTGGTTGCTCATGTTGAGGTCGGTGACCATCACCGTGGTTCCTTTGGTGCTGCAAAGACTGGGGTTGTTGCATCTGACCTGAAAGCAAGCACCGCAGCCAGCGCCGTCTTTGTAGATGGAAGGTACGGCGGCGGCAATGTGACCGGCGAAGAAAGCGGTAGCCATTGAACCATAAGAACAAGCTCCGGCTGGAATGCAAGGCAAAGGCAACGGATGAGAAAAAAAAAACAGAGGAAGAGTAAGAAGAGAGAGGGATACATGATAAGGCAGATGCGGAGGAGAAAAAAGCAGCCTTAGAGCGGTGAGGACATCGGTCGCAGGCGTCAACAGAGGAGACGAAGAGCACAACAACGAAGAAAAGAAAGCAGCAGCAGCCTCCCATATTTTATTTCCTCTGCTTTTACGTTTCTGTAATAAAAATCTATTTAAGGGATGCGATGAGAAGAGAGAAGAGGGGGGTCGAGTGTCAATATATATAACGAAGAAGAAGAAGAAGGGAATGGTTGCCAGCTCATCATCACTGACAAGTCGTATGTTAGAATGGACAAGAAGCAGGTGGCATCCCCTGACGTGGCGTGTCTACTATCCTCAACAACTTTACTCAAGTATATACGCGTTTTGTGGAATTCATAATCTGATTCTTTGACATTCACATCTTCTTCAAGTTTTGTCGAAAACATATCTTCCTTCTTCTTCTTCTTTTCTTTTTCAGGTCACTCATCATATTTATTAGTATTATTATTGATTATCAAACGAACAAAGAACCATTTCCTTTAGTGTGAATATGGGTTGGAGGACGTGCCATTGCACATTTGCTCCTACACTTTGCATCACAGCTGTGCCCACTATCTCTCTCTTGTACATGTCGGTATACCCACTTTTCACCTCGCTAATTGGTTACCATTTTCTGATTTCTTATTATTCTGTATCCTCTCTTTCTCTTTAGGTAATATCTTCAAAGCTAGCAATCTCAGAAAATCTAACCAATATACTACTAAACAACTATGTAGTCAATTTAGGGTCAGAGAAAGCGAAAAGGAGACAACAACCAAAACTAAAAGATAGGTACAAATTCCAAAGTAGTGTTAGATGTATGCAAACATTCCAAACCCAAACTTCACTTTCTCTCTTTCTTTTTTTTACATTTTATCACTTTCCCCTTTGCTTCGCACACGTTGTATCATAATAAAATTCTTTCTTTTTTGTTGGAGTTTGAAGAAAAAAAAAAAAGAAGCAAATGTGACATGAACTAAAAAGAAAGAAGTCTTTGTGACTCGAATTAGATGTGAGATCATTAACTATTATTACAGTTTCCCTACTGGTGCAATTTGTTTGTTCAAATGAAGGTAATCTGACCCAAAAAAAAAACAGTGAAAACCTTCCAATATTCAATAGATTGGTAACCAAGAAACATCCATGTGAGAAACACAACTCTGACACGTCCACGGCATGTGGATATTATCTTCATGTGTTTCCCTCTCCAATATTCTTTTGTCGGAGTTATACAAGAGAAAGGAATGCAGTGAGGTAAGCGTTGCTAAAACCCAATTTAAGCCTTTTAATGCTCATTGTTTTTATGTAAGCCCATCTTCGGATTCGGCCCATTAAAAAAAATCAATTCTAAAGTGCTCTCTTTCTGGGCGACGGAGACGATAGAGAGAGAGAGAGAGAGAGAGAGAGAGAGAGAGAGAGAGAGAGATCCGGCGACATGTTAAGCGCTTCAGCGACACCCAGCTATTCCTTTGTTGTTCCGGAGAAACCAGTTCGTATGAGGATGAAACCATCCGGCGCAGCAATGAGATCATCATCATCATCATCATCATCGAACTTCGATCTGAGGAAGTACTGGACAAAGCTAATAAGGGAGATCAACCAGAAGCTGGAGGAAGCGATACCAGTCAAGTATCCAGCGGGGATCTATGAGGCGATGAGATACTCAGTCCTCGCTGAAGGCGCCAAGCGTGCCCCTCCTGTAATGTGTGTGGCCGCCTGCGAACTCTTCGGTGGCGATCGACTCGCCGCTTTCCCCACCGCATGTGCCCTTGAAATGGTTCTCTCTCTCTCTCGAACAATATTTGATTTGATATTTTTGGTTAGCAGAACAATATTTGATTTGATCTTTTGATTCCATTACATTCCATTCCATTTTTATCAGGTCCACGCGGCTTCGCTGATTCACGATGACCTCCCCTGTATGGACGATGATCCTGTCCGCAGGGGAAAACCTTCTAACCACACTGTCTTCGGCTCTGACATGGCCATTCTCGCTGGTGATGCTCTCTTCCCACTCGGCTTCCAGCACATTGTCTCTCTCACCCCTCCTCACCTTGTCCCCCGATCCACCCTCCTCCGCCTCATCTCCGAGATTGCCCGCACCGTTGGCTCCACCGGTATGGCTGCAGGGCAGTACGTTGACCTCGAAGGCGGCCCCTTCCCTATTTCCTTTGCTCACGAGAAGAAATTCGGAGCCATGGCTGAGTGCTCAGCCGTCTGTGGAGGTCTCGTGGGGGGTGCCTCTGATGATGAGCTTCATAGCCTCAGGTTGTACGGCAGGGCTGTTGGGATGCTCTATCAGGTGGTGGATGACCTCAGAGACGATAAAAACAAGAAGAAGAAGAGCTACGCCGGAACAGAGAGGGCTATGGAAATGGCACAAGAGCTTAGTGTCAAGGCGAAGAAGGAGCTGCAAGTGTTTGACAAGTATGGAGACACTTCAGTTGCTCCTTTTTACAGTTTCGTTGACTATGCTGCTCACCGACACTTCCTTCTTCATCTCTGATTATTATTCATGGACCCGTTTTCTTCACATTTTGGGCTTGTAACATTATTATTAGTTACTTAGCCACCTAAGAATATTGTATTTTGTCTTTAGTAGTATGAATGAGTTGGTGGATTATATTTTGTTTGAATAACTTGTTGATGTCTAACAAAGGAAAGTGTCTTCTTATGTTTACACGCCATTGCCAACTGTTACTCTTATCAAATTGTACCATTAGTATAGCCTCTCAGTTAAGGCCTTAGCCAAAAGTCTTATCTTCTTTCTTTAAAACTCTTTCCACTTTTCATTGGTGGCCATCTTATCCACTGTCATCATATCATATGGCCTTTGTAGGTACATCATCCATGGATGGATTTTGGTAGGATATTTCAGATTGGAGTATAGAATATGTTTTTTACATATCATATTGGATTTGGATATTTTCAGTTCAAATTCGTATATTTCGGGTCGGATTCAGATATTTGAATGTTGAAAAAAAAAATCAAATTCTCCATTACTTAAGCCTTTTATATTTAAAATTTTACCATAAACTGATTTTTTAATTTTAGTAGGTTAGACAGTTAATAAGTTTTTGAAAATAAAACTATGAAAATATAAATATATTAATATGATTATTGTTTAAAAAATTTGAATGTAATTTTTGTTAATGCATGAAAAACATGCATTTTTAATGAACAACAAATCACTTTTTCTACAATTATATGTATATGATATTAAATTATGTGCAGTATCAATAAATATTTTGAATAAATTAGAGAAATAAATTAAGAATACAGGGTTAAATATACATATATTTGATTATCTTTGAATATGTATTTGTCTTCGAATATTGCATGATCTGGTTCGGATATTTAATATTTTTTAACTCAAGATATTTTGGTTTAAATTTTGTAGTTATGATTTTTTCAAGTTCGATATGGATATGGATCTGGGTATCTGAAAAAAAAAATGGCCAACCCTAATCCTCACATTGCATACTTTCTCTCAAACAAAAATCACCAAACTTTTTCCTGCGGATGATCACAACCTTTGTTCGATTTCTTAGTTTTTGTACGTAAAGTGTCATCAACTAATAGTAATACTAACTTTTCTTGACACAGTGAATCAGATATACAATAAATGGATCGTGTAATACTGTAATACGAACTATATATTTTGTGTAAACCAAAGCATGAGGGCTAATTCAAAAGGGTGTTTAAATATTCGAATTATTTGATGATAATATTTTATAACTGATTTGACATTGTGTTTAGTGGTTGAATCTTTAAGGAGTATATCTTTTACTTAGTTGATCAACGAATAGAATAAATAAACACATGTAATGCATTATATTATTTTTTTGAAATGTGTGCAATATTTTTTTTGCTCAATATGATACTCGTGTATAATGAACTTCGCACGCAACCAACCATAACATATACCATCAGTTAGTCGATAAGACACAATACTCAGGATGTATTAGTTAATGATATATATATATACAATGAGAAGAAGAAAAACAGATAGAGATTACCAAAAAAAAAAACAGATGGTGGATGGTAACTTTAGAACGACGAAGTTAGCGAAAAAAAAACAAAAGAAAAAAATATTTAGAACGACGACAAATCGCGGCTTCGCTGGTTAAAAGACGCGACCTTTGGTGAGCGTAAAGAGGCAGCAGACCACGTTGGATGAAAATACAGGCATGCTCTGCCACGTCAAAGCGGTTTATTCCTTTTCCGGCTGCCGCATCTTATTACCTTCTGGTCAACTCCTTCCCTATTTATCATCAACATGGCCTATTTTTTTTAAACTAGTGGGTGTGTAATCGTATAAAAAAATGCTCTTGAATGTACAGTGTTGCATGTGTCTCCATTTATTTTACAATATGCATGTATATTTTTTGTCATGGGTCAACACAATATGCGTCTTTAAGTAAAGTTTTAGAGTATGTTGCTCCAAATTATCTAATGGAATGCATTTAATAATATAAGAGACCGTAGACATCCCTTATATATTAAAGGAGAAACATTTAAAAAATTGTAACCTCAATTTTGTAATAATTAAAAAAGACCCCATGCTTAGGTGTCACTCAATTAGGTAGTCAATTACATTCAATTGAAAAATAAGTAGGTCCACAATCAATTTATATATGTCACTAGATACATCCGTTGGTCAAATTATATGATATGATGATATGCTATTTATGATAGAAGCATTTATGATTGTTCCCTTAGATATAATTACTATTTTATTTTCTTTCCATAAATAAAACCTACGGAATTACCATAAATGACTAATATATATATATATATATGACACTTAATGATTCTAATAATAAATATTTGATAGCAATTTATATATCCTCCATTATTTTTCTTTAATTTTATATTATTAAAATAAATTAAACAATCAAATTAGTTATAAAATTAAACTTTAGATTTTTTCGTATAGGTTATATTTTGAATTTTAAAAAACGAGAATGAATAACTCAATTATTAAAATTATTATGCTAAAAATTAATAGTTTAACATTTTTATTATAAAAAGATATACATGATTTTAAAACCATATAAGTAAAACGTATCATTCAATAATAAAACAAATATATATACAGATTAAACTATATACCATATAAGATTACATAAATATTTTAATTTCAAAATCCTCAATAAATTTTCAAGAACATTTATAAACTATAAAATTATTAAATTTTTCACATTGAAAATTTTTGTTATGAATGATTTAAATATCTTAGTTCTTTTTTTAATTTTATATTTTTTAAAAGATATTAACAATCGATAATATGGTTATTTTTGGTATATACCGTACAAACCAAATGGATGTGATTTTATAAAAACCATTGGATTTGGATATGGTTTGATTTATAACCGATTAAACTGAAACATGTAAATATGTATATATTTATAACGACGCATGAATATCTATTTGTTACATGAGTTGAACTATAATTATAATTTGTAAATAGCTAACAATTTATTACAATTTAGACTTCTTACTTTGATCTTTCGCTTTTTTAACAGTAACTAAATTGAAGTAAAGATTATAAATTTGATGGACAACAATTAGTTGAAATTCTTTACAACTTTTTTTATCTTAAAAAAACAGAGTTGTGTTCAATCGAAGGCATATTGGTTTGATGAACACTAAATATAGAAGAATATAAAAACTTTTCTTTCATGCTTCTGTTTTGTTTTTTATTTTTATTTTCAAAATTTAGTGTTTTGATATTAATTCTAGATTTGATCATTTTATTAGATGATAGAAGCCTTTTTTGTTTTTTATTCTTTTATTTAAATATATAATATTATTTTAATGAATGACTCTGTGACAATATGACTCTAAATATGATCATATTATATATTTGTATAATATATAATATGATCTCAAACTAAATAATCATGTTTTTGGTATAAAATTGAATAAACTGAAAACCGATGGTATATAAACCAAATCAAACTGAAGTACATATAGATTTAGAATAGTAGATATATTTTAATAATGGAAATACCAAAAAATCGAGCCGAACCGAACCGAAACCCGATATCCGAATTGAACACCTCTAATCCGAATGAAACCGAACTATTGTTTCATTTTTCAAAACATAATAAAAATAATAGCTTCATCCCGCGCAAGGCGCGGGTCTTATCCTAGTTTTTATTAGTCAAGGTCTTTACTTAAGTTGGGAATATCTTGGGATAATAAATAATAACAAAGTGTGGGACAGGCCGTAATCAGTAGGGCCGGGACAAATGGAGGGAATGTGTTATTGGTTTCAGGTTTTTTTTTTTTTAATTGTTAGAACTTCTCTTTAATTATTTAAGAGTAACTCGCTAATCACGATTTTAAATGGGGAAATAGAAAAATAGAGAAGAAGTCGCCCCTGTTAAATTATAAAATTGAAGGGATTAGTATGGCCACGGCGGCATGAGTCATACATATGTGGCGTCGGTTTACAAAGAGAAGATAAAAACGTGAAAAGCTCTCGTTAGACCTAACCTGCCTCCACAATACTTACTCATCGATTATCATCGGACTCTCTCTCTCTATCTTTCTGCCTTTGAATTTAAATATTTGCAAATCTCTATCATAATCTTCCTGGCCAATCAAAAGGGGATTCTCTGTATTCCATCTTATAAAATAAATCCTTAAAGGTGTTTTCCTTTGCTCAATGGTGATGGAGGAGGAGAAGGATAGTAGAGTAATCAGCGACATATTAACCATGTCGCAGGGAGCCATGGACCGTCGCGAGCGCATGAAACTAGAGGTGTTCGACGAGGTCATCCTTCGTCTCCGTAAATCTGATATTATTGAAACGGATCTTCCCGGTTTCGCCGACGATCTCTGGGCTCACTTTAATCGCCTCCCGGCCCGGTAACTCTCTCTCTCTCTTTTTTTTTTAAGAGTTTTCTGCCTCTTATAGCTTTAGCCAAGACAAAAACAGATTATGAGATTGTTTCTGTCTGTTTTTTATTTTTTTGAAAGGTATGCATTGGATGTGAATGTGGAGAGGGCTGAAGACGTTGTGATGCACCAGAGATTGCTTCTTTCAGCTATTGATCCACAGAACAGGCCTGCTTTCCAAGTCCGTCTCGTCCAGGTCTCTTTTCTCTTCCTTCCTTCTTTTGCCTCACCAGGAGGATTATATATGTTTTCCTGACTCTCTCATCTCTTTTCTTAAGGTTCAACCTCCAGCCAGCTCCTCTACCTTGGACTCTACGTCTCCTACCAGAAAAAGGTGACCTCACCATTTCTTTATTCATTCATTCATTCTCTTTAAACAAGTAACTAAGCAACTAAAACCTCTGCCTTTTCCACGTTCCAGCATTCATCCTCCCCCTGCCTTTGGTTCTTCTCCCAATCTTGAAGCACTTGCGCTTGCTGAGTGTGACAACTCTGTCCGTAACCATTCCCGGTATGTTCTTTCTTATAACATCAAATGTCTTTCCTTTCCTTCTGGCATTCTAATATTGATTTTCTCTTGCAGCCCCTTGCATGAGATCACCTTTTCCACATTAGACAAACCTAAACTCCTTTTCCAGGTATCATGTCATCTATTATAATATTCGTCTTCTGCAATTACAGTAATAGATATATCTATCTGACTTACTTTGAAATATATCGAGTCCTATGATCATTCTGATTTGAGATAAGTCAACGTAAATGCTGCAGTTTACTGCATTGCTTGCTGAGCTTGGCCTCAACATTCAAGAGGCCCATGTTTTTTCTACAACTGATGGCTTCTCACTTGATGTTTTTGTCGTTGATGGTTGGCCCTACGAGGTGTACCTTTTGTTTCTTTTCCCTCTCCTTTTTTTTCCTTCGCCATTGCAAGTTTCTTGCCATGTTCTTTCATTTTAAATAAACCCTTTTACTTGTCGATTCCTTTGGCTCTTTTTTTTACTTATACGAAGAAAGCTTCCTAGTCAATAAGCTGGTATGCTACCTTTTTAATTATTCAGGAAGTAGACAGACTTCGAAAAGCATTGGAGACAGAAGCAGCAAAGATTGAGGTACTTGTTTTTCATTGCACTACGCTTTCTTTCCAATCACTTCATTCCGAATGAAATAGAGTTGGTGCTCTGTACACCTTTTTCATTGTGACAACATCTCACAATAGTGTCATGTCTTGCTGTGTGTTATTAATGAATTTCATTACATTCAGTTGCAGGATCAAAGCTGGCCTATGCAGCAATCCTTCTCTCCTGAAAAGGGGAACGGGACAGCGAAAGATCATGTCGCAATACCCACTGATGGAACTGATGTTTGGGAAATCAACCTTAAACAATTAAAATTCGGGCATAAGATAGCATCTGGTTCTTATGGAGATCTGTAAGTTGGCTCTACCTATTAATTACATTTTTCATTTCAAGATGCTCAAATCTCCCTTGTGTTATGCAGGTATAAAGGTACATACTATAGCCAGGAAGTTGCTGTTAAAATCCTCAAGCCAGAGCGTCTAGATTCTGAGCTAGAGAAAGAATTTTCCCAAGAAGTCTTTATTATGAGGTTTGTGCACCTTCCTATCTTGGGCACTCTGTGAACTTATGTGCAGATAAAACAATATCATCTCAGACTCGTAAGATATCATTTAAAATCTTTCCATTTTCAGGAAAGTTAGGCACAAAAACGTTGTTCAGTTCATTGGTGCTTGCACCAAGCCTCCACATCTTTGTATTGTTACAGGTGTGTTATAGTGACCCTATTTATGTACATTATCATACTTGATATAATCATTTTCTAGGCTTCTTTTTTTTCTGTTCCTCTCATTTCTCTCTTTTGCTATTTAATAGAATTCATGCCCGGTGGAAGTGTATATGACTATCTACACAAGCAAAAGGGCGTGTTTAAGCTTCCAGCTTTGTTTAAAGTAGCTATAGATATTTGCAAAGGGATGAACTACTTACACCAAAATAACATAATTCACAGAGATTTGAAGGCTGCCAACCTTCTAATGGACGAAAAAGAGGTAATACTCTCAACTTAGTGTGAATTGGCATTTATGCCGAGCTTGCATCGCAGATGCTATATCTTAGAGCATGGGTTCAACAGGATGCTTGTCATCATGTTCTTTTGAGTGTCAATTACCTGCACAGTTGCGGATTCATAGTGGTTTTCTTTGTCTGTTGCTGCTACAGGTTGTTAAGGTTGCAGATTTTGGGGTGGCTAGAGTAAAAGCACAAACTGGAGTTATGACAGCTGAAACTGGAACATATCGCTGGATGGCTCCGGAGGTATGGTTGTCAGATGTCCTTATATACACCTTTTTTATAGTTTAGTATGTCATTATTAGCATATGAAAATTTGGTCAGCCAATGTCTCTCTCCGATGATTAGGATATTCCAAAATCGGTTAGCTATTGTGAGATGACTATTGACTAGTATCTTGTGTGGTTGGTTCTGAGACAATAAAATTTGGTGGGAATTCAGGTGATAGAACACAAGGCATATGATCACAAGGCAGACGTTTTCAGCTACGGGATTGTGCTGTGGGAGTTGTTGACTGGCAAGGTACTTGGGCGTCTTTTTGTCTTAAAGAAAAGTAAAAGTCCTAAAAAGGAAGGTGACAGTATAACTAACTTTTATGTGATGGCAGCTTCCATATGAATACATGACGCCATTGCAGGCAGCGGTAGGGGTGGTCCAAAAGGTAAATTGCCTTTGTTTGTTTTGTCTAGAAAGCATTGCAATGGGTGTACAGCTAAAAGGGGTTGTGGTGTGTGTGGTGGGAAAACAGGGATTAAGGCCAAAAATACCGAAGAAGACGCATCCGAAAATGAGAGAGCTAATGGAGAGATTGTGGGAGAAGGATCCAACGCTGAGACCAGACTTCGCAGAGATCAAAGAGCAGCTAGAAGAGATAGCCAAGGAAGTAAGTAAGAGAAGGAAATATCAGGTGGTTATGAAAGTAAAAGTAGTTGAATTAAATGTTTGTTTGTGTGTGTGTGTGGTAGGTAGGAGAACAAGAGGAGGAGAAGAAAAAAAGAGCATCAACAGGAGGAGGGGGTATCTTTGCAGCACTGAGGAGAAGTGCAACAACACATCATTGAAAAACATAGGTATAGCAATTTGAAGAGTTTGTGTGTGTTTGGTTGGTTGCGTTTGCGTGCTGGTATTCAAATTGGTTTTGTAAGTTAATTATATAAACCCTCTGCTGCATAAGGTTACGTCATTGTAGTATTCTTTTTGTTGTTGTACGAGGTGTGTAAGCATGTTTAAGCTGACACACAAAATATCATTAACTGTGTTTGAAATCACATACAAAAAAATCTACCACCATAATAAGGAGAGGCAAGAAGGAAAAACAGGAATAGTTTTGTATGCTTTGTTGGTTGAGTGCTGGTATTCAGTTGATTTTGTAAGTTATTGTATAAACCCCCTTGTGCATAAAGATTAAGGTTGTTGATGTAGAAAGAATTGAAAGACTTGTTTTGCTGTTGTACGACTAATAGCATGTTTAAGCTGACACACAAAATATCATCAACAACTTTGAGTGAAATCAAACTTGCATACATCAAAAAAATATATCGACCACCATACAAGGCATGAAAAGATAGGAAAAACAGGAAGGAGAGGGGGGCTACTTGAGAAGAGGAGCGGCGTTGCGAATGGAGAGATAGTGGTGGACTTGGTGAGGGGAGAGTGATCTTAGAGTCTTGAAAACCTGAGCGTTTGCATAGCGTAGGTTTGTTCTGGGGTCTACATATGGCGCCTGTCACCCAAAATTAATTAAACCCAAGAGAAGTGTGAGAATAAAAAAGGGAATTCCAAAAATTGTCAAGAGACATGAATTAGTATATAACCTCAAATCCAGTGACATCGCAAATTCTCTTGCATGGTTGAGTGGATGGAGGCGACTCGATGCTGATATCTGCCAAAACCAAAAGAAAAGAAGATTGATTGATTGATTAATTTACTAATTTTGGTAGATCCCAATCGTAGATAGATAGATAGAGTGGAGGGAGAGAATTTAGTTTACAAGAGGAGGGATCATTGAGGTCAGCTTGGAGGATCTGTTTGAGATGTTTCCACCTTCCTCGAGACTGTCCCTTTGGGTACTTTTCATAGGCCTGTGTCTTCTTAAAACTCAGATGCGTCGGAACCACTATCTCTGCATCCACCAACTCCCCCTCCATCATTCAATTAAACCCTAGGCAGAGAGAACGACCCACAGATGCTTTATACGCCCTCGGTTCTTCTTAATAACCGGTCCGGTCCCGTATTGTATATCAAAACCAAATTAGTAAACCAAGCTAAACAAAACAAAACAAAACAAAAAGGAGCATCTTCGTCTTCTCTCTTCCATCACGATTTGTACATCTTCTTTGCAGAGCCTAAGGTAGTTGGCGCAAGTCATGACGCTAGGAAGATCATTAATTATCTGCAGTCTCCGAAGCCCCTGCCGCACTTGAGGTTGATGAGAGTGGTGCTGCAGCCAGAGAAAGAGACATCAATTTTCAAAAAAAATATTCAATGAGAAAACCAAATACATAAAGAAACAAGACATAACTAGATCTCGACCCGTGCAACCGCGTGTTTCATGTTTGTTTTCATTTATTTTTATAGAAACATTTTATTTTCAATCTTTTTTAAAACAATTTTTTTCACTTTATATATGAGATATGTATATCCATTTTAAAAGATAATAATTTTATCATATATTAATTTTTCATCGAATAGATTGTTTCAAATCTTCACATGTATTTGTATCTTCTTCTATATATATTGTTTTGGATTATTATTATTACTACATTATTGAAGTCGTAAATATATGTAAAGATTGGTAAAATATTGTTTTACTGTCATTTTTAAAGATATTTTCATATTTCTCAAATTTAGAAAGTTAAAAAAAAAATTTTAGCTCCATATTATGGTGTAAATAATTAAAAATTTAGTTTTTCTTATTTTTAAATAAACTATAAAACTTAAATGTTTTCATTGGTTTAAGATAGTATAGATTAATAATTGTTAGAAAATGATGATTTTTATTATTTAAAAAAATAAACTATATAATTTTAAAAGTTAACATCGACAAAATATAAATAATTAACTTATGAAGATATACTATTAGAAAACTAAATTATATATATTTAATTTAAACATGTGTCTTATTATACTATCTATAAATCTAATGGATTATCCAATTATTGTTCGTCCACTAAAATTTTTGTTGAGTCCAAAATTATAGGTAACTAATTTTAATGTTATTAATCAATGATTAATTAATGTAAATAGATAAATTCTAGTAGATGATTCATTTTAAAATATCACACATTAAAAGAGTTATGACTTCTCTTTTAATATATTAGATTACTAACTCAGATGCATTCTGATACATGCTTGGTGGCTAGAATTTACCATGACTCTGGACCACTTGACTGAATTACAAAATTGTACAAGTCTTCTGAAAAGGCACAATCAAAATTAAGAGCATTTTGGAATGACCTTCCTACGGAGTAGCCCTCACATTTTTGTGATGTTTTATTCTTGTTTAATTGTGTAGAAAATAATAATTTAATGTCAAATTATAATTTATCTATATTTTTGTAAATTATATTTTGTATCTGAATTAGAAAAAAAACTTAAAAATCAATCAATTAACTGATAAAACCAAATTAAACCGGACGACCGAACACAAACCATACTAGAACCAAACCAAACACAAACCAAAGTAATACAGACTAAACCGAACAAATTTAAAACCTAATTAATTTGGGTTAAAGTTGGTTAATTTTTTTTTAGATCCAAAATAAACCAAAACGAACACAACTTGTTATTAAACCGAAATATACACCCTTACTCAAAATCATAACTAACCAAATATTTTACCCGCCTTTTCTAACATATTCTTTCGATTTGCCAACTAGCTATCTTATTTCCTAACTTTTTTTTCCGTAAAAAGAACAATATATGAGCCTAGATCATTAGAAAATATCCATTATAGTTTATATCTACTATGTAATTGTAAATTATAATGTACCAACTTTTAAAGCATAACAAAATAGCCCATTTTAATTACTTAAAATAGGTTTTCTAAATATTATTTTTTAAATCTGTTCTTGTTTTTGAATTTTTTTTGTAACTTGCTTTCTTTCTTTTTTCTTTATCTAAATGATGTATTAAAAAAATCTCAATAATTTTTTTTTCTTTATATCCACTTTAAATCAAAATATTTATAATATAATTTAATAAACCCACAACTATATTTAAAACTCTAATATTTTACACTTTACTGTTTATGTTACCAATAAACTAAATAAAAGCACAATGAAATAAAAACACAATCTCATAGTTTATAAATGAAAATTAATCACACTAAACAAGACGCATTAAATTCAAACTTAAACAATGTATGAATCTATAATATAAAAGTACAAACATTTAAATTTATCAAAATTTTCAAAAGTTATAACATATAATTATGAAGAATAAACATTTGTGCGGATGTGCAGATTAAAAGTTAATTTTTTCTTAAGATGTAATCCTCAATTAGAGCCTTATCTTTTATCTACGCTGGGCATAATATCTAAAACTCGAAATCCAAACGGAAGCTGAACCAAAAACCCGACCCGTTATTTGATCTGAAATGTAAAAATACCCGAATGAGTCTTGTAAGGTGGTATAAAAAATATCTAATCCGTAGTGTTATTAACTGAACCTGAATGGGTAACCCGAAAAAATCCAAAATTAATAGTCAATATAAATATTTTTGAAATATATATAAGTATTTCAATTATTAAATTCAATATTTGTGGTAATATGATATATAATAATAAATATTAAAATTTTAATAAATGCTTTGGTGCACCATTAGTTATACAGAAATATTTTATAATTTGCTCACTGAGATTAAAAGTCTACTCACTATAAAACAATACATATTATTTATAATGATGCTTGTTTCCATGTTTGATCTAACATTTTATTGTTATTTATCAATTTTATGTGTGATAACTTAATTTTTATTTAATGTAGATTTTTTTTTTATGGTTTGTTCCAAAAAAATTGTTTTTTATTTCAGTTATATCTGAACCGAACCGATATAACATGATCATGTACGATATATGGTTATTTTATGGGTTTTAGAACACAATACAATTTTGAGCGGAACTTATTATCCGAAGTCTATCCGTGCTAATAAAATTTTAGCATGGGACCTAAGAACGTATATCCAAAAATCCGAAAACATGAAAACCTGAAACCCAATACGAATGCCCATACCTACTTTTATCGATTGAGTTCAGATGGGTTTTCATATAAACGTTTGGGCTTTATCTTAATCAATCACCATGTATGGGCACAAATGAAACTGGCCGACAAAAAAAAGAAACTAGCCAATTATAAACCCTAATGGTTGTTCAAAAATGGAAAAAGAAAAAGAAGTTTAATTGGAGGAACAACTGAATATATAGTTTATAAACCCTAACGGTTGTTCAAAAAAAAAGGAAAAAGAAGTTTATAAACCCTAACTATCGACCATCCGCTCTGGTTGCATGTCTGTCTACACCCCTTATTAGCCACTGTTGACATAAGCTTGATGATAACTTAAGTGGCAAGTTTCCTAATCTTACCGAGTTATGGTTTTCTAAAGAAATTAGGAAATAACTAAATATGTTAAGTTAATATGAATTATCTATTCCTATATATAAGAAAATGCCAATGTGTGGCATAAGTTATGAGTTTTGAGAGAGCTTAAGGTTTTGAATGATTTTCCTTAAGAGAGTTATTCTTATTAAGTTTGTTTGAGTTCATATCGAGATCATTAAGACTTAGCCTCTTCCTTTTCCACACATGGCACCTAACAACTCAAAGGATGAGGCTTATCTTTCTGCCGTTATCCCTAAGCGTATTAGTCTCTTCGAGCAGATCCAAGCCAATCAGCTGGAGAAGCTCAAGTCTCTGCCACACGATCCGATCAAGTAACTACGATCTGCATGCTCTATATTCATCGTTTTTGTTTCGTTAATCTAAGTGATATTTGTGTGTATTTTAGGATCACGTTGCCAGATGGGAGTGTGAAAGAAGGGAAGAAGTGGGAGACCACTCCAATGGATATCGCGGGGCAGATTTCAAAGAGTTTGGCGAACTCTGCGTTGATCTCAGCGGTGAATGATGAGCTCTGGGACATGAGTAGGCCACTTGAAAGTGATTGTAAGCTTGAGCTGTTCATGTTTGACAGTGATAAAGGTCGGGATACTTTGTGGCATTCTAGTGCTCACGTTCTTGGTCAGGTAAAAGAGTGTTTAGTTTAGTTTAGTTTAGTTTAGTTTAGTTTAGTTTAGTTTAGTTTGGTTTGGTTTGGTTTGGTTTGGTTTAAGCTTACCTGGTGGTGAATGTTTGTTATACTTTTTGGGTATACGTGGGATCTTGTGTGCAGGCTCTTGAGCAGGAGTATGGGTGTAAGCTTTGTATAGGACCATGTACGACGAGAGGGGAGGTAAGAGCAGCTTGTTACTCCATTTCAGTATAACTAAGTGTTTGTTGTTTGTGTGAAGACCCGTTTATCTCTTTTTATGTTTCTTTGTTCTATAAGAGTAGAACAAGAATGGTTCTAGTTATTTCACTTTAATCATGCTATGCAATGGTGGCTTAATTAGTTGTTGTGGATTTTAATTGCAGGGTTTCTACTATGATGCATATTATGATGATGGCTTGGGGCTTAACGACAATCACTTCCCTAACATCGAAGCAGGTGCTGGAAAGGCTGTTAAGGTATTGTTTCCAGACTAAGTTTTAATTTATATATATATATATATTGTTGTAACACCGAATTATTATGATGTACGAATGTCACGCAAGTTTTAGTCATATATTCATTCAATTGTTTGATTATTTTGCTTTTTACATCACAGGAAGGGCAACCATTTGAAAGGATTGAAGTGACGAAGGATCAGGCACTGGAGATGTTTTCTGAAAATGAATATAAGGTGCGTTAAAGCTACGTACTATCATTGAGTTTGCTATATATGCTCCCCTAACCCCGCGCATTCATATTTTATCCTATTTGAATTTGTATATCATCTAGGTTGAAATCATCAATAGTTTGTCTGCGGATAATACAATTACTGTCTATAGATGTGGTCCTCTCGTTGATCTGTGTCGTGGACCACACATACCAAACACTTGTTTTGTGAAAGCATTCAAGTGTTTAAGGGTGAGTTACTTCGATATATGTCTAAGAGTTGCATCTTAATTTGCAGATTCTAGTTTTGTGTTTCTTGTGTTAACAACCCTTAATATATTTCTCAGGCCTCATCAGCTTACTGGAGGGCTAGCAAAGACGAAGACCGTAAGAGCTTGCAGAGAGTTTATGGGATATCTTATCCTGATCAGAAACAGCTAAAAGTAACTCATCAATACTTAATTAAAATAATTATGATTTCGGAATATGCATATAATATATCTATCATCTTTTTGTCTTGGTTGTTGCAGAAATATCTTCAATTTCTTGAAGAAGCCAAAAAGTACGACCACAGACTATTGGGCCAAAAGCAGGAACTCTTCTTTTGTCATTCACTCAGGTTCGTTCACTGCTAATTCTGTACTTAATGATCTTCTTTGTTTCTTTGGAAGCATTGACCTTATCACTAACAATAGTGTGCTTCCCCTAGCTCTTCGCGTTTTAATTACTATACTGATATATATATATATATATACTCATCATCCTTGATCTTCATTCAGTCCTGGGAGTTGGTTCTTCCTTCCATTAGGCACTCGTATATATAACAAGTTGATGGGATTCATTAAAGAGCAATACTGGAAAAGGGGTTACACAGAGGTTCTTTTAAGCTCTCATCTCATATTTTCATCTCGTTGATAAAGTGTGTAAGCGCTAAACTAACCGTCCACTGGGCAGGTTATAACGCCAAATATGTACAACGTGAAACTGTGGAAAACTTCTGGACATGATGCAAAGTACAAGGATCATATGTTTACGTTTGATGTAAGTGTATATGAGATTCCCCTCCTTGACACTGTTTACTCTAGCAAGCTTCTCTCTTGAATCCAGTACTGTTTGGCCTTAGTTATACTCGAATATTCCTTAATTGTGCAGATTGACGAACAAGAGTTCGGGCTCAAACCTATGAACTGCCCTGGTCACTGCTTGATGTTCCAACACAGGGTGCGCTCATACAGAGGTGCGCCTCTGTTCCTCCTCTATTGCAGTTTAAGTTCTAGAAATAAAAAAGTTCACTGCCATGCATTAAGACTGTTTTATAAATCTTACTAAAGAAAATTTGTCAAGATCATCATTTATCTTTGCTGACACCAGCTTTTTAACTGCTTATGTGATCCGTAGAACTACCTATTAGACTGGCCGACTTTGGAGTGTTACACCGCAATGAGGACAGTGGAGCACTTAGTGGGTTGACACGTGCCCGACGGTTCCAGCAAGTATATTTTCGTACTTTTCTTTTTAAAAAAGATAATAATCATTTTCATAGTTTCATGGTGTTTAATATGATGATGGCATACTTATTTCAGGATGATGCACACATATTCTGTACAGAGGATCAGGTTTTGAATATACTCAGTCTCTCTGGCAATGTTGGACCTCCTTTTCCTCCTATTTTTTTTTGTTTGCTAATGTTATATATGTTTCCAGGTTTTGGATGAAGTGAAGGCTGTGTTGGAGTTCATCCACTATGCTTATCAAATTTTTGGCTTTACATATGAGCTAAAGCTTTCAACGGTATCATATCTACCAAATTTTTTAGACTTTGCTTGATATGTTCTCATGGCTGATTATTTCATAACTTACAGAGGCCAGAAAAATACCTTGGAGATTTAAAAACATGGGATAAAGCTGAAAATGATCTCAAAGTTGCCCTAGATGCTTTTGGAAAGAAATGGCTGGTATTGGCACTTACCCATAAATGGATACTCAAGTTTATTCTTTTTTTTTTATCGAATATCAGGAGTTTCGAGACCGAAACCTATAATCTCTCCCCACACCCAAAATCACAGCATGGATACTCAAGTTTATTCACTAATCCGCATTGATATTAATTCTGTTTTTATTTTGGCAGTTGAACGAAGGAGATGGTGCATTTTATGGCCCAAAGATAGACATCACAGTTTCTGATGCAATGAATAGGAAATTCCAGTGTGCTACATTACAGGTTTATGGCTCCCAGACACTGTTTAGTTTTCCTTTTTTATGAAATGTCAGAGACAGGAGCTGATTATATGTTTTTTCTTTGGCTCACTACCAGCTTGATTTTCAACTTCCTGATCGCTTCAAACTAGAGTACTCAGATGAGGACGAAGGAAAGAAGGAGAAGCCGAGGCCTGTGATGATACATAGAGCTGTGTTGGGATCAGTGGAGCGTATGTTTGCGATATTGTTGGAGCATTACAAAGGAAAGTGGCCCTTTTGGCTTAGTCCGCGCCAGGCCATAGTGTGCCCTATATCAAAGAAATCAGAGGAATATGCATTACAGGTTTACATACGTGATGGCTGCACTTTTATTAAGTACATTTGGTTCTTTGCCTTTTCTTTTCAATCTAACACATTCAAACAGGTGAAAAAACAAATCCATGAAGCTGGGTACTATGTTGATGCAGACGTAACTGACAGAAAGATAGATAAAAAGGTAACAGTTCTAATGTTCATGTTCTAGTTTTTTTGGTTGGCTTAGCTGATTTTCTAGTATTAACTTGAGAGTGATGATTGTGTGTAGGTGCGAGAAGCTCAGCTTGCTCAGTACAACTACATACTTGTAGTTGGTGAAATTGAAGCTTCTGCAGGACAGGTTAGTGATTGGCATAGTCCTTACATAGGGTCTCTCAAGCTTTGTCTAATTATGTTTTTTTGGACTGATGTGATATGCTTAGGTGAGTGTTCGGATAAGAGACAATGCAGCCCACTCGGTGAAGAGTATTGAGGATTTGTTGGAAGAATTTAAGTCCAAGACTGCTGAATATCAATGAGATCCGACTCTTGAAGTTGAAGTTTGACTTTGTTCCGATACATACTGTTTTTAAAAAAATATTTTGCAAATTAGAATGACCCCATAGCTTTTATTTTATTTTATTTTTTTTGAATCCCTTGTGTACAAGTTCAGCATTTTGTAGTTTTGGTTGGTTATTTTTTTGGAGCTGCTCGCTGGGATCTGCCAACAATCAACTTTTCCTAGCGAGATATCCAAGATCTCGTTGTCAGCTGTCCAGTAATAAATTACTTTCTCTGGTCACAATGCTACTGAGCCCATTTTTACGGAAGAGTACATAACCTAAAGACATTTTGTTATAGTAGAGCATATTTCTGAAAAAAGAAGAGTATTAGTGGTAGATTTACAATTTGTCTACCGTCGTGGTAGTGCCGTAGTGGTATTACATTAAACGTAGTGACGTTTTCTATACATTTAAAATGTTTTTTCTTTAGCTATCTGCCTTGAAAGAAAGAAGAATGAATGAGAGCTACTGCAAATGTATCATGCTCTTGTTTACTAGCGGAAGTGTGGCCCCGTCTTTCCTTGATCCTAACAGCTTCTCGCTGCAGAAAACACACAACACACATAATCAAAAATGACTTCATCTATATTACTACATACATACGGAGCTCCTCAAATCAACCAATCAGTGTGCTACATTACATCCTTGAGTATTCATTTGATACACATCCAATCATACTGAATAACACTTATTATTATTAGCTTAAGCTAAAGTTGAGTAAGAAGCATCATCTCACCTTGTGTAGGGCGGCGGACAGAAGATGATGGCGTAGTCTGCTCCGGTGGAGCAAGTGTATGTGCTCGTCTTGTCGTCATAGGCGTAGCTGTAGGCGCGTGGACAGGCGTGCTTAAAGAAGAGCGAGTACACAGAAGGCTGACACGTGTCGGGCGTAGCGTAAGCATCGCTGCAGCAGTAGCGTGGGTCACTGAAGGCCTCGCAGGCGCTGCGGCATGCCACGCCGCCGCCCCTTGAGCCACGTGTCAGAAGCTTGAGGTCTGTGGGACAGGCGGCGTTCAAGTCGACGAGACACCCGGTGGCTCCGCATCCTCCGACCACGATTTTCTTGGGCAAGATAAGCATCGGGAGGTTGTAGCCGTCGACGAGGCTGACGTCGTAGAAGTCTAGTCCACCGGTGCCGTTGAGGGTGAACTCGGCGAGCGTCGCAGGAGGTTTAGCTCCGGAGCCGGAACACTCGACCTTGCCGGAGCCGCAGTCAGCGGTCAAGCAGGCGAAAGAACCGGAGGCGGGATCTTGGGAGCACAGTGTTCGAGCCCACAGACGACCCGACCAGGACGGCGGGATTGTGACGGTTTTGGATTTGCCACGAGAGAGGCGAAAGCCAGTAGTTGGGAGAGGGGGTGAGGTGGCGCCGGAGAGAAAGCCCGGCCAGATGGTGTTCCGGCAACGATTGCTGATCTTGAACGTTATAGGCTCCACTTCTGCAACAAGAAGAAAATCAAGACTTCTTTTTGTTTGTTGATTAAGGAATAATACACACAAGTAAAGAAAAGAGAATCAATCAATCAATCAAACCTGAAAGAGAAACCAAGAAGATGATCACAAACAGGAGGATGATTCGAGCCATCGTCTCTGTTCCGATGAATCAACTAAAAGCCAAACTACTTTACTTTCATTATGAAAAGAAGCGGCTCCCCGGAATTAAGTGATACATACTAATAGTGGAGAGCCGAATCGAATCCAACCGAAACCGATATGATGCTACTCCAAACCGGTTTTCACGTGGGACTACCATCTCTGTGGGCCTTTCCACATGCCAAACTCAATATAATTCTCTATCGGGTTTACGATTTTTAGATTTACGAAAATCAATTCTATTTGGATATTTTAAATGTTTGGTTTGGGCTTTAATCTGATTCAATTCGAATTTAGTAACATGCATAAGAACCGGTCAAACCCAATATGACTTTGAATTTTAATCGGTTTTTTTATTTTATTTTAAAACACTAATTTATATTTGGTATATCCTAAAAATATTTAACTGTATTAAAATAAGGAAAATTTATCCAACTGTATTGTACTTTTATGTCGCAGTACCATAATCTAGGTTAACCAAAAGATCATGTGTATCACCTTGACAAATATCAAACATAAGATATTAATTTTAACCAATATATATATATATATATATATATATATATATATATCAGATAAAATATTTGAGTTAATTATTCATGCAATAAATAATTATTGTAGATACTCATAATAATTTAGTGTATTTAGGATATATATTATAAATTGAAATTGGGTATGGTGCAAATTTTTTTTTAGAATTTTGAAGTTTAGGAATTTTTAGGATATACATTTACGTTTAGATTCGGTTAAGGTAAAACTCATAATCTGAAATATTGTAAAACAAGATTCATCTATATTATTAAAACTAAAATATATTTTGGTATTGTTTTGAAATAAGGAAAGCATAATAAATAAAAATTGTTTAGAAACATTGATAATAGATTAAATATTTCCTTTTATTTACACATTTAGCCATTGCATTTATAATAAATTAAGTACTTTCATTTTGTATTTATTTTTATTTATAGATTTTGTCATTACCTTAAAATCAATTTAAATTAATTAATTACAATGGTTTTTTTTCTTTGTGGTGAAAATAAAAACAAAAATTAAAATATATAATATATATTATATAAAGTAATTTAAAATAAAGTATTGCCTTATTTAACTTATTCAAATATAAAATTTCGAGAGTTCAAATTTTAAGAAAATAAAATATCATAAAATTAATGATAATTCATAGAAAATTAATGCAAAAATTAATTTTTAGTATGTTGTTTTATCTTAAAATAAATTAACAAAAACAACAAATTAATTTGCATCAAGTTATAAATTTCTAATATAATATTATGTACAAATAAAATAATAATTATTAAACATTTATATTATAAAATAGTATATTCTATCCTATATGTAAATTACAAAACATATAAAAAACTAACGGTTTATGAGTCTATGTTAACCCAAGTTAAATTAAACACATGCATGAGGGTGCGGATCAAGTTCTAGGTTGATACTTATATCTGTTTGGATCGGTTTAGATTCATTTTATTAGATCAAATTTGGTTTAGTTTTTTTACTTCTGTCTATTTATCCAGTCCTACGAAATTCTAATGCACTCTGTTGATGTAAAATCTTCCAAGTTAGGCCTTTTTTTTACTCTACATATCCATTAAACTGAGTAAACGACAACGTGTGGACCGGAGAGACTTGGGAAGATCAATTAACTAATGAGTTTTAGGCTTTTAGATTAAACTTTAAACAAAACAAGCACATCATCGGGAGGCAGTAGATAATTTTGGAATCGAATTATCATATAGAAATATAATTGTAGAGTTGTTCTTAAAAATGATGGTTTGAAACAAATTATAAGGGGGGGGGGGGGGGGGTTTAATAATGGAAAACAGTAGCATGGTAACGGAGAACAGCATCGCCAGTGTTCATGTCGATGTGATGCGTTTTGATTTGGATGAATCCTCTGGCCATTCTGAAGGCGCCACGTCCTCCCACAATCCCTACCTCTCTCTCTCCCGCCTCTTCCGCCACCGGATTCCTCGAGAACACGCTTATCGAGCTTCCATTGAACTTCCCCGTCGTGAACGCCAAATCAGCGTACATCACGATCGTGAACTTACTTATGTCTTTGCTCCCCGATACGTACATTCCACGCCCGTTTCCGATCACCTTTGAATCTTTCCCTGGGCCCACCGTCAGCGGATCGTCCATCGCGAACAGGCTTCCGAATCCCACCGCCGAATCTGCGCTGCCTCCTGTGAGATTTGCATGTGCGATTCTCACGGCGCTCGGGTTTTTGCCACTGATGATATCATGGAGGTAGAAGCGGAGATGTGTCACTTTCTCCTCCTTCAGATCAGCCGCCTTGGTCTGCCCGTAGTAGTTAGAAGAATCACTATTATTCGCTGTAACCGTGGCGGCGGTTAAACTCACGAGTGCAAAGATTAGCGTCCACATTATCTCGCCTTGCATGATTATAAACTAAGGCCCCTCCAATATTTATACGATGGGAAGGATTAACCTCCATATTACATTAAATTTTATAGAGTTTCATCATCATATGACAATCTGCAAAATTGTAGGTAAGATATGCATAAAAAGAAAGAAATAAGAAAAATATTTCATCTTCATAAAATCTATTGATATGTTTCCCTATTGGACAAAACAAAGTAGTGGATGCACCAACTCTCCCCCCCCCCCTCTAAATGCGCCAGATTTATTTACTGATTTTGATTAAAGAATAGTCAGATAATATATTTTAGACTAGATTTTGACCCGTCCGAACGGATATATTTTTATTTTTGTTAGAAATTTAATTTTTATATTTATATTTTTCTTGTAATCATATTTGTATTTAAATTTAATATATTTTGGTAATTATATTAATATGTCAAGTTGCATATATAACTATACACTTATGTCATATGTCATATGTATTTTAGTAACATATGGAATATATTAAGTAATCTATTTAATATGATCTTTTATGAAAAACAATATTTATTATGTAACACACAAAAAATAGTTCAGTTTCACATAATTTTCAACTTACTAAAAAAATTTGGGTCATTTACAATCTATACTATTAAAGCAGAATCCCTACCAGGATTCTGTCTTTGCTTTTTAAGTTATTTACATTGGTATGTCATTGATATTTAATTATAATAGCTATATTATTTGTTTAAACTAAACAACATAATTTTTCCTATATTTTTGGTAAATAATACTATCCATAATTTGTATATAATATTAATTCTAAGTTTATGTAAATAATATATTTCATTTAATTTGAATATTATTTTTCTTGCTTAGTATTATTTAACAATCAAATTTGAATATATATATATATATATATATATATATATGGAAATTAAAAATATTATTTACTATGTCATTTTTACTTTTTGAACCTTCAAAAATATTTTAAAACTTATTATAAAATTAATTACATCTAAAATAAACAGAAATAATTTTCATAAGTTATTAAAAAACGAAAAAGAAATTATATTGTCATATCAATAAATTTTTCTTTTTCTATTATCATTATTTCATTTTTTCAAATGATTTAATAAAAAATTTACCAAAATATAAGATGTTACAGATTTTCAGTCTTATATAATATTAAAATGTATGAGTTATTTAATAAAATAAAATAGACACGAGAGGGAGATTGCTCGTGGCATTGGGATATGGAATTATGGATTGTGGCCATCAATGGTTCTCATCGCAGAGATTGTTCAAACTTTCATTCTTCCACTACTACTACGTCAAAAGGTGTACCACCGTTTAGAGGCTTTCACTTCCACTCTTTAAGCTCTTTTATTTGTAATTATATATACAAATTTATAAAGATTCAACCATTTTATTTTTGTCTTTGTGCAGTGTTTTCGGAGGGCAGCTTGTTCTCCGGCTTCCTTCTGGAGTAGTATAAGTTTCTCTTCTTTTATTTTTTCAAAAGAGAAAGAAAAATGAATCTCTACGGTTCAGATTTTACTTACCTCTGATCTAAACTTTTTTACGTGTCTGGTAACGAAACTGTCTTGTAGTATAGTAGTCTTGACTATTGAGGCGGGAAGTTTGATGTCTTTCCCGTTGGTTAGTTCCTTTGACACAGATTGAGAAGAAAAGCAAATAACGAACCTCAAAGATCATCTTTCAAACTGATCAGTATGGTTCATAACTGTAGCGGAGGCCATTCTCAAGAATGATGAGTAGTTGATGAATCGTGCATGGGATTTGAGTCAACTCACTTTTTTTTAAGTGAGCAAAAAGAGTGTTACAATGTCTCAGTTTCACTTTCAAGGAGAGATGTCATCTCATCTCTTGAAGAAAACTAACTCGGAATTAAAAAAAAAAAATGTACAAATCAATGAAAAAAGTTATTTGAGTGAGTCTTGATCGATCAGTTCATGAGGAGAGAAGCAAGATTGATAAAGGCTTCTTCACTGCAAGGAATTGTGAGGCCACCCATTGGATGATCAAATCCATATTCTTCCTCTGCTCTTCTTAGTAAATCTTGAAATGAAGGTTCGTTCAAGTAAGTTATGGGAACTACAAATCTCTTCATCTTCCTTTCTCCTACGTAAACGGCTAAGTAGCCTTTTGGAACATCAAGAGAGCTAGAGGAAGAAGATGACAACAGTTTTGCTTGACGGAGAATCTGCTTTGATGATTGTAGCATGCGAGGAACCCTGATCGCCATGGATTGTCTTTGTGTGTTTATTGAATTGGAAGTTTAAATTCTTTACTGCTGAATGTGAGAACTTGAAGAGCTTCTAATGATGAGTCCAGTATATATAGATAAGGGCATTGTTTGAAGATCACCTTTTATTTTTTTTGGGATAAAGAAGTTTCAGCTCATAAATCAAACACCAACAAGCACATGGCTTTGCCGGACCACGGCTTGATATGTAAGGGACCGCTAGTGATCAACTTCATGATTTCTGATGTGAAGACAGAAATCAACATGACCACTTGTTAGTTGGATAAACATTATAACTAGTCAAATTTCCAATTCCTGCCACAGAAAATTTTGAAGGCTTTTTGTGACTTTGTCTCTATATGATCAAGTCACGTGGTCCTCTCTTTTAAATATCACTGAGAAGAAGTTACTATTTAATCAGTGATAGAGACTTATGGTTCTTTAGGTTCACATCTTTAAGTCCCTACATAATTTATAGAGAGATTTGGCATGTGATGTCCCTGAGACAAATAGCCCCAATGAAGTTACCATGTAGGAGGACATCATTAAACGCTAACTTCTCAGACACCATTCATTCATTCCTTAGTTCTTGGTTTAGTATCTTGAATCCAAAGCCATGTCATGTGTGAACACCACAATTAATAATACACACTCGAAACTATAGGCCCAAACTTACTTTAAATAGCGGCCCAAGCCTGTAAATAAAACGCATTAATCCGTTTTTTTCTTAACGTTTGATTAGTCGTACTACTAATTAATCTGCAATAATCCGCTCTGAGTATTACTTAATAAGTTGATTCTGGTGGGGGTAGTTGCATCTTGAATAATTTGTTTCCATTATTTAGATTCTGATTCTTCTTTTTCTCTCTTTTGTTAGATAGTAACCCTTATTTTTCTTCCGACACAGACCCCCCGTAGTTGCCACTAGAGACGTGGAAATGAGGTAAACCGCCCGTTAGTCCGCTGCAGTTACCAGGTCAACGGGGAAAAGAGGGGATTTTTTGATGTTATGTATTTCATTATTTGATTTTAATTCGAGACACAGTTAAGCTTCAGATGACAAATTAAGTAGGAATAGAACCTCAAAACTCTACCTCAAAAAAAAAGAAGCTTAGTCCTATCTTTTGCATCTCGATCCTTTTCTCTACGTTCCACTCTGTGTTTTTTTCCAATTGAAGTTCAACTACTGACTAATCATCGTACAAGAAAAATTAGCCAATCTGAACTCATAACTTCTTGTCTCATCTGGGTCCAAGATTGCTGCAGCCTATCCATCATCCATGTGATGAAAAGACCCTACATAACTACATTTGACGTCAGATCTTGCCACCTATATTTTTCTTGACTTAGAAACAGAGCTCATGGTTTCTCTTTCACGTGAATATAATGTAGAAACTAGATTCAAAAAATATACATAGAACTTGTGAGTTTTTTTTTTATAATTGAATTTTTGAGTAAACATGCACTAAAGATTTTATTCTAAAACTTTTAAACTAAATGAAAATGATAATAAATAAACTTCTGGATATGATAAAATCAGAGATGGAGAGCGTCTTAATATAATGTGCTTCCTTCGGACAAAGAGGGGGCTTCTCTGTTTTTAGGTTTGGAAGACAGAGTTGTACTAACATGTGTTCTTTTACCCCCCCCCCCCCCCCCCCCAAAAAAAAATGTTTCAAGGGTTTCCTGATTTCTGGCCATGGAAGTAGAAAATATAGATTCAAGAAATTTCCAAAAGTGAGCAGACAAATTCAATTATAAATAAAAGAAAGGTACGTTACACAGTAAAAATGGAAAGTTGTACAAAAGAGGACAGTTATAGGTAGGGAAGGAGGAGGAAGCAAGAGTAACATGGGGAGGAGGGGGTGGCTTTCATGTGCTTGGTCGATTAGACGAAAGAAGGACGCGTCTTTTTCAGTCCGTAAGGAGAAATTGTCCCTTCAAAGATCCGTAAATTTCTCCCTCTTTCACTCCAATTTTTTTTCCAAACAAATCTCGTTCGCAGAACATGCTGGCTAGCCTCTCTCTCTCTCTCTCTGACAACGACCCCAATCTCTCTCTCTCTCTCCTTTTGTGGCTGATAAGAGAGAAAACATGATTCCATATTATTCTTATTCACTTGTTTGTTGATGTGATAGATTTAGGATTTAACTCACAATAATCAACTCTAGATCAAAGTTTAACTTTTGCAAAATTACGTGTTTTACAAGTAACAAGCGTTGCTATCTGTTTTTAGGGTTTCAGAACATCTTTTGCTTAAACAGAACAGAGTAACACACAAGGCAATTGCACTAAATGACCAAAAAACTATTAAAATGTTTATATAAACTTTTTGCAAAAGTTAAAATGTTTTTGTAATAAGAAATAGTAAATTAATTTAACTTTATGTTTATCTACATCATCATTGACCTCATAATATAATCTATAATTTGCTTAATGGCCGACGCCGTGGATTAGGAAGAGGAACATCACAAGTTACACAAAGATGGGAAGCTCGAGATCGTAAGACTTTACATGTTCTTTGTCCCTAACCTTTTACGACCAGATACAAAGATCTATTAAATGCCCATTGTCTTTGAGCATATAACTATCCAACATTGTCAAATATATTGTAAACAAATACGCTCACTTGCAGACAAGAGTCAAAGGCGAATCTTACTCATTTTCCCTGGATTTTCATGCATTTGTTACAATATGTTATCTCATACAGATATTTTTATCATCAAATGGTCGTGATTAAATAGTTTTGTTTGCTGGTAAACAATTGCATTGGTTTCTATTGGTTACAGTATTCGTTTTTTGGAGTTCATCACATGACAATTGTAAATCTAGCAATTTGTTTTAAATCGCGTGATTAGCCTTATTTTTTGAAACACGATTAGTTAGCCTATTCTGAGTTTAAAAGACGTAGTTACATCAAACATATAATGTTTAAATATATCTTGATTCTAGTCCGGTGGTGACACCGCTTAATTTGGTTGTGTAGACAATGGATTAAATCTCTCTTTGCCTACATGTTTCTATACTTTAGTTAGAGTTTGGTTGCTAGTTTGTGATTACTTAGAATCTAATTGCCGAGGATCGTATTTTGAAGATGCCCAACAGAAGTTATTATAATCTAGACAAAATTATAAAATTTATCGATATTCAAAAGAAACTAATGATATTATAATTACAATTTTATTAATTTTTTAAAAGGATGTAGAAAATTTTGAAAATTTTAGTAATAAAAATTATATAATTATAAAAGTAAAATTAAATAACGATTTAAAATTTATAATACATATTTCAATATATTTATTTTTAGTGATGATTTGATTTATGTGTTATTACTATATTTTAAGAAGTTTACCAAAAATATAAATTAATATTAAATATAATATATCATTTATTGTCATACTCTATAATTACCAAAAATATATATAAGCAATAAATGTAATTGTTCATATCATATTTAGCTATAAATCATGTCATCAATCTTATTAATCATATCATCATTTTTTTGTAAAATAATTGTAGAAAAAAATGTGCCAAATCGCTTCGCAGATAATATATAATGGATTAGAGGTAATAAATCAAATGCATGCTTTCAACTCTGCATGCTTAACCAAATAGATTAATGAAGTACATATAATATGTACTCCCTCCGTTCCACAATATAAGATGTTTAATCCAAAGCACAAAAATTAAGAAACTTAACTTTTTAAAAGATAACATCATTGATAGTATAAATTTAAAATAAATTAACCAATCATAAATAATAAACTAAAATACTATTGCTCAACCGGTTCTCTATAAAGTTAAAGTACCTTAAAAATATCAAAACATCTTATATTTTGAAACATCAATTTTCTCTAGAACATCTTATATTATGGAACGGAGGGAGTACTTAGTTATGGTACACATCTACATACAATTCATACATAATTATGAAGTATAGTTACCACATTGATATTTTCCCTATTTATTACAATAGCTAATTATGGTGAGAGGAGGGACCATGGTGTCTTGGGGAGGACCAACAATGAAATTAAATCGCAATGGGTTTCGATCCCACACTGTCACATGCGTCTCTATATCCCTCCTGCTTTTCTTCTGCTCCTTAAAAATAACAATCTATATATATATCCACAGTTATACATGTATATATTAATATCAATATAATAATCATCATTCTCTATAGTATGCATGTGAAACTATTGGAATAGATATATACTAATATTTAAAACATGTAATTTTTTAAAAAAAAAAAAAAAAAAAAAAAACATCTAAATTACCCTCCTCGCCATTCTTTAAATAACCAGCTCTAAATTCACATTTTTTTTGTTTTGTAAAAAATCTGACATTAGTTTTTATTTGTAATAAAGTCGTAGTTTCTGTTTTCTTATATACTCGATGTGATAATTCCCTCATAGATTTAGCTGGCTGCTGAATTTTCGTTCATAATGTATAATTATTTTCGAAGATAGTCTTACAAGACGGCACTAACAATCTTTAAATTACTGATAATCATTTGATTGCATAATCAAGAAATTTTAAAGCAATTGTTTGAACATATCCTATCTTCACCCTTCTCCATAAATAACCCCTTTTCGCAACCTATCTCTCATCAAACACTTCTTCTTTCTCTCCTCCAAATTGTCTCCGATCACTCTCATCAAGAAGTGAAACACTAAAATTCAAATTAAAGGATGGCGGTAAAGAGATCTTCGAAGCTAACACAAACAGCAATGATAAAGCAAATCCTCAAGAGATGCTCGAGCTTAGGCAAGAAACAATGCTACGACGAGGAAGGTCTCCCTCTTGACGTACCAAAGGGACACTTTCCGGTTTACGTAGGGGAAAAGCGTACGAGGTACATCGTACCAATCACCTTCTTGTCTCATCCCGAATTTCTGATCCTTCTTCAACAAGCAGAGGAAGAGTTTGGTTTCCACCACGACATGGGAGGGCTCACTATCCCTTGTGAAGAAGTCGTTTTTCTCTCTCTAACATCCATGATCCAATGAGAGTTTGAGAGAGTTTACATCATGATGATCAAGACTAAGATTCTTTTCTTTTTGCCCTTTGGATAATCATTTGTTATCCAAATGGTTTTTTTTTATGGACTAATTAAAACCCGTAAGATCCACCTAAAATATCATTCTCTACACGGATCATGTAAATTTCGGGTTTTAATTAGTTCGTTAATTCCCCCTAAGTGGGGTTAGTATTCGATGGAACATTTATGTTTTTTTTTTTCATTGAGCTGATAAGTGGTGGCTTGCCGGTAGTAGATGATTATTGCAAGTTTGAGTATTGGCCAAATTTTCTAGGTAATTTTGATCGTTCGAGTTCTTTAAAACTAAGAAATGTTCAATCTTTGTATGAGTCTTTTTATTGTTTTCTTTTCACGGATGTAAGTACGTTTTGAGTTGTGTGCGAGTGATGTATAAATTAAAGCTTACATCATGTTCTTTTTTAAAAATTAGTTATAGCATCTGAAGATATTAAAATGACAATATATTATCCACGTTAAACAACGAATAAATTGATCCAACCGCAACATAGAAGATCGTCATTTAGACGACTCAATATTATTAAAAATATATTCACGAGCTTATTGAAAAAGTTACGTATTAGAGAAATAAAACATTTTGTTAGAGTTGAAATATCAAACCTAGAGAAAAATAGCACGCAGACAGATTTTGGGTGGATTACTTCTTTAGGTGAAGCAAAAAGCATATTTGTGTCTAGTAATTAAAAATTGAATGCACTTACTTCTTTCTCTCTGTCTTTTTTTTCTTTTCCTACGAGCCACAAGTCGAATATGATAGCAACTACTCTTCTTAATGCACATACCCTTTTTTTGGCCTACAAACTTTATCTCTCTCTCTCTCTCTCTCTCTCTCTCTAGTATCTTTTTCCGTTCAAACCAATTTTGTGTTTTGGAATAAATTGTATCCACAAGCAGCAATAATAATATCTATCCTGCCTCACCATATATACATATGTACATATAATCATTTAGTTGAACACATGAAATATTCGAACATGTTGATTTAGCTTGTACACAACAAACCAATTGATTGAAAGAGCCACAAATGGCACTAAACCGTGACTTTGATCAGTATACTGGGAATTTAAGTACATATTATTAGACTAGCACTACTAGGAAGTGATTAATAGCTGTGTTTGGTGAGACATGCCTTCAAACGCTAAAGCAGTAAGGAGATACTGAGATAGATTCCTCTCATTTTCATTAAAAAAAGCACAAACTGATCGAGCTAAAGTATACTCTCTCCTTATTTGAATGCTTGATGTTGTAGATTTTTTTTTTTGTATTTGAAACATTGATGTTTTAGAGTATAACTAGTGTATTTGTTTTTAGAACTAAAACATAAATTAAAATGTAAAAATATGAGTGACAAAAAATATATTTGTAAGAATCAAAAGTAATTGACAAAAAAAAAAAAATATATATATATATATATATATATTAAAAATATGTGTGAAAAACTTTTAAAAAAACATCAATCTTTCATATGCAGAATGAGAGTAGATTAGATGCCAACATGACCTTAAATAGAAAAAGATATTATAAGAGTCAAATGATCTATTGTCCTAACTTCAAGATTCTTGGATCTATGAATTTTTGGACGAAGAACCCAAGCTTGTAGACAGTGATTATAACCCAAGGAAAACCATTCACGTATTAAATGTATATCCAGTTTATTAAATGAAGAAATGAGGAGAAGAAGCCAAAAGATATGAATCTCAACTAGATGAGTAAATTTCGAAAAGAACAATCTCTAAATATTGTCCCTTATACCGCTACCGTACGAAGAAGTAACTCTCGGCAGGAAAATTCGTGGAAGCTGCATTTGTCAATCTCCACTCAATTCTTTGTTTTCGTACATCCATTCTAGCTCCTTTTTTTTGTGTGGTTTTTAACGAATTTCAGAGTCAATATATTTTAATACCGGTAGGAACTTGTGGAAGTTCCGAATTGTAATTTGCTAATCGTTCTTAATTCTAATAAGTTGAAATTATAATTGTAACATAAAATCACTACTTTTAACAAATACATGGACATTAGAATTTGACAACGTTGAAAATAAAACATCTCTAACCAGTTGAAACTCTTAAAGTTTATGTTAGTTACTCATTTTTAATGGTGCAAATTAAAAGATATCTCAACTTTAAAATCATGAAAAGGAATAAGAGGGAATACACTATTAATTCTCATTTAAGAGCTTTTGAAATCATATGAAACTTATAAAAACTCATATAGCACATATAAAAATACTTAACGAACTTATCAAAAAAAACTATACTGTACTGTTTCTTTTGGATAATTCTCATGGATAGAGGTGTTTTTCAAACAACATTCTCCTCTGATATCGATAGAAAGAAAGTTGTGTCATTCATTTTATTAATTGCAGCCTGGAAGTTAGGATCATGATTGGCAATGGAGCACACTTAATGAAAATGTTCTATGTTACAAGCAACTGAAAAGCAAATGTAATATAAAACCTTAAACAATGATTGATGAGCATAAACAAACTTAGATCAAGAGAACTTATCAGATAGAACAACTAACTAAATAGCAACAGTCTTTTTGGAGATCATAAACAGGATGTGAAACTGAATGAATGAGTGATAACCAAGCGAGGACGGTCTAGTGGTCTTGAGGGAGTTTCGGTCCCAATACGGACCCAGGTTCGAATCCCGCTGATTACTGGGGGTAAAATTTAAAATCTGGCTCCCTCAGCATCCGGTGACAGAAGCGTATTCCGGCTGATAACGTAGGTTGATACAGACACTCTTTGATAGTCTGGATCCATCTTGGTGGATGCTAGGTTACATTGGATTATTCAAAAAAAAAAAAAAAGAATGAATGAGTGATGTATTATAGTCATGTAACTCGAATAAAAATTCCGTTTTTTTTTTTAACTATAACAATTACACACAGGATGAGTATAATAATAGCATTCCAAATACGAAGGATGAGTACGTTGAATTAGACATTATATACACGATATAGTGAACTTAGTTTTCTAGTTATCTATCTAAATTTTGTAAGTTCGTTAGTGGACCTAAGTTCCCATTAATTAATAATTAAATACTATAGTACTTCCATGTTTCACATACTAGCTTCTATTCTAGATTAATCTTATAATTTATTTTGACCAATCATTATTCTAATAATTTAGATTAATCATTGAAAAAAAAAATATAAAAAAACTTTTAAAAATTATTAATATAGTTTTATTGAAATCATTAAATAGGTTTATCTCGGCATAGCAAAAATGACAATAAAAAAAAAGTAAATAAATAAAACCTAAACCTTCTCAAACTATATTAAGGAATCTGGCTTTGATTCCTAATCCTTTAAGATGTTTTAACTCATTAAGGATATAAAACATCCTATTCTAAACGTAACCAACAACACACACAAATTTATAAATAGATTCCATTAAATTCACTCAAAGCCTCCTTAAACACAAGCTCTTGATTCAAAACTAGGCTATAGCTCAGAGTTCATCAACCATGGCCTTCACCGTAGAGATCTCGTCTTTATTCCCTTTCCCTCTATCCGAAAACTCTAAGAAAGTTTTGCAAAATAGCCTTTTCCCATGCTTTGTCAAACCCTGCCTTAGGCCCCACGTTTCCAAAACCCTAAGTTTATCGGTTTCATGCAGAAGAAGCACACTTTCCCCTGTTCTCTGGTCGTTAACACAAGCGGCCAACAACGAAGATGACGGAGAGGACAAGCTTCACGAAGAATGTGGAGTAGTAGGAATCCACGGTGACCCTGAAGCTTCCCATCTCTCTTACTTGGCACTTCACGCGCTGCAACACCGTGGCCAGGAAGGAGCAGGAATCGTAGCCGTTAATCAGAAGGGTATAGAATCAATAACAGGCGTCGGATTAGTGTCGGACGTGTTCAACGAGTCGAAACTAAACAGCCTTCCTGGCGATATAGCGATAGGGCACGTCAGGTACTCAACTTCCGGAGCCTCAATGCTCAAGAATGTTCAGCCTTTCATCGCTACCTGCAAACTTGGATCCTTCGCAGTAGCGCACAATGGTAACTTCGTAAACTATAAGAAACTGAAGACGAAGCTTGAGGAGCAGGGTTCGATCTTCATCACAAGTTCTGATACCGAGCTGGTGCTTCACCTGATCGCCAAATCTAAGGCCAAGACGTTCCTTCTGAGGATCATTGACGCTTGCGAGAAGCTTCGAGGTGCTTTCTCGATGGTTTTCGTCTTTGAAGACAAGCTTATCGCTGTCCGTGACCCCTTCGGATTCAGACCACTTGTGATGGGAAGAAGAAGCAACGGTGCAGTTGTTTTCGCCTCAGAGACTTGCGCTTTGGACCTTATCGATGCGAGGTATGAACGTGAAGTGTGTCCAGGCGAGATTGTGGTCGTGGATGGAGAAGTTGGGGAAATTAGTTCTATGTTCATGGTCTCTCACCCTGAACCGAAACAATGTGTTTTCGAGCATGGTTACTTCTCACAGCCAAACTCAATAGTCTTTGGACGCTCTGTGTATGAAACCCGACGCATGTACGGTGAGATATTAGCAACGGTGGCACCTGTAGAATGTGATGTCGTCATCGCGGTGCCAGACTCGGGGACAGTTGCTGCTCTTGGATACGCAGCCAAAGCTGGAGTGCCGTTTCAGATCGGTCTTCTGAGGTCGCACTACGCTAAACGCACATTCATAGAGCCAACTCAGAAGATCCGTGATTTTGCGGTGAAGGCAAAGCTGTCTCCGGTCCGATCAGTCCTTGAAGGGAAGAGGGTGGTAGTAGTGGACGACTCTATTGTCCGAGGAACCACGAGTTTGAAGATAGTTCGAATGCTCAGAGACGCGGGAGCCAAAGAAGTTCACATGAGAATTGCATTGCCGCCAATGATTGCATCCTGTTACTATGGAGTGGACACCCCGAGGAGCCAAGAGTTGATCTCTAGTACAATGAACGTTGAGAAGATCAGGAAGCATATTAACTGTGATTCTCTGGCGTTTCTACCATTAGATCGCCTGAAAGAAGTCTACGGACCAGTCGAGTCACACAACTATTGTTACGCCTGCTTTACTGGAAAGTATCCAGTAGTGACTGAGGAGGAGGAAAACAATTCCGAGAGAGAACTCAATGTTCTCTGAATTATTATAAGAAATCAGAACCACCTCTCTTCTCTTCTCTGCTTTAGCTGTTTTCTTTTTTGCCTTTTATACTTGGCTGGATAGTTTGTAATTATGAAATTTTATGGTTTTAGAATAAAAAGGCAAAAATACATTGTTCTTGAATGCTGTCTACACTCAAAACTATTGAATATATATTCGCTCATCACAGTTTTTCAGACAAGTTTTTGGATGAAGATTGAGCGTACATAATATGAGGTGTGGTTGGAATCAGCCATTTTCAGCTCGGTCATAAGCGTTGGATTTGTGTTTGGGGGCAAACGTGAAGCCTTCCGGAACCTTTCCAAGCAGCAATTCCGATATCCTCACCTGCACGTTGTGACAATTAAATCAAGCTTTTAAGTTCCTACATATATAGTCATAAATGAATAGCAAGGTAGAATTACGCACCCAGTCACCCGCAGATTCAGACATCATCAGAGTCTCGAGATCATCACGACCAAAGTAAGAAGGCGGACGCCAGTTGATTTGCTGAGGGATCACATCCAGCAGACCTACAGGTATGTACCTAAACGTGTAGCTTAGCCACTCCAGCAAGAAGTGCCTCGTTGTCTCAACTCCTGTGGTCAGAAAGAGCTTTAGCAGCGCAATCCAGTAAAAGATATACTCTGTGTGTATCATATTATATTACCTTTTGTGTCGGATCCCCAATGTTGAAGACCAAAGCGTACAAAGTCCTTTAAGATGTTAAGCCTTTCCCCCGAGGTAATGTCCCAGTGCCGTTGCTCTTTAATTTCAGTAAATATCCAAGGCTGCACAATATTTTTTTAAAAAAAAAAACCAAATTGAGACCATAGTATAGTATGATTTACTATAGAAGGTCATACACACACCTTGATCAGTGCTCCACGAGCAATCATACAGCTAGACAACTCAGGACAGTCAGACTTGTGTTTGTTCCAGTCTAAATAAGAGTACACATCTCCATTTCCTATTACTTGTAGGTTAGGAGAAGCGTTTTTGGTACACTTGTATATATAGTCCCAATCCGCAGACTTGCTATAACGTTGTTGTCTTGACCGCCCATGAATCGTCACTGCAGTGGCTCCCCAATTCCCAATATCTGAGATTATTGAATCTATCCGGTTCTTACCCTCAAAAAATGCGGTGCGTACCTGGTACCCAACATGATAGGGGAAGTAAAGAGTGGTTAACATACCAACACATTTGCATCCAAAAAATGTAAATTCAAGCTTCATGTGGAAGGCGACCTAGCTCAGAATGCAGTTACCTTGATAGTGATGGGTGTTTCAACAATGGAAGAAGAGACTTCCACAATGTTCTTCATTCGTAATGGTTTGTTGAGAAGAGCTGAACCAGCACTTTTGTTAACAACCATATCTATCGGGCATCCCATGTTGATGTCTATGAAATCAACCGTGCATTCTCGATCTATGAGCTCAACCGCACGAGACACCGTGTCAGGAAAAGAACCGCAAATCTGAACACCAAACAGATCTTCCGATGAATGCCTTCTAAGCAGAGCCCATTCCGAAGCTTGGCCCTATAGTAGCAGATTTTCACATCAATTACAAAACAACAACTGTTTTATGATCATGTGTCTGTCCAAATAACCTTTACCTGCAAAAGATTTGTACACATAGCCATCTCACCACAAGTCACATCTGCTCCCAATACTTTGCAAAGTCTTCTGAAGGGAAGATTGCCCACAGTTGTTAGGGGTGCAAGGTACAACTTATCCCTAAAATCAATAAGCTTTTTCTTTTCACGAGGGTGCGATTTCAGGCTACCATCAGTTTCAACAACTTTGATGCTATCCTCATCCTCTATTTTGGATTTTGAAGTAGAATGCCCATTCTTTTCCGTTTCATCTTCAACATTCACCCCTGTATCAATAGAGTTAAATGGAACATCAGGATGTTGTCTAGTCTCAGACCCTTCTTAGGCGAAGTCTTTTTCTTTAATACATAGCTATGATATTATTTTATGGCATAAAACAATGCAACCATCTGAGACAATCTAGAACACGTTAGTTGACATTCGGGAAATGCTATTTATGAAAACTAAAGAAGCAAAGACTAACCATCAGTAATATCTCCAAGTTTAGAAGAGTCGTTATCCTCAGATTTTGCCTTTTTCATGGGACGAACTTCTTCAGTTTCCAAGGGTCCAGGAATATCAACATCATCAGTTGCCTGAGAGCCATTATGAGGTTTATCTGCGTCATTCTCTTCAGCGACATTGCTTTTCTTGGCATGCCCCTAGAAATTGAATGAGACAAGCCGAAAAAGAAATAATCATGAACTGCAGTAAAAGAGATGTGAAAGAAACACAAGAAGGCATGTATTATTCATTCGGTACAACATACCAAAAGGCCAAGGGATTTAAGTTTGGCATCAGCTTTGACAAAAGTCATGTTATTTTTCCATAGAAGCCTCTGGGTCTCTTTGTTAAAAAAGTTGACCTCAGAGTTAGGCTCCCCATCAGATACATCTTTGTGGGTGCCGAAGAATCTGCAAGATAAACCATATTGGCACTTCATCCCAGAGGACACAAATGGGCATTGCCCCTCTATATCATCAGGTTTCTGCAGTTACAACCACCAACAAAAAAAATATATGGTCAACTCAAAAATCAACGAAGCTATCTACACCATTAAGAAAGAAAGGAAATCAATAAGGAAAGCTTCAATGGTAAGGTTGAGAACCTGAGCTTTGAAAGCTTCAATGTCATGATTGAACCGACATTTCTCTTTATACTGACAAGAATTAACGTCTTCTGTTCTCAAAACCTGCGAACACAGGTTTACGGCACATTTCTGCAAGTCCAAAAAAAAAAAAACAATGGCATGTTAATGCGATACTCTGACTTTAACACTATATTTGGATGAATAATATTTTTACACTAAAAAAATACCTCACGGCGTTCCCTTTTGAGCTGTCGCTTGGATTTCTTCTCCTGGACTAAGCTGGGATGAGGCGCCTTAACGTCGGCGGCGTCACTTTGCTTTAGGGAACGGCTTGGAGGAGGACAGAGGAACTCTTTTTTAATAGGAGCCATCGATCGTTCTATAAGCTCCTCTGAAGTCGCTTCATACACACAGAACTGCTTCGTCGTCGCCAACGCAGGCTTTTCATCTCCTTCAACACTCGCAACCTCACCTACGACATCCGACATAGCTAACAACCTCCGTCGTCGCCGTCGTAAAGATTAGATTATTTATTACACACAAAACTGAAGGGATAGAGTGATTTTATGTATTTAGGGTTTTACATATTTCTACATATTTCATTGGAAGTGAGTGTTTTCTTTTAAGGCCCGGCCCGTTAACTACAGTTTCCAGATTATAAGATGGAAGGCTTTTATTAGCCCTAAAATGAGGCCCGGCCTGTTAACTACAGTTCATATATAAACACACAGAAAACTTAACAAAGAGAGGTGTTATAAAAGCACAAAGCAAATAGAGAGAATCTGTGTCTGAACCTCAATCTCTTGAATTGAAATTCTACTTTTTATCTTACTAAGATTTCATATGTAATATACATATAAGTCAACAGACTACATAATGTTTGATTAGTTGATATGCAACTTAAAAACAAAAGACTCCAATCCTTTCATCTCGCCAACACCTCAACAGCCGCTCTACTCTGATTCAGGTTGGTGTTGTTGTCATGGTTCCATTCTGGTTCTATGGCGGCTGTCTTAACTAGCTGATGTTGAGTTGCTGCAACATCTGTGGCGGCTGTCATAGGCTCTTGCCCTGTAATGTCCCCTCAGAGACATCAGGAAAGCGAAGAGAATGGAGAATTTGTTAAAGCAACTTGAGATTCGAAGATATTGACAAGCATTCACTAGACTGCTTTATTAATTACATAAACACACAGACCAAACCAAAACAATAGTACTAACCATTTGCATTAACTAAACTATATGGACAATAAAAAAATAATAATGAACCTATAAAAGCTTTGCTTCATATCGAACCTAAAATTTTAAAACCAAAACGAAAAGAGAGATTTAAAAATAAAAGAGAGAAACAGAGAAAACATACATTGCTCGAATATCTTTTGGCTACATGATAGTGATGTAGCGATTGGTGCCATGTCTAGCCCAATAATCCTTGAGATCAACGGGAGAGGAGAGGTCGTGGCCTTGTCCAGCTAAACGGCTAAGTAACCTGGAGAAGACGTTTCCGCTCATTTTCCTACCTCCCACTCGAGAATGGCGTTTGTTTGGCATCTGGGGAAGCGGATACTGAGACAAAGTGGTTGTGCAGCAAGATGACTGCCACCCGCCGTTTCCCCATTTGTAACAGTGACGAGCAGTACCAGTGCAAGTGCACATGGGGACTGGCATTGTCGTCTCATCGAAGGTGACTAGGTTTAAGCCGACAACGTTACTGTCCCGATCTTTTCTGCATTTCTTTCCGGGAGAAGCAAGCTGATGGTTAAGATCTTCGCCCACTCTCGTTCCCTTGGACCTTGTTTCCTGTTTGCGCTTTTTTTTTCTTTTACTTGGCGCAGCTTCATGTGGAATAGTTGACAAAGGAGAAGGGTTGGGTAAGTGAGAGGCACCGAGCTTTGCACGTGACAGAATGTAGTTTAGATTGTGTTCACGGAATTGAAGAGCACTCAAGGCACTGTCCCTCTCCAAGATAGCATTATCTCTCTGAGAGAGAGCTTTGTCACGTTGGTGAAATGCTTCGTCACGAGCGGCTAAAGCGTCCTGCTTGGCAGCTAAGGCATCGTCTCTTTCCTTGAGGGCAGCGTCTCTCTCGGCAAGGATGGACATGATCTTCTGATTCATCACCAGAGCATTATGTTGGTCCTCCTTTGTCTGATTAGACATGGTAGTACTATTCCACTGTAAGAAATAAAAACAAATCCCGATTAGGTTTCAAACGTAAAAGGTAAACGATATGAGCCACCAAGGGTTTGGTCTTTACCAGAGAGTGTGTTCCTTCTTTGTAGTAATCGGAGTTGTACCGCCCATTTTCATACTGACCACCGCTCTCCATCCTCTGACTTCACAAAATCAAAATCAAATAGTAATAACAAAGCAGCAGCACAGGCTCTTTGAATTCGGTTTCTAATCAATGAACTGTGTATGTAGGGTTGGTGGTGGAGCTTACATACAATTATTTACTTATTGTTGGATAACCAAGCAATCAATCATTCATGAATTTAAGCTTTGGCTAATTTGGGATCATCCAATCCAATCCAATCCAATCCAAACAATTAGCATTAAATAAAAGAGTATCTCAAAGATATATATAACCATCCAAACAGTTTTGATTTCAAGTTGAGAGCTCCCAATCAATAAGAAACGAAATTCGAAAAAAAAAAAAAAATCGAAATTGAGATACCGAAGGTGAACAGTATATGTACATATTCGGATTAAGCGAACTACGTATCGAAAAAAATTGAGAGAAAGCTTACGAAGGGATATGGAAGGAGAAACGAGGCAGGGGAATTGAAGAAAGATCTCGGGAGCCAAGGAGGGAGGATAGTATCGTCTATCTACATATGAAAACGTGGGCCGAAGGGAGCCCAAATAATAAAGCCCATATTAAAGCCCATATTAGGGGGCTGTTATCATCAGTAAGTACCGGTATTAACCTCCCAAGGCTAAATCTTAATACCTCTTCCTGCTGAATGGCCATTGGTATTGTTGGTGATGCTGGTGTCAGGTATACTCCCCTCATATATATATATATATGTTGTTTGATAAGCAACTTTTTGTTTTGTGATGGCAGAGCCAAAGCTTTTCGTTGGTATGATTCTTATCCTCATCTTCGCTGAAGCTCGGCCTCTATGCGGTCTCATCGTCTGTATCATCTTGTCCTCCCGAGCTGGTCAGTCCAACAGCTTTTTCTTCTTATATTATTTTTTATCGGGTTAGTAGACACACGCATTGGTTTCGCTTGCATGAATATGTCGGCTTTGAGAGACCCCATCTATTTATTTTTTTATATTCTATTATGTCCAATTAAAACTCCATTTGATCTTGTTTCTCACACCTCTACTTATCTGAAATATTTTTGGGAACTCAAGTGTTGTCTTCTTCTCTCATTTATTGAGTGAACTAATCACATATACACACAAATTTCTCATATTATTATGTAATGGACTTTTTCCAAACTTGACTGTAAATTTAACCAACAGATGCCAAATAACAGTTTTGATTCCGAAAAATACATCAGTTACACAACGTTGGCTTCTTCAAAATAAAAAAAAAAAGGAAAAGAAAAGACACAAAGAAGAAAGATATACACACTGCTACACGAAAGTATTAATATGGCTTATAACGGAAAGGACAGATTGTTAAAAAAGCGAAGGCATGCTTGTTCTCCAGCTACGCGTTCTCTGAGCTGTCAAGAAGGAAGGAGGCGTGAAGGCCAGACCAAACATCTCTTTCGTGGCTCTCCCTTGCTCTGCGAACCTCACAAGCTTCCCTACAACATCTGCGCTTTCCACAACCTGACTCATGTCCTTGGGATTCCTCCAAAGCTCGTTCACAAGTTGTAAACGCCTGCGTTTTGAGTTGACCGCTATCCCAAACTTGCGGTAGATTTTTCTCCTCTCTTCTCCTGAAAGCCTTTTCCCAACAAGCTTGCTCAGCATCATTCTCTCCCTGTGAAGCGCCTTTCGGCTTTTACCAACGCCACAAAAGCAAAAGATTAGTCCCTTAAACAAAACTGCAAACGCTATATACAAACACCCAAAAAAAAGTAACTAACCTTGAAGCCAGAGTTAAGGTTTCTCCTCCTTCCAAGGCTTGGTTTCCCTGAGAGAAGCGATCTTTCATAAACACAAGTCTTCTTAGCTCAACTCCGATGTAGATTGAATCAGCCTCATCATCTCCTTTGAAGAGCAAGTAGAAGTATGTTCTATGCACCAAAGAGACGTTACAGGTTTCCCATAGCTCCAGAATCTCACGCCGCTGTCTCTCAAATTCCATGTCCATAATAACCAGACTAATATCCCTCCCCATTTTCCCAGAATCATCAGCATTCGAAACCTCCTGATCAAACATAAAACTTGTAAATAAGTTGTAATCTACTAAAAAGAAGAAGAACAGAACAGACTGGTAATTATATATAAGTTTACCTCGCCTTGACGCTTAGCCATATCCTTGAGACCATCAACGAAAGTCCGGATGCTAGTGATACCTCCCTCTTCTCCCAAGGGCGTTCTGATGCTCTGAGTCGCAGTGGAATCGCTCCCGCAAGAAGACAGCGAATCATTCCTTGACACACTAGAACCCAACTCTAAACCACCAGAAAACACAATCTTCTTGTGACTCTCTTCTTCTGGTCTTCCGAGGTTTTCAGGTGGAGTGCTCGTGCTGTGGTTCCAGCTTCTCGACCTCACGTTTTGGCCTACACTCGTTTCACCATCATCACCACGGTCTAAAATGCTTTTAGGTTGTGCTCTTTTTTCTTCGTCTTTGTTAGCTGATTCCTCAATCTCAATGCATTGAACTTCTCTGCAATATTCTTCAGATGGATCTTCTGAACGCGTAGGCAGCTCTTCATCATCATCAGAGTGAGACCCAACATAAGCTCTTGTTATTGACAGCGGTGTCACAGAACCATCCTCCCATTTGTCTATGTGGTGCGGAGTTCCAGACTTCAACAGAGCAGAAGCAAGCCATTTAGCAGAAATGTCACAGAAATCATTTTTGTAGGAGGAGCCAGAAAAATACCTTTGAGGCCTCATCGTGTTCAACCATTCTCATGATATCTTCAAGTCGGGATTGAGCAAGATCTCTCTCTTGTCTCAACTCCGCCATCTCCTTTTCCATCTGCATAACATTACACCTTCGTAAGAGCATTAACCCAACCTGAAAAGTAGAAGCCATTTTATGTATGCGTGTTCACAAACCTTTTGTATCTGAAGATTCTTCTTCCTCACAGTCATGGCACAATCACATTTTGAGGCAGGTGTGGCAGGGGTTCTCAGCTCGGTCTCGAGCCTCGCAAGCTCACGCTGTAGTTGCTTCAGCAGGGCCTTGTCTGACATAACGACGTTGATCCGCGCCTTTGTGGTAACTTCCTTTGCACAGCAAGCAAACAAGAGAGTGTTCCTCGTTAGCTCTACATGACTTCTCGCTGGGCTCAGAGTGCAGATGATGGCGGTTCTTGCATTACCCGCCAAGCATGGCTGTAGAATTCGTGTGAGCTTGGAGTCTCTAAAGTTGATGTGCCCTTGCCTACTTCCCTTACTAGATCACCCCAAAGTTTAGTTAATCTACTAAGCAGCTTGCGTAAGAGAGCAGCAATGTATTACACACCTAAGTTTACGGATGACTGTTCCAAGAGTAAGCAAACTCCGGTTGATATGGCAGCCTTCCTTGAGTCTCGCACCCGCTGACATCGCCTGTGATGCACGCTCGCTTCCCGCCAGATCGATGAAATTCTGCACGTTACAAGAACACGGTGGTTATTAGAAGAACAAAAAACAAACTCGAGATCCAACATAAAAGAAAGGTTTTTGATGAGAGAGAGAGCATACCACACTCGCCATGAGGGTGGTGGAGTTTTCTTTGTCTAAGAACTCACGAGCAGAGCTTTCAACCGTCTAGAAAATTAACCATGCATTCAAAAGCCGAAGCTAAGTAAAAGATAACCTTTCTCTCTTAAATACAAGATAAGAGTTTAACCAGTCTGATAATCTGATGAGATCTGGAACTTTTCTCATTCAATGCGGTTTCACCAATCTTACGTTGTGCTGCAAAAAAATATTAGAGAGACATGTAAGTGACAACATTAATCTGAATAGCAATCTGATTTTCGGACCAATATTTTATCATATGGCTACTTCAATAATTTTGAACCTTCGCAAAGAGATAGAAGATCCTTGAGATGGTTCCAGTCTCGCAGAGTTTCCTCTGTAGCTTTTTCAACCACTGTCCCTTTCTGGTAAGAACCAAGACATTAGTTTACAAACTAAAAAAAAAAAGGGCTCAGTAAACAATTTGGCATTAGAAATTTTACCACAGGATCGTCTCGTAGCCTAAGGGATGTGCCATCCGAGCTAAGCAAATCTCGAATGGCCTCATTGTAGATCTCAATAGCTGAAAATTTCACGGAAAATGCCCTTTCTTCATGCTAAAGACAACATCCAGATTCAGTTAGTATTGGTGCAATAGAACTTGGTAACAAAAAAGGGGGTTGATATATATATATATATATATATATATAAATAAATTGGGAAGAAGGGTGAACCTGAAAAATATAGTCAAAAATGTCAGCCACAGCAAACTCAGTAATACCAGACATGGTGTACGTCTTTCCGCTACTCGTCTGGCCGTACGCAAAAATACTAGCTGCAATAATTTGAGCATACCGTATCATCATCAACAAAACACAGATACTGGGTGAGCGAGCCAAGAAAGATTACAATTGATTCCTTTGACAACAGATAGAGCGATATCCTTGGTTCCATTCTCGTAAACTTGTCGGGTGGGACATTCACCTCCGTATACTCTATCTGTCACCCAAACCAAAAAAAAAAACAAAGATGGGAAATATGAGTCTGACATAAACAATACAGATGAAAGGGTGAGGGATATAAAGGTAGTTGTCTAGAATATCAAGGCCAGGTAGAGTTGAGTTCATTACAAAAAAGGTAAATATCATCTTAAACATGGACTAGAAAATTTAGGTACAAGTAGAATTACGTTCGTCTCATCATTCTTAAGATGAAATGTGGGATGATTTTCAGAATCAGGAGGGCTACCTATTTCGTTGGAAAAATCAGGTTACAAGATCTAATATATAGACATGTATAGTTAGTTAGTTTACCAAAAGAATAAGCAGAAGGAAAGTTGGAGGAGTGGCGCAAAGTGTTTCTTCTGTAGAGAAGGGTGGTATCATTGAGACATTCCCAATCGGTAGGTTCGTTAGCGGCAATCTCTTTCTCGTTAGGGGGCCTCAATCTCACCAGAACAAGTATCTTCTCTTCTCGAGTGTCTGTCTTTTCCATCTTTCTTATGGATTTTTTTGCTTCAACAAGTGCTCATTGGTTTCATATCAGTGTAACCTCGTTTTACTGAGAAAATAATACAACTTTAGTTAGACATGTAAGATTGGAGTCTCTGCTGAATATGTATATTCAGGACTGCAGAAAGAAGTTCAAAGGCAAGATAGGGAGAGACATCATTTTGTAACTAACACAAGCATAAATAAATGGGAAAAACCGAACTCAACCAAACCAAAAAGAAAAACAGAAGATACTAAAAATGAACATGCCTATAAGAGACTCAATAGAGAGAGAGATAGAGAGGGGATTCAGTGCAGAACCAAACACAGGAAATAAAGAAGAGAAGACATGGTTGTTGTTGTTGTTATAAAGGATACAAAGAAGAAGGCAGTTTAGTTAGAACATAGAAGGTGGCCAACCTCAACTGAAGAAAGGGAAAAAGAGATAACTGCCGACTCCTATATTATGGTCACCCACTACGTTTGACGACTTAGGTAACGGTTTGCCAATCTAAAACATTTGTTAAATCGAAAAACTATTATCTTTCTCTATCGGAGATGAATATATATATATAAGTCTAGAAAAGAAGAAAAAAAAGGTTATCATATTCTTCCAGACATTTGAAAACTGACTCGGATTATAAATAATCTACTAGAAAAGAGAATAAACTTTTGAGTTTAGTATTGAAAAGTCTTCATCAGTAGAGAGACGACATTATTGTAATAAAGTCACCAATGCACGTTTTAAGGTATATATGAGAGAGAGAGAGAGAGGAGAGATTCGAGTCTAGTTTAACAAACAAACAAACAAAAGCAGAGGGGAAATCAATAGAAAAATATGCATCTCACTTGTTTGTTTGTTGGGAACTCCATAGGCAAAGAGGTCTTTTAATTGCCCTACCTTGTTGTGGAGTTGTCTTCTTCTTCTTCTTCCAGAAACAACAATCTGAAGCAGTTAATTCTTCCTGCTTCTAAGAGAATGTCGTTCATTATTCTGTGAACGCCGCAGCAGCTCTTGGCTTGTAAAAAAACAAATATATATATATATATATATATATATATATATATATATATATATATATATATATATATAGTTAGCAGCTTTGTGTCCACAAGTAGCACCCACTCTCTGCTTCTGATTTTGGCTCTTCTTCAACTTGCATTTCCCTCTCTCGCTGGATTGATCGGCATTGCTTTGGGTCCCTCCCTCGGACCCCCCATCTTCGCCAATTCTCTCTCTCTCTCATATTTCCTTAATGACCTTTTTGCCCTTGGATATCTTACTCCCACGTGGACGTCTCTACGTTGGGTTTATATTCACCGAGCCTACTCCCTAAATGGATATATATTGGGCCTACGAACAAGTATGTAACCCAATATCCGCATCATTTTTTTAGCAAAATGCTGTTTATTAGAGCATCGCAACAGGAATAAATCCTTAGAAAAAATATAATTAAATAAACTCTAGCCAATAGAGTGGTTTGAGCTTCGTTCACGTTCTCAGCTCTTCCTCCCCATGTTTTCATACAAAAAATCGAGTGGAGTCAAGAAAACCGATAATTAAGAACCAAAGATGCATCTATAGACAAGGACAATTGTGTGAATCCATGCGTTTTCTTAAGGCTGAGGTTGAGTACGTATATGGAGATTTCAAGTGATTGTCAAGTCAAGTTTGTTTATAGCGCAAGACATTTTCAAGAATTAGAAAAAGGTTTACAGTTATAATTCTAATTTTGTAGTTGCATGAATAATATACGAAAGCTGAAGTCAATGGAAGTTGGGATTGCTACTAAAGTAGGCAAGGACACCAACTAAAGGTGCATTGGTGTATGTCGTGGGCTCTGTGTCGGTAGCATTAGTCCGTTTACCAATGAATGAATCATCTACGTTAGGCCCGCCAACCACCGCTCCTACTAGAATGTTTGGGTTTGGCTTGTCTGAATGGAAAATATCCCACCCTTGTAAGCACCCGGGCGCAGTCCTTTGAACCTTAATAGACGGTATAGACGAGCCACGGTGGTGGATCTGTCGCGGGTACTGATCACCGTACCCAACCATGTATGACAAATGCATTGGATTATCTCCCAAAATGTAGTCCACCTGATTACCGCAAAAAAGAAAACAATAATAATACACATATATATATGCTTTTAATGGACCTATCTAAATCATATATACATACGCAATAACAAATGATATATGTTTGAGTACCTGTCGTTTAGCTATGCGTCGAAGAGAATCGGGTTGAAACTTGAGGTTACCGCAAGTGAGTTGTTGAGAGAATTTAGAGAGGTAGTCCGCGTATTTCAGGATGAGGAAAGACAGTGCGGCCGCGCTCTGGAGCTGGCAGCCAACGGTGTTGGAAAGAAGACCGGCGGGTGTGTAATTCAAGTGTGGACCAGCGGTTTCCGGAAATAATGTACACATCATTTTCTCCGCCATATCTTTATATGGCGTTAACCCACTCACATTCTTCTCAAACATTTCCTGTTCACCCAAATTGACGTTTAAATAGCCAGCATTAATCGTAATGTCAATGGTTAATTATTTCTTTTATATGATTTTGACCTAGTGGGTTTTGGAAGATCATATATATATACAGAGAGCGAGATAGAGAAAACTGGATCAAACCTTGGCCACGAGAACATCAATTCCCACAAATTTGCTGTCCCAGCCAAAGTCCATGTAATTGTAATCTACACCGAAGCTTTCACGATTTTTCACCAAGTACTCTAGGTAATCATCACTACCAGTCGCTCTCCTCAACCACGCAGCTCCCCAGAGCAACTCATCCTATATGAAAATAATACCATTTTATATCTGAAATATAAAAAAATCGGTACTATACAGACATACTAAATTTAGAATGAAGGTCATGTATACCTTATATCCATTAGCACTGCAGTAAAAAGGGCAAGCGGCTTTGTGCCCGTTCGGACTATCGGCATAAGAACCTCGATGCATATCTGCGTACTGAAACGTTTGTATGGCTTTGTTGAGCAATAATCTGGAATATGTAGGGTTTGATTGTTTGAATGCGATAGAAGCAGCCGCCAGAGCTGCAGCTATTTCACCCGCTAGATCGGAGGCTGGCCCTGGTGCATCTATAGCGAAAGCGGTTCGTGGCGTATCCATATCTTCCGGTCTTTCCCAACAATCATGGTCGGGCTGTGCTTCACCTACCTACAACATATTAATCTCATTTTGTTAGAGTGTATGCCATATATGTTTTTTATTTAAAACCGTGATTTCCAAAAAATATAATACAAGCTAGGACAAACCAATAATTGATTACTTCGTCTCAGTGATGATATACAATTTGGATATTCTGTCATCATCATCAACATACCTTGGAGTTATGATTTCCTTCCGACTATATGTTATAACAATATATAATATAAATCTTTTAAAATCTTGACAAATGCAAATTTATGTTAACTATATATACACTCGTAGACCAATTCATCCGTATATATCTCAGCTCTATTTTTCAATTGTAAAATTATTAAAATGTCGGCAACGCACGACAAAATGGTGAAAACCAAATTCTTGATAACGATATGTTGGTGTGTATTGGTGAATATAAATATTAAAAAGATGTTTTACTATAATTGTTATGTCAGTAGATGGTGAAAAACAAATCTTGATAAACTGAACAGTTGATATAGAAAACGACGGCGCATTAACGGTTAGTTTATACGAACGAACATACTTGGACAAAAATGCGATGAGGGAGTTGTGAGACAGTCTTAAGGAGATAATTGGTGGCCCACTTGAGAGCTACGAGGTTGTCTTTATGATGCTTCTCAGACATGTAACAACCGAAGTCGACAGAACTCCAAGCAAGCATCGTGGCCGTAAAAGCCATCGGAAAATGAAACTTAACGTTGTCTCCGGCGTCATGGTAACCACCAACGAGGTCGGTGTTGAGGTTTTCGCCGTCCTTGAGTCCAGAGTCACCACGCCACGACATCCTTTGTTGTCTGGGAAGTCGACCGGAGCGTTGACCTTCGAAAAATAGGATTGACTTATGCAGAGCATCCGAGTAGTCATGAGGAATCACCGTTGGTAACAAGAGGAGAAGCACGAAAACGGTTAAAGTTAAAATCGATGGTTTCATTTTTTTATTTATTTTTTTACAGTAGGGACTTTGGGAGATTTTGATTTTGGCATCTGGCATGAGGATTTAGAGTTCATATTTATAGAGAACTAACGTCTTACACTTATTTGGTTAATTTGGTAAGAACCAATTTTGCATTGGTTTAGTGGTTATCCATCCATTATCCATCTGTGGATTAAAATATTAAATATTGTTTTAGTTATAAATCTACTGTTATCAAGAAGTCAGTCATTATCTTACTAATCAATTGTTTAAAGTTCAAATTTAGATAAAAATCTTTGATTTTTTATTTGGATAGAACTGTACTTTTCTGATTCTAATGACTTTTGAAAAAGAGTATTATAGATAAACTATGTGTAATGATCATTACAATAAGCATATTTAAAAAATGATTATGTTGATTACTTGGTGGAAATATTTAACATATTGGATAAAGAAAGTGAAAATCTACACATGTTATTTTCTAGATATTTTTGATATTTTCATATCTTCTTAATATTAAAAACAGTAATCTATTTGATCAAAAAAAAAGCAGTAATCTATTATAAATTAAATAATTTAGTTTTATTTTTTAGACAAAAAATATTATTTTAGATTTTCTATAAATATAGACTATATTTCATTAATTTGAAAAAGATAAAAAAGTAATTAGTAAATTGAGTGCTGAATCTATAAAAACAAAATCATTATAGTATGTAAAAATTAAATATATGTTGAATGATGAGATACAAGAAAAATAAGATAATGTAGAATGTTAAAAGATTAAAAAAACATGTTAATCTTGAGACTATTGTACATCTAAATTTTATATGTGTAGATAGTAACTCTGACCAATTTTATTCCTTGTATACACTTTTTTGGTTCTGTACAAATCCCGGAATTTACTCGGCTTAATTTGGATACGAAATGTGACCATATATTTTTTGGTTAGGTATTCGATATATATACTAGGGGTGGACAAAAAACCCAAATCGAACAAATCCAAACCGACCCAATCAAACTTAAACCGATCCAAACCGAAGTAAAGTATATGTTTAAATCATTTGGTTCAAGATTTTATCAACCCGAATTTAAATATGGAGAAAATAATGATTTAGTGTCAAGTGATGATTTGTTAATGTTTTTATAAATTATATTTTTGTAATTGAAATCTACAAACAAAGCCATATTAAATCTAATAAAACACAAACTAAACCGAACTAAACCAAACTGAACACAAACCAAACCAAACTAAACTGAACCAAACATAAACCAAACCAAACTAAAATCGAACCAAACCAATCATAAACCAAACCAAACCAAACTAATATGGATTGAGTTTGGATAAAGTTTTCTTGGACCTAAACAACCCAAACCAAACCGAACCCGTAATAAAACCGAGATGCCCATTATATAAAATGCCAGCTGTGATGGTAGAAATTATTTTCTCATTTATCTGTTGTCTCTGTGTGAATATTTATAAATTCTCCATATGTCCATATCCTATAAAAAGAACAATGTGCAAGGAAAAATGAATTAAATTATATCTTATCAGTAGCTAAACTTATAAATATATATAAAATTAGTTAAAAAGATTCAGACGCAAATATTGCAGGAAGAACTCTTCTTTAATGTTGATTTTCTTGCATGAGTTTTTTTTTTCATGCATATAAATATTTGTTATTGAGTTATCACACTCCTAACTTTGGTGAATATATCGTTTTCCATTTTTTGTTATACCAGATAAAATTCAGTCGAGAGCAATGTATCATATTAAAACTAAAAACACATGAATGGGCTATAAATATAATCATACGAACAATAAATCATTTGTGCAGTCAAAGACCATTTAAATATACCTCTCCGTTTAAAAATAGATAATGTTTAAATAATGTTTAAAGAAGTTTTGATGCTTTGTAATCTATTTTTACAATTGGGGAAAATATAGTTTACATTTTAACAATATTTTAGATAAAATATTTCTTTTTAATATTGGTGAGTAATATCCTAAAACTTCATGTATTTTAAAACAGTGAGAGGGAGTATTACTTAGTGATTGTTATCATCAGTAGGGTCACACAACAAATTCAAGGGAATTCAAATTAGGATTTGATGTAAATACTCATGTTTTTTTTCTTTGTACATGCTCATATTAATAAATTTCACAATATTGGCATTATTAACTCATAAAGGTTTTATTGTATGTATATCTAGAGAAGTAACAAAAATAAGACTGAAGCGGCGGGCTGATCTGACCTGCGCGTCTGTCTTCCTTTCGTCTAAACCAATAATATAAAATAAAATTGTTGTGCTCTCCTCTAGATTGCTATTCATGTAAAATATAAATGTATAATCAGTGATTATCTATTTTCCGTGTTAGTTCATACCATAATCGACTTAAATTATTTTGTTGTAAATGGTAAATATCCTTTCAGAAAATTGTTGAGGCTTACAAGATGTGATAAACAAACTATAAGACCTTTAAAATTTAGTTTCATGGCAAACAAGGTAAAAAACATGGAAGCAATCATCAGTCGAACTTGAAACTGTTCTACTTTGGAGCGAACAAGACATTAAGTATCGATACAGATTTGTAGTAACATTATGGAAGGTTGGACAGAGACATACATGAAAAAAAAGATCCGCGAAACTAGAACACAAGAAACACAACGATAGTGGGAAGTGAATTCAATGGCAAGAAAATCACCTTGAAACACCTAAGATGGGGGAGAAGGATTAGCAGTACAAGGAATAGCTTTAGCAATATGATCAGCTAGAGAGTTCAACAATCTCTCCATAAATTTTTAGAAAAACAGAAGAAAATTTTAAAGAGAGAAGTTCGATATCTTGGATGATTCCGAAGAATTCAACCAGAGGAAGCTTTGAAAAGACTTTGAATCTGCTATAGGTCAAAAATAAATAAAATATTTGTATACATAAAGAAACTTAAAAAAGAAAAATAGTTTGGCTGTGAATCTCTTGGTGAAAAATAGATAAAAGTTTGAATTTGTCGTAACAACTTTATTTATGCGTATGCATGAGATACGAATTAGAAGATTATATCCAAGTAAAGTAAATCCGAATGAGATATTCAGATTGAAAATTTCTTTCTTAGTTTTGCGTGTGTAAGATTGCCTAAGAGGGACTTTAAAAGAAATAAAAAAAAAAGTGCTCCCGATATCTACTGTTACTCCAATAATGACGTCAGTTAAAACTAGGATTGGCTGCAAAGTAAGCCAATACACCAACGAAAGGAGCGTTGATGTAAGTAGTGGGCTCTGACTTGCGGAAATCAGGCCGCTCATCATCGTAATTATCGTCCTCTCCGGGCCCGCCCACCACCGCTCCAATCAAAACGTTCGGGTTTGGTTCGGTCGAGTTGAAATAAACCGATCCGTCTTTGCACCCGATGGCGCCTGGATGGTCTACGATCGACGGCAGGGATGAGCCACGGTGGTGGATCCTCTTTGGATACCTCGCTCCGTACCCGACCATGTACGATAATCCCATTGGATTCTCCCCCAATATATAGTCCACCTTCAATTAATTTTCCAATAAATAAATTAGCGTAAATATCATAACAAAATAAGACTAATATTCCCTAATAGTAACAGTCTAAGTTTTTTTTTTTTTTTGGAACAATCGTGAAAATAAACTTGTATTATTTTGCTATGCTATGTATAACGTCGGGTTCGTCAGTAAGATGAGAAAACAACCACTATAACAACAAACGGGATTAACCTGTTTCTTGGCGAGACGGCGTAGATGATCAGGAGGGACAGAGAGGCTGCCACAGTTGAGGGAGAGGGAACTTCTAGAAAGGTACTGAGCGTAGACAAGCATGAGGAAAGATATTGTGGTCGCGTGCTGTAGCTGACTACCGCCGGGCTTGTAAAGAAGACCGCCGGGAGTATACTCAACGTGCTCTCCCTTAGACTCCGGCACCAAACTACACATGAAGCTCTCCGCCGACGCCTTGTACGCCTCTAGGTTGTACATATTCCCTGCTATAACTTCCTGTACCAGAATTAAAATCAACTAAACCCTTTAAATTCATATCGGTTACCATATATACCGGATTTTGTGTCTTAACCGGGCCATGTTGGGTTCTTCACGTACACGGAAAGAAAAGAACATAATCTTTACGTGCACGTGAAAAGCTCGTGTTTATATTTGCTTTACATGCGAGAGTTAATTAAAGTTCACGTAATTCTGATCAAAAAGTTAGTGATACCTTGGACACGAGAACATTAAGTCCACCAATTTTGTTGTCCCAACCAAATTCGTCTACGTTCTCGCTAGCACCAAAGGGTTCACGGTTACTCTCAATGTAGCTAAGGTAACTTTCATCACCAGTCGCTTTTCTTAGCCAAGCTGCTCCCCACAATAACTCATCCTAAACAACATTAATTATAAATTAAACAAAAATCACCAAGAAAAAAATGTAATAATTATCAAGATTTTGTGAATACTTCCGCGTGTTGAAAGTTATATTACTAGTTTTTTCTAGCGACCAAATAAAAAAGGGGTGGGTGTTTTTACCTGAAATCCGTTGAAATCGCAGTAGAAAGGGCAAACGTCATTTTTGATATCATCATTGCTGCTATAAGCACCTCGGTACATATCAGCGAACTGAAACGTTTTTACAGCGTTTTGGAGCAACGTATGAGAATAGCCTGGATCCGATGATCGCACAGCAATTGAAGCGGCGGAGAGGGCCGCTGTGATTTCTCCGGCCACTTCAGAAGCTGGATTTGGGGCATTTACGACGTAAGCAGTACGTGGTGTATCCATATCTTCAGGACGTTCCCAGCAATTATGATCTGCAATTGGATCACCTACCTATCACAAGTTCATTTTATTAGATACGCATCTACCTAGTTTATTTTAAAACTCTCTAAAATAAAGTAAATCAATAATGAATAACATAAGAAATATACCAAACAACATCAACATCATATATAATTTCTGATTTCTCTAGTAATACTGGAACAAAGAGAATTGGAGGATTCTGAGAGTGCCAAGTCTCTATCACCGCTCACATATCCTAGACTCGTATTATTAAATGATCATACGGTTACGACCCCTGAATCAATATTAATAAATTATATAATCAATGCACTAATATACTCCTATTTATATGTGTGTTACTGAAATTCTCATTATCCACTGATTGCAATTGTAGTCAACAAAATTGATAGTTGTTGGTTCCCAAATATATAAAGTATGGCCACTAATAGTAGGTGGGTCATCTTTATATCTACTACTACAAAGTACGAGCACACAAATCAAAGTATATATTGATCTTTATAGTAATGTAAAATCACAGAGTAATTTACTTTTTCCTTTTACAGTATGGCTTAGAGTTAATTAGCTGCAACATTAATTCGACGTTATGCGTGTGCAATAATCAATTCAATACAAAACTAATTTTGGCAAATTTCTTTCTTTCTTTTTTTCTTTTTGATAGTATTTCGTAGGAAATTAAATGAAGGAAAAGGGAAGGGGCCAAAAAAGTGTGACGCAACGACAAACAAAAAAAGGGGTAAATGCAGAGGACTCTCTATTAACAAAACAGCCACTCACGATCACGGGGTTAACTTTCTGTTGTTTTGGCAACCAAAACGACTCTCTCAGTTTCCCTTAAAAACTATTCAAATTCCCCAAACTACCCCTCTCCTTATTGCATTTGCCACTCACTCACCGGCAAAAAAACAGTTACGAAATTGAATTTGACATTTACGACGAACGAACCTGGACGAATATTCGGTTTGGTAGCTGCGAAACGGATTTCAGGAGGTAATCGGAGCTCCACCGGAGTGCCACCAGTGCGTTACGTAGCTCCGGCGGAGGCATGAGCTCTCCGAACTCTATCACGCTCCAAGCGAGCATCGTGGTGGTGAAAGCCATCGGAAAATTGAATTTCACGTTGTCTCCGGCGTCGTAGTAACCGCCGGTTAGATCGGTGTTGTGCGTCCATCCGTCGCTCAGACCGGAATTCCGTCGCCACGTCAGACGCTGGTCGTTGGGGAGGTAACCGGAGCGTTGGCCTTCGAAGAAGAGGATTGATTTCGAGAGTGCGTCGGAGTAGTCGTGCGACATTGCCGCGCCAAAGAGGAAGAAGAATATAAGTAAGAGAGGGTTAATATGTAATTTCATAATGTCTCGGCGTCGGAGGATATAAAAAATAAACGTCGGTGTTTGAGATTATTTTTTATACTTATATATAGATGGTGGTGGTAGCTGATACTGTCTGTGACTCTGCAACTGCGAGTGACTCACGAGATGTGTTTATATATAACTTCCCAGTACATTTTTAATTAATTATCTACATCAGAATCCAGGCTTAATTATGTAATTGCTTTCTTCCTTTTGTTTATCATTTATTTTTAAAAATCTGATTCAGTTACTTTTTTTGGGGGAAATCAATTGTGTATGTTGTTGTTATGCAATTTCATATTTAATTCTAAGAACAAAAAAATCTTTTATTTATGATTCTGTTGTTTCATTACATTAATTGGAACTTACATACATATTGATTAGAGTTTACAAATAAATGAAACTCTTTAAAATGTAAATTATAAGGTTTATATAATTAATTTTATTGCTATGAAGTTCAATTCTATTATAATAACTAACTAATTAAGGTCTTTCATTTTTGTAGTAACTAGATAATAGGTCTTAGAATGTTAAAATTAAAATATGTAATAAGCTTCCTAAATGATATGAAATATTAAAAAAATCCCACTAAATTTTGTACTCTTTTTCGTTTTATAATATTAATATATGTTAAATAGATAAAAAATCTTATATTAAATTATTTTATGTTTTAAATATAATTTGAAAATTTATAGTGAAAATTATAATGTATATTTAATTCCATAATATCCAACAAATATAATTATCGCAAAGAAGTATATAATAATCTATTCTATTAAAATTGAAATACAAAACAAAAAAATTCAATTTTTAAATCATTTATTATAATTTTACATTTCTCTTTAAACTCATTTTAACCACTTCACTAATTGTATTTATTATACAATTTGATAGTATTATTTTAAAATGTTAATTATTTATCTTATCAAAATCAAACACCTGGTCAGGATGTAATTTATATTTAAAACGGGAATACATTTTTAAAATTATATCTTAAAACAAACGGGGTATTAGATAAATAATTTCTCATCTTTTGGTAATATTATATTCTCTATCACTAATATAATTAGACTATTGTCTATTTGTTCGTGGACATTGTGCGTGTGTGCTAACACTACCGACAGATAAAATTGGAGTGTGCGACGAGCAAGCCCATGGTGTTTTGGTTTTTTCCTAGAATATTTTTTTTTTTCATTTTGTCTCTTTTATCATCACCTTAGGAAGAGAATAAAATGAGATATATAACTAAATTTTATAGTGAATAGAGGGTTTGTGAAAGTATGATCAACATGATAAACAAATAATATTTACTCTCTCAATATGTTAAACCGATAATGCAAAAGAACAATTAAAATCTCGTGACAATGTGGGACCTGCTTGATACTGTAACATGATTCTGGCTTTGTGCATAAGCGTTTTTTGGGGTTGCTAAAGAAGTGGCTGCAGCTTTACAAAATTTCCTTTCCTTTTGCTATGAGTTCTTATTAAAAACCATTATCCTTCACAATTTTCCTTTCCTATCGGTTGTGTGATAATAGTGCCTCGTAACCTCGTCTCATATGATTTAGCCGTTACCGTCCACGAAAGAGACTATATTATCGTAAGAATCACTATGTAAGATTTATACCCAAAAAAATCACTATGTAAGATATATAACGTCAGTTGTAACTAAAACTAAAATGCTTGATGGAAAAGCATACAGATAAAAATTTGAATCAGCACATATAATTTGCCTCCTTTTTGATTTTTCTCTATATAATATATGAGAAAAAATCATAGTGGAACTAGATCTCACAAGGAACAAAATAATCATCTTCGTTTTAGAAAGATCAAGATCCGTAGACCGATATATATGCTTAACCTCCTTGCAATGCCACCAACTCCCTGTACTTTTGAAACATCAAACACTCACTGACTCACACCATTAGGACTTTTGTTTATTTAAACTGCACATGTTTTCATCCTCATTCACATTATAAATGTTTCTGTTTAAGTGCAGTTTTGCATTCACGTCTGTAATATTGTAGTCAAGTGCAGACATAATCTTTTATTTTTGTTTATATTTACGTTTGAATCAACAAACAAAAAAATACATGCACTTTTCGTTTACATGATCGATCCATTACCGGATACCTAGCTATATACAAATTTAATTTAAGTAATCAAATTACTCTCTCTAGAGAGAACTGTAGTTCAGTGTATATGTATATATATATATATATATATATATATATATATATAGTAGAATTTTTATACATTAATACTTAATAAATTAATAATTTCTACAAGTTAGTAAATTTTACCGGTGTTAGTTTGAACCAATTCAAAGTTTGACATAAATTAATAAAATAATAAGATAATATATTTTAAAAATTATGTTTAAATATATAGTCTCATTAAAATAATAAATTAATAATTTATATGTATACATATTTTATATAAGTAAGAACCTATCATAATACTGTTTGTTTTATATTCACAATTAAATTATCTTTATATTTTCTTAACATTTAATATATTTTGAAGAGATTTAGTAATATAATATCTAAAACCATATTTATATTCTATGCAATATATATTATAGACACCAAATAATATAATAGAATCAATATAGATGTTAAATTTTAAAATAATAATTAATGTCTATATATTAAAATTAAATATTTTTGTTTTAGAATGAATATATTTTAAAATAAAAAATCTAAATAAGGAAACTTGTAAATTAATATCTCCATAAATTACTAAATTTTAAATTTCTAACATTGTTAGTTTTTAGAGGTTTCACTATATATATACACACAAGAAACTAGATATAAGCTATTAGAAATTTACGGTAAATATCTCAAAATTATTTTTACTGCTTAAATAAATATTTTTAACAATGTTTTTTTTTTATAAATTGGTTCAGGGATTGAAAATATTAGATGATCACCCGATCTGATGAGATAGGACAATGCCAAGAGAGTTAATATTTGTTAATTTTGGTTTAAGATCTAATCGAGAGAACACAATCATAAACAAACGATTACAAACATATGTCATGGTTGGGCATTACAAATTTACGTTACATATGGGATATGGACCATGATGTTACTATTTTATGTTTGCACGTATTCTAGACTGGACCGTATCAGAAACGAGCAAGTGGTGTATGCATACCGAACTTAACCGTAATTTGTTACATGTCAGGCGACTTTACTAATTCCGTAAGCAATGTAATATGTGTACTTTTGTAAACATAATCTGCTATTTTTGTTTTTTTTCCTCTCTTTTCCACTGATAATCTTTTCTTTACGCTTACGTGATTATTTCCTCAGTTAGTATTTTACAGCACATTTTATATGATTTTATAAAAAGCATAGACATCAACTTGGTCGAAACTAGTACGAGAGCAACTAATATTGCATTGAAAACAAATAAGATTAGTATTATAGACCATAATTACACATGAATATGTATATAATTGATTTAACAGATAAATGCAGTATGGTTTTCTAGCTATGAACTTGTAGGCATTAGAATGAAATGAATACGCAAATTGAACTAAACTTACTTAAAATCCGACAGGTAGTTTTAAAATGGCAAGTTTTTTTTGCTAAAAGTTTATGATAATGTATTAAGAATGTTAATTTTGCCTCTATATATGGCTTGTTGTGTTCTCCGCTTAACTATACGCTTACAGTCCCCATATTTATTATTTTATTAGATAACAATCATAGCAGAAAATGTTATCCAAAAATGTAAAGGAAGAGGCAATAACTTGGTCGAAGTAAGTACCCTTCTTAATTCATATTTGACTATTGAGGGTAAGATCACAGAGCAAATAAAAACTCAAATTTGGGGTCAATGTCAAATTAATGGGCCATTAAAGCCCATTATCTAACATACTAATTGCTAACGTCATTTATATTAATGGAGTTTTAACGTACCAAAAGCCCATTAACCGGTTCAACGCACGCTAAATTATATGTTAAGCGTATCTCCGAAAAAACAAATTCTATTTATGAATTTGTAAAATTTTATATTCAAAGTTTAAAGATGTTATACTCCAAAATTTTAAATTGAGAAAAATATACATAAATTAATAAATATAAATATATAATTAAATATAAAACGATAAACAAAAACCACATTAAATCTTATAATATGTCTAACTTTAATTTTCAAATATTTTAAATTTTATCTTTGTGGTTTTAAAAATATGTGTAAATTTTAATCTATAAAAATAATTTTGAAATATTTATGAGATAATTCTTTTTAAGGATTAAAACGATAAAAAAGTATTTAAGAAATATAAATATAGTAGAACCTCTATAAATTAATACTCAATAAATTAATAATCTCTATAAATTAATAAATTTTGTTGGTCTCAATTTGAACCGATTCAAAATTTGATACAAATCGATAAAATAATAAGATAATTTTTTTTAGAGAATTCTATGTAAATATATGGTTCCATTAAAATTATAAATTAATAATTATATGTATACACATTTTATATAAGTAAGAACATATCATTGTATTATTTATTTTATATTCATAATAAAATTCTCTTTATGAGGGAGCAATGCATAATTGGGTGAATTTTCTGGTGGTGGAGGCAGCCAAGAACTAAACTTCCCCGCAATTATTATAATTATAAAAAAAAATCTAAAATGAAAGGGAGAAACAAAAGGGTCTCACATGCGGAACCAAACTATCACCTTTGTCTGATCAATGATCATCGTCTCCATCTCTCTTTCTCTCTCAGTTGTTCTTTGATCTGTTAAAGAATCTGTTTTCCCGAGAAAATTTCGAAAAATCAGGTCCAAAAAAGCTAAAACTAAAAGTATAGTAGTAGACTCTCTCCAAGTCTCGGTTTTTGAGATCTTTACTTGTTTTCGTCTTTTTTTTTTTTTTTTTGTTCTCGTTTGGCTTTTTTATTCGCCGAGGAGACTAATACCTACAACAAATCATTGCCGACAAAACCTCCCGGAAAATTCGTAGATTTTGATTGTTGTTTTCAAGAAAAAAAAATTCAAAATGGGTGTGTTACTCAGTAGATTGGACCACCGGGAGAAACAAGCACCACCACTGAGAAGGCGGAGGATAGATTAGGCTCCCGACGGTGGCGGCGGACGAGAGATTTAAAGGGCGGCTAATAGAAGAAAGGGGAAATATCTTCATTAAGGAAAATGAATGTACAAGTGTGTCTATTTATACAAGTATGCTAACTAACATAATTAACTTAACACTAAGTGTATACACACTCTATTAGGCCCCCTCAAGATGGCGTCATAATGTTAAGAAGACCCATCTTGGACATAAGCTTGGTGAACACCATCGGATATAAAGGCTTGGTAAGAGCATCAGCCAGTTGGTTTTCTGATCTGACATGAAGCGTTCGAAGCTGGCCTGCAACAATCCGTTCACGAACTGCATGACATTCACGCTCAATGTGTTTGGTGCGTTCGTGAAAAACTGGATTCTTGGCAATGTGTAAAGCTGCAGTACTGTCACAGTAAAGAACAGGCGTAGAAGGAGAAGGACAGCCTAACTCTGCAAGCATACGAGACAACCAAAGAATGTCTTTCGAAGTAGAAGACATAGCACGATATTCAGCCTCTGCTGAAGAGTGAGAGACAACGTCTTGCTTCTTGGACTTCCATGCGATGAGTGATTGGCCAATGAAAATACATGTACCGGTAACACTACGACGAGTATCAGGGCAGTTTGACCAGTCAGCATCACAGAAGGCTTTGAGTTGGTAATCATTATCCGCAGGAAAGAATAAACCATGACCAATCGTTCCTTTCAGATAATGAAGGACCTTGTGAGCAGCATGTAGGTGAGGTTTGCGAGGCGCAGAAGAAAACTGGCATAACTTGTTGACGGCAAAAGAGATGTCAGGACGAGTAATAGTCATATACATCAACTTGCCAATCATTCTGCGATATGACTCTGCACTAGGTAAAAGATCACCATCATCTGCAGCAAGACGAACACTCGGATCCATCGGGATAGAAGATGGTCTGCAACCGAGTAAACCCGCATCTGTGAGAAGCTCAAGAACATACTTGTGCTGACAAACAGATATACCAGATGCAGAGCGTGCTATCTCCAGGCCAAGAAAGTATTTAAGAGTTCCCAAATCACGCAGTTTGAAGTGACTTTGAAGAGTAGAAACAAACCACTGCACTGCCACTTCATTATCACTGGCGATGAGAATATCATCGACATAAACCAGAAGAATAATGGTGCCACGAGAAGAAGTTGAATGAAATAGTGTATGATCACCATTAATCTTCCCAAAACCCATGGAAAAAATAGCTGAAGAAAACTTCTCAAACCATTGACGAGATGCCTGCTTTAGACCATATATTGATTTCTTTAAACGGAGCAAAACATTCGGAGGTAGATTCTTTCCGAGTCTTTCAGCATAACCAGGAGGTAAGTCCATGTATATTTCTCCATGTAAATCACCGTTTAAGAAAGCATTTGAGATGTCAAGTTGATGAAGGATCCATTTCTTCTTCGCAGCAAGAGCCAAGATCATCTTAACTGTTACCATTTTCGCAACTGGAGAGAAGGTTTCAACATAATCAATACCTTCTTTTTGCGTGTAACCCTTAGCAACAAGACGACCTTTATGTCTCTCAATGGTACCAACTGCGTGAAGTTTGAGTTTGAAGATCCATTTACACCCGACAGCACTTTTACCTTCAGGTAAACTACAAACTTCCCATGTATCCAGTGCCTCTAAAGAACTAAACTCAACATCCACAGCCTTGCACCATTCCTTTTATTTCTTTGCTTCCGAAAAATTTAAGGGTTCAGAACAAAGAAGAATTGAGTTGATAAAAGCAAAGTGAAGAGGAGAGAGTTTGTTATAAGTGAGATAACGAGAGAGAGGATACAATGAAGTGAAGTTACAATGATAGTCCTGTAAGTAAATTGGAGGTTTACGGGTACGGGTAGATGTTACTGCTAAGGCAGACTAACATTAGAAGATGACTTTGATGAATCATCAGACGATGTTGGTACAGAAGATACAACAACATCAGGTTTATCAGGACTTGAAAAGAAAGCTTTTGCTGGATCAGAAAGAGAAGAATCAGCAAAAGGAAAGATGTTTTCGTGAAACAGAACATGTCTTGAAATGGAGATGCTGTTAGTCTCGAGATCTAGAAGTTTGTATCCCTTGAAACCAGTTGGATAACCAATGAAGACGCAAGCTTTAGCACGAGGATCAAATTTCGTACGAGATTTTGGAGAAGTGCTTTTATAGCACAGACAACCGAAAGTTTTAAGTTGATCATAAGCAGGAAGTTTAGAAGTGAGAATTTGAAAAGGAGACTTATGATCAAGATTTGGATAAGGAAGGCAATTGATGAGAAAAACAGCTGTTAGAATGCAATCACCCCAAAAAGAAAGAGGAATGTGAGATTGAAACATTAAGGCACGAGCAACATTTAGGATGTGTTGATGCTTTCGCTCAACAACTGAATTTTGTTCTGGTGTTTCAGGGCAGGAATGGAAAGACACAATGCCCTTGTGTTTATAAAGATCAGTAAAAGACAGTTCAGGAGCATTGTCAGACCTAACAGACTTGACACGAGTATTAAACTGATTTTCAACCATTGTTAAGAAATTTGGAAAGACAAACAAGACATCAGATTTCAGTTTCAACAAATAAACCCAAGTGGCACGACTATGATCATCAACAATTGTGAGAAAGTATCTAAAACCTTCAGATGTGGGTACAGAGAAAGGACCCCAAACATCTATGTGTAAAAGATCAAAAGAAGCAACACTTGCTAGCAATGAATTGCTGCATCTGCTCAGGAGTTTGTGCAACAGAGGAAGTGTTGCTAGCTTGTCTTGCAACAGGAACCGAAGACAAAGGAGGCTTGGAGGTCTCATCAGAGTTATCAGGAACGGTGACCAAATTAGCAGATGCTTTAGGCTGAGAGCTGTTGTTGGACTTCGGATATTTGGATTTGAAACCTGGAGGGAATCCATGTTTCTTGTAGCATCTATCCACAACATGACCTGCAGCACCGCAGTGAGTACAAACTGGCCGACCTTTCTGATATTGAGAAACTCCATTATTGCCTGAAACCTGAAAGGCTGACAATTCTACACCACTAGATGGTGAAATGCGAGCAGAACGCTGAGAATCATCATTATCCAGAATGTTATAGACTTCAGAGAGAGTAGGAAGAGTCTTCTTCATGAGTATATTTGACTACGAACATGATCATAACTCTCATTAAGTCCCATGAGAAAGTCAATTACTCTATTAGTTTCCCTCTGAGCCAATAATTCCTCCACTGTAGTAGCAATCGGTTGAATACTAGACAGTTCTTCCCAATAAGTCTGCGTCTGAGTGTGGTAAGAGGAGAGATCCATAGTGCCTTGACGCAAGGAAAGAAGCTGATGACGAAGCTTGTACAGTCTAGGAAGATTCGATTTGTGGAAACGAGTATGAAGATCTTTCCACATGTCAGCAGCCGTTGAGAAATACAAGATACTAGTGTAAATCTTCTTAGTAACAGTGTTGAGCAACCAAGATTTCAACATACTGTTGATTCTACACCAGACCTTTTGATATGGATTAGTCATCTCCGGTTTAGGAATTGATCCATCAACAAATCCTAGTTTATTCTTAGCTTCTAAACTAGTAGTCATTGCAACAATCCAGGTTCCATAGTTCGATCCATCAAGAGATTCCGAGACTAAAACTAAACCAGGATGATCTGAGTTCAGCAAGTGATACGGACTATGAAGATTATCAGGAGAATCTGATACCTCAAAAGGACGAGATTGATTTGGAGCTGGATTAGCAGAACGATGAACAGCAGCGCGAGTCGAAGAACCAGAGCCTTCGTGAGAGAGATCAGCGTTGCGGTTATTGGAACGAGGAGGAGAGAGATCATCCTCAGCTTGAGATGGAGTAGATGTGCGATACTTCGAGTTGCACTTTCGTTTTCCCATGATTGATCAATCGGAGCTTCGATTAAGATGATTTGAAGAGAATCGGAGCTGAAGAAGATTGACCGGAGCGATGTGGAAGACGAAGTACGAAGACGCGAGAAAGATGATTTGAGATGATGAGGGCGGAAGCGAGATGAAATTCCAGAGATCGGAATCGAGGAGGATGATGATGAAGATGCGACAGAATTGATTGGAAAAGATGATCGGGAAAAGGTTGTTATCGCCGGAATGAAGAAACGGTTATGACAGTTACGGTGGAGCTTGGAGCTCACCGCTCTGATACCATAATAGAAGAAAGAGGAAATATCTTCATTAAGGAAAATGAATGTACAAGTGTGTCTATTTATATAAGTATGTTAACTAACATAATTAACTTTAACACTAAGTGTATACACACTCTATTAGCGGCGGCGAAATGGAAGGGACTCAAGAGGTTTCGGGTCGGTTGAGTTCGAATGGTTCGAGTGAAAAAGTGCATGTCTTTACACGCAGCAAGGCAAGAAAGGAACCAATCAAGACGCTATGCTCGTTTTTGAGGTTACTTTCCTATTCATATTCATTCTAAAGTTTTGATTTTTTTCACTGATTCTGGTGAAGAAATGCTTTGTTTAATGTTTAAGTAAAGTTATTTGATTTGCACATGTGTCTTGTTGCTTATCAAACGGATGTACAGAACATGTTGCGTTTCTCTTGTTGTTTAATGTTTTATTATAACTATTATATTATTTTCTGACACAACAACGGTAACTTATTATCAAAATTTTATTTAAGAAGTCTGATTTCCTCTCTCTCTCTCTCTCTCTCTCTCTATCCATTACAGATTTATTACAGCCTTTCAAAAAAATAAAACAGCTTAGAGGCTACTCTTTTTTTTAAGTAAAAAAAAACTGATGCTTCCCTAGCTCGTCCTTCAGATGGACACAATCGAGTTCCCTTCCGGTTGACTCTCTCTCGGTGAAGAAAGTCCACAAACCCAAGTCAGACCTTTGGATATAATAGTGCTGCCAAGTGACTGTCTGAGAGCTCAATCACGAGTCCAAGAAGAAGCTGAAGACATCAACGAGTGAGCAAGCAGAGAACCCGAAAACAACAGCAACATCTACTCAAAGAACATCACAGACTTTTTTTTGTGAAAGGTAAAGCATCTGGTTTCTCTACTACTACTGAAGTAGATTGTTGTCATGGCTTGTTAAAAAATATTGCTTTAGACACAGAGAGATGTAGAATAATGAATATGCTTAATAAATATGGTTCGATGCTTAATAAATACTTGAATACAGTTTGTTCTATAAATACTTTTCTTTGGTTCGATGCTTAATAGAAATATGGTTTTCAGGTTCTGCTTATGACCTTGCAAAATGCTCCACCAGGGCTGGATTACGAAAGAGATAGGAAGTTTTCAAGGGTATATACTACTCTCTTGGTTTCAGTCAATACTTTTTTTACATCCTGGTGAGATTTTTTTGGCGTATTATCTCATCTTAGTTTTGTCCTCTTTTCAGGGTATTTTCAGTCTTTCAAGCAGATGATTGCTAGCTGTCTAGTTAAAGACCCTGCCAAAACGCCCGTCTGCCAAAAAAATTGTTAAAGCATTCTTTTCTTAAGCAAGCAAGGTCAAGCGACTACATTGCTTGGCAATAAAGGTTGAATATAATAGAATTAAGTATATGTTTTTCAAAATTATCAACCATCATCGTATGTAAGAAGGGATGGTTATTTTTGTTTTCTACATACAGAAAAAGGAAGAAGATATGGTTGCACAAGAGAAAATGGCAGATGGAGAGAAGGAGGAACTGTCGCAGGTTTGTGTTTTTCTAGTTTTCTCTATCGATGTTTAAATCTTTAACTTTCCAATTCTAAATAATTTTCAGAGCCCAAGCCTGAATATAAGAGAGAGGTATCAGTGGGTGGAATTTCAATGTCGATGACATGAAAGCCCAAGCCTCATTGGTAAGTTTGCTCTTGCTCATACTTCGTTGCAGGCTCTAGATATGTTTGGTTATTTTGTCGATGTTTAAGGGGGTTCTTTATTACCTAATCTCTGCAGGAGGATATTGGTCACCTGGCAAATAAGCATCTCCAACCCCTGATTCACCGAACTCTAAGTATCTCGCAAGGTTTCTCTCCTAATTTTTAGCTCTGTTCTCTATTTGAAATTTTCATTTTGTTGTCTACATATTATCTAGAACTAAGTAAAGTATAAACTGAACAAATAATATTTTGGTTGATCAGGGATAAATCTGATGATGATTCAAGTCTTGCCAGCCCGAGCAGTTATGATGATAACTACGTGTATTCATTCCTCTCCCCGTCATGAGGATCTATCTTTAAATAATACAACAGTTACAAGTAGTGCGCATGCAAGTAATGGAACCCAATAAATAATACAACAGTTTTTAACCACCACAACTATTGCAACCAATCATCCAACAGAAATTCCAGCTGGCAATTGTGTCAATAAGGGAGACAGGTTAATAATCATCCCTTAACATGTACTCTGCTTTTGTAAGAGCTTTGTTTGGCACACATTTTTAGTCTTATTGTTTTAACCGTACCTGCTTAAGTCTTTGAAGACCTGAGGTTCAATTTTCTTTGATTATAGACCAAAAAACAACTGACTTCAACACTCATATTCACTGACTCTGTATGTGAGATTAAAAGCTAAAATGTTTTTAACTCCCAGTGATAAAACGCAAGATCAGCTTCAAAATGGGGCACATCCTACACTGGGAGGAGATCAAGTACCACCAGAGATGGCTGTTAAACCACCCAAAGCAGCAAGTAAGTATATATATGTTTGAATCCAATCTGTGTATCAGTGCTTTTTCTAATTAATTAAATGCTGAACTGGTCTCAGCGAGCATAGATGAATCTGACTACAAATCAAAGCCGCCAGTTGTGCAGCAAAGAGGACGTTTTAAAGTAACTTCTGAAAACCTCGACATCGACAAGGTAAACTCACTCCATTTTCATGGTTTAAAGAGGGAAAAACCAGTTTATTTGTTTGGATCTTTCCTAATACACTGAGACTCTTTCCCTGTTCATAATTTTTGCTTAAACCATTGGGTTGTGGTAACATTATAGATGTGGATGGTTACAATCAAGTTATGTTTACTTTTTTGCAAAGTTAGAAACATTTAATCAAACCAACAAACACTTGATGAAACTTTTGCGGTCAATGTTTGCTATATAGGAAACATGCAGATGTGGCACTAAGGTGTATCATACACCGTGTATGCAACTCTTGCCCGACTAGTCCAAGCTCATTGCTCCTTCAGATGGACAAGAGAACCATCTGAGCAAAAGGATGATGGATGATCCATGCTAAGCAAGCTGAGGTAATGATACTCTATACCAGATAAGGACATGAAGTTTTGAGATAAACTGCGACTTGCTAAATTTAGAAACTTTGCATGATGTTTTGTGTAGGGTTGGTGTGACAGCAACTCATAAAGTGTAAATGAAGTGAGAACAAAATGAGGCAAGAAGGAGCAACAATCAAGAAGAGAGAGCTATGGTATATGCACTCAAACACCAGGCAGGTATAATGGGTCCAAAAGTTTTAAAATTAACTCTCTCGCTCAAAGACATTTGTGTTTACTGAGTTTGTCTATATTTTGATATCCGAGGAGGACATGTCCAAGTCCAAACGCTAAGGCCACAACCAAACAAGGGAGTGTGGTGATGGCGCCTTCTCTCAGGAAAACAATCAACACGGTATGTTGGTCGAATTAAATTACATTATTAGCATTTACAACTTTATTTCTGTAATCAACTTACTGCATTTTTTTGAATTCAAAATTTTTTTCTCTGTAGGTGGAGCTTCACAGGAAGTAAAAAAGTTGGAATCCTCTTTCTTCAGCCGTGTAAGGTATGGAATACTTTTTCTTCTCTGTTTTTTTTTTTTTGGGAAATTCTATATATTATCGGACTGATAGACACTAAATTTTCATAATTTGTAAAACAAATAGAATGCGGCGTCCAGTCTTTGATTTGTCCGTTAAGTTTTGATTTGTCTTTACACATTTGTTATTTGGTCACTCAAAACCAGTACCCGTGATTGTCTAGATAAGCGGTCCCGTGATTGTCTAGATAAGCGGTACTAATTGTCTAGATAAGCGGATTGGTAGACACTAAATTTATAGTGTGTAAAACAAATAGAAATGCAGCGTGCAGTCAAAATGTCCGTTAGAGACGTTAAGTTTCATTATTGTCTTCACATTGTCATATTTGGTCACTCAAAACCAGTATCAAATTCTAGTTTTTTGGATTGGTAGATACTAAATTGATAATGTGTGAGACAATAGAAATGCAGTCATTTGCCTTTATACACTTTGTGATCATTTAGTCAGTCAAAATCAGTTTGGTAATTAAGAGTTTCCCCATTCGTATTTTTGTTTGCGTGTTTCTTGTTTTTTTTTTGTTTTCGTGTATGTCAGGTTAGGAATCAGTGATGCTGCGCTATGGAACTTGACGGTGAAGTGAAGGCTTATCTGGATATGGGTTTTTAAAGAAGATGCTGCCGAGACCTGTCTTCTCAATTTTACAAGAGAGAACAAGGTAAAAAACAACAACAGCGATAATAGCAATGATTTTTTGAATCCAATCTAAACATCCATGTGTATCAGTGATAGTTATTACATTTTATTGACACTGGATTTGATTTCTTTCATTTCTCCGATGTAGACGGACGTTCAGGTGAACCAGGGGGCTTACACCAACCTAGTAGTGTAGCTCCCCTACTGAGAAATCAATGGTATGTATCCATCATCCGTCAACAAAAAAAAGTAAAAAAAATTATTGAATCATATTCCTCCTACAAAATTGAATGATCAGAAGTATTGTTCTTCGGTTGTTGAATCACAGCTTGAAGCAGCACACGAAAGAGAGAGAAAGAGTTGCTCCACGACATAACCGACCTGCAATGGAGGTAAAAACTTAACTTTGACAATCTCCTCTTTTTGAAATACTTAATTTTTTAGGTTGTAGTTTAGAATCTTAAATATTCTTTCTTCTGTTTGTGTGTGTCCATATAGGCTCATTTGTGCAGAAGAAGAGCTTCAGAAGTACAAAACCGAACATGCCCAAGTAAGTTGCATCATGTCTGCAATCTTTTCAGCTTAACTATATGATTTTATAACCACTAAAGTTCAAACTTCTCACAGGTTTGATTTCCTAAGAAACCTGAGAAAATGTGTGGCTAAGTATAAGAAGTTTGTGTATCATCCATCATCAGCAATAAGTATTTCAATAAGGTATAATAATACATCTAACGAAGGCAAGATTTGCTTTTTAGTTGTTGTGTAATTGGATTCATAAGTACATCACTTCCTACAATCACTTTATGTTATTTAGGTAAGAAATATGTAGTATATGTACGTACCATGGTAGCTATTTTATAACCATGGTTACGTAATGATTTGTGTAAATATTGATACAAAGGAGTTATGGAGAAGCATCTTCGTAATATAATGATGAAATAGATAGAGATCCCTTCAGAGAAACGAATGTAAAGTATGTTTTGGTTGATTCGCAGGTGTTGGTGACAGCAATACTTGAGGACTCATCCCTTTCAGATTTGCATTGAATCCTTTCGGATATCAAAACCTTGAAAGAGGCTTTTACCTCTGTTTCTTTTCATTGGGTTAGCAGAGACTCTGTTTCCGCTGTTGACCTTTTAGCTAAGCAAGCACTAAACTTTTCTGTATCGAACCTTTGAAGTTTTTTTAATCAGTTGGTGCACAAGAAAAAAAAAAAAAGTATGTTTTGGTTGAGTGTGAATGAATACACATCTCTCTCACCATCTCAATGGGACTGGACCGTATCAGAAACGAGCAAGTCGTGTATGCATACCGAACTTAACCGTAATTTGTTACATGTCAGGCGACTTTACTAATTCCGTAAGCAATGTAATATGTGTATTTTTGTAAACATAATCTGCTATTTTTGTTTTTTTCCCTCTCTTTCAACTGATAATCTTTTCTTTACGCTTACGTAATTATTTCCTCAGTTAGTATTTTACAGCACATTTTATATGATTTTATAAAAAGCATAGACATCAACTTGGTCGAAACTAGTACGAGAGCAACTAATATTGCATTGAAAACAAATAAGATTAGTATTATAGACCATAATTACACATGAATATGTATACAATTTTTTTTTTTGAATGAATGTAAAATTTTATTCAAACAAAAACATGATTACAACAAGTGCAGACATAATTTGTAATAAAACACAGGACTCTCAAAAAACTCAGCAAAACCCAAAAAACAAATAAGTCATTCTCCCTCAAACTAACCATGTGAAACAATTGATACAATAAATGCAGTATGGTTTTCTAGATATGAACTTGTAGGCATTAGAATGAAATGAATACGAAAATTGAACTAAACTTACTTAAAATCCGACAGGTAGTTTTAAAATGGCAAGTTTATGATAATGTATTAAGAATGTTATTTTTGCCTCTATATATGGCTTGTTGTGTTCTTCGTTTAACTATACGCTTACAGTCCCCGTATTTATTATTTTATTAGATAACAATCATAGCAGAAAATGTTATCCAAAAATGTAAAGGAAGAGGCAATAACTTGGTCGAAGTAAGTACCCTTCTAAATTCATATTTGACTATTGAGGGTAAGATCACAGAGACATATAAAAACTCAAATTTGGGGTCAATGTCAAATTAATGGGCCATTAAAACCCATTCTCTAACAACGGTAGAATCTCTATAAATTAATACTCGATAAATTAATATACATTAAATATCTCTATAAATTAATATAAATTTATAGTTCCAAATTGAGTTTTTGGTTCAATTAGTATATCTATAAATTAATATCTCTCTAAATTAATAAAAAAATAAAATTTTAGTGTAGTCACAACAGTATTAATTTATAGAGATTTCACTGTAATTGCTAACGTCCTTTGTATTAATCGAGTTTTAACGTACCAAAAGCCCATTAACCGGTTCAACGCAGGCTAAATTATATGTTAAGTGTATCTCCGAAAAAACAAATTCTATTTATGAATTTGTAAAATTCTATATTCAAAGTTTCAAGATGTTATACTCCAAAATTTCAAATTGAGAAAATATAAATTTTATAAATTAATAAATATAAATATATAATTAAATATAAAACGATAAACAAAACGCCACATTAAATCTTATAATATTATTGTTGTCTAGTTTTAATTTTCAAATATTTTAAATTTTATCTTGGTGGCTTTATAAATATGTGTAAATTTAAATTTATAAAAAAAAATTGAAATATTTATGAGATAATTCTTTTTAAGAATTAAAACGATAAACAAAAAAAATATTTAAGAAATATAAATACAGTAGAATCTCTATAAATTAATACTCGATAAATTAATAATCTCTATAAATTAATAAATTTTGTTGGTCCCAACTTGGGCCGGTTCAAAATTTGACACAAAACCATAAAATAATAAGATAAAAGTTTTTTAGAAAACTCTATGTAAATATATGGTCCCATTAAAGTTATAAATTAATAATTATATGTATACACATTTTATATAAGTAAGAACATATAATTATATTATTTGTTTTATATTCATAATGAAATTCTCTTTATATTTTCTTAACACTTATTATATTTTTGATGATATTTGGTAATATTATGTCTTAAACCACATTTAGATTCTATGTAATATATATTATATATACAAAATAATATAAGAAAATTGATATAAATGTCAAATTTTTTTAAAAAAATAATTAATAATTATATAATAAAATCAAATATTTTTCTTAATTTAGAATAAATTTACTTTAAAATAAAAAATCTAAACAAGGAAAGTTTTCTAAATTAATATCTCTATAAATTAATAATATTTTAAAGTTCCTACATTATTAATTTATAGAGGTTTTACCGTATAATGTGTAACAAGGATCAAAATACAAATAAAAATATGAATATTCAAATTTAAAATTTTGAGTGATGACACTATATATTTAAAGTTTACAATTCAAAACTTTAAACTAAAGATTTTAAAATTTATTTTTGGAATGACAAAACTTTATATTTAAATTTATAGAAATATTTTTGCAGATGTTCTAAATCTTCCCCATTCTTGGTGATCGGCAATATACATTAAAATATATAGTAAAAATTGTAATCAATAAATAACTAAATATTTTGTTAACAAAAAAAAATATTAATTCTCTATAGAGTCTAAGAGCATGTTTATTGGGAGGGTGATTAAGGGGGTGTTTAGAGAAGTGAAGTGCTTAGTTTTGAAGGGAGAAAGTGTTGTAAGTGCTTAATTAAGCATTTTCAACACTCTCTCTTCAAAACTAAGCATTTCACTCCCTTAAACACCCTCCCTAAACACCCCCAATAAACATGCTCTAACTGTTTTCCAACTGTTTTCTGAATATTGACCAAAATAATTGGATAACAGATTTAATTGTAAAAAAAACGAACAACCGATTCTGTATGTTCCCTATCGAAAATCTTGAACCACAAACACTTTTTTTTTAAAAGGATCTTGAATGACAAACACACTGTTTCAGTTTAATGATCATATATAAAAACAGTAAACGATTACTCCCTTCGTTTCAATAAGATTTATGTTTTAGTATTTTTCACACATTAAGAAAATTTATGAATTTTACATTACCAATGTATTATTTTTTGTAATGTACTATTCTTCATAACTTTTAACCAATAGAATTTTAATAAATGTTTTGAAGTTTGCAATTTAACATTAAATTATGCATTAAAATATGAAATATGTATTTTTGAAATAAATTATTTTCTCTAAAACATAGATTGTATTGAAACGGAGGGAGTTATTGATAAGGAAAAATAGCAAACAATTGTTACAAAACCGTACGGAACAACAATTACTGCAAATCACTCGTTTTAGAAACATGATTCAGAAGTAGATTTTCCCAACAAATATGTAGCATTTTTATATAATATTCCCTTTTTCATAATAAATCTCATTTTATCATTTATTTTTGGTTTCAAAAAATATCACTCTATATTCTCAATGCAATTTAGTACATACAATCTTTTTTAGCATTTCAAATAACTAATAATTTTGTATTTACATTATATTAGTATATTTTACTATTTTATTAATCCACATAAAATATATTTAAGTGATACTTATTTAACAATAGAGAGAGTAGATTTTAACTTATATCGTCTGACAGAGTTTAATTATAGTACCATCCGAGAAAATATTGGTTTGTATATGGGTTCATCAGATGGACTAAGTGTTGACATTTCAGCGTATATGCATACTGATCACTACCTATTGCTCTTAGAGCATCTCTATCAGTAAATTCATGGGATTTGATTCCCCAAATTATTTTTTTGATTTTTGATTTCTTTTTTTTTTTTTTGCATTTGACTTTTTTCAAAACAAAAAAAAAATTAATAAAGTAATTAATTATGGGCCACCATGTGTCGTTGAAGTCACAAAACAGTGTTGAACTCGTTTCATGGGAGGGGGAACTCAAGCGGCACGGTTTCACGCATGAGAGATTATAATAATATTTTTTTTTTTGTTGGGTTTTATATGAACTTTTGATAAAAACTTTCAACGGACATGGCCTTAAGATTTGAAGGCGCTTCCTCTTTAACGACTACTCTTTTAAGTTGTATATACACCGAACAATGAATTTGTTGTGAACGAACGTGAATCAATAAATTCGAAGAAAGTAAAATATATTAAATCAAATATCACTTTTAAGATTTGTATATTATATCTGAATAAATAATTTTACAATTCCTTGATTTACATTTATAATAATTTTAAATTTGACTTTTTCTTTTTAAAATACATACTTATTTAAACCTAAACGGTATCAACTTCATAGACTTGCACAAAAATTTACTGATTTTTAATGTTGTATAGAGATTTATTAAATTTTTATTGGTGTATAGATATTTAATATATTTCAATATACAACAAGACTAGAACTTACGTCGACATTTACATGATCTTTTTAAAAACTATATACTTTCATTTTATCTACTGGAAAGAAAGTGCGTGGAAACTAAGAAATGTGAAGTTAAAAAGAAAAAACTTAGAAATGTCACAGATTATTCTTTGTGAATCCCTCTGAGAAGGGAAAAATGCGTCAACATTTTCTTCATTGAAGTCAATCAAGCTTGTGAGAAACTTATTTCTTATAATTGCACGGCATCATTTACGGACTTCTTTCTTACTCTATTGATGAGAATGTAACACCAGACAAATTGTTCTGGAAATTTACATACATCTTCGAAGAAATAACGTCACCAGACCACCATTGACTTGATAGTCTTAAACTAAAGAAAAATAAAAGAAAAACACCATTAACGTGCCAAAAGAGAGGTCTTCGGTTACATTGAAAATTAAACAAACAATACAAGTCTTTGTAAAAGTCTTTAATTAAGTCGAATATATACGTATCTTTATTTTCTTCCGTCAGTCAAATCATTATATGTATGTCAGACATCAGTCAATTATATAATATGCCATATACTGGAATCATATATGCATGTCCATGACTACATTACAATCCTTAATACCTTATTGGATAGTGACAGCTAGAAATGAAGGAGCAGCTCATGAACAAGTAAATAATGGAACACAATGATGTTCTTGCTGAATACATGCATAGACTATTCTTTTTTCTTTTTTTTTGTAAGCATAGAGACTATTCTCTCTTGTAAATTTCTCAGAAAAGCCATAGATTATTATAAAATTATAATTTGCGTTTTCTCGAGAAGAATAAAAAGCAGCACGTGCTCAGCAAAGTTTGCACTTAGATCTTTTGCTCGCTTCCCATTTTCTCTCGATACAAATCTCGAGGAGGCGCCAAAAAAAAGGAACTGGTTAACCGGCGATTACCGAGTTCATCAGGCGAAGATCCATCTCTTTAACGATCAACTCCGACAAAATGCTAATGAAAGCCCAAAGACTCACTATCTCACCTAATTTCTTTCCGACAAAACCTCACCAACCACTTACTCGTTGTCTCGGAGGAGACTCGGTGCTGACCAGGAGAAAACTCAATGGGATCACCACATCAGCTACTCCAATTATCCATGGAAAGCCGGTGGTGACTCTCCGGGGAATCAAAATGGGGCGAATTACGAGGAACTGCATCGAAAATGATCAGGGAATCGGCGAGGAGGAGGAGGAGGAGAGCAGGGCTCTAGTGAAGGAGAGCGTATGGGAACAGATGAAAGAGATCGTCAAGTTCACTGGTCCGGCGATGGGGATGTGGGTTTGTGGTCCGTTGATGAGTCTCATCGACACGGTGGTGATCGGCCAAGGTAGCTCCGTCGAACTCGCCGCACTTGGTACGCTTTTCTATAATAACTTTACTTCTAAATCTCGTTTTGTATTTTTCTCTATATGTTTTGATTAAATTCGGTTTCTAGAATTCTAAACCGAACCTGACCGGACTTGTCCTCAGTAGTAACCATTTGTGCCTTTTGGTTTGGTATAGTCTGTTTAGAAGAAATTGGACCCAAATAATAGAAAATAAGTTAGGTAAATGTCCCATCTCAGCTACCCAATTCGTTTAATTTGTAATCACCTCGCAAGCTCATTATTAGATTGTCGGTTCACCAAATTTTGAATCACCTTTGTAACGTGTTTCAAATGTTGATTTTGTACCCAATTCTAACGCGTTTCTATTTTTTTGAGCAAATTCTAACGTGTTTCAAATGTCAATATTGTACCTACCTGCAAGATGAGCTTTACTTACACATAAACTCTAATACTAATTGTTATCAAAGTTTTATAACATAAGCAAATTAAATTTAAATTTAAATTATTGATTGAAAAAGATTGTTAAAGTGAATTGTGTTGATTAAGCTGATCATCGGTTATCTAAATTTTTTTAAAAAAACAGTCTGGTTTTTGGTGGGAGTTTGGTCAATATTGTGAGACTTTTATTCAATGGCTAATAAAATTTACCGGTTTAACAGGACCGGGGACTGTACTATGCGATCACATGAGTTACGTCTTCATGTTCCTCTCCGTGGCAACGTCCAATATGGTCGCTACTTCTCTAGCTAAACAGGTTATTTATTTATTCATCTGTTTCTTGTGTTCCAAGTTTTTAAACTAGCAGTGAAAGAAACATTTTTAACGTTTATTTGTTTTTGTTTTTTTTTAATTACAGGACAAGAAAGAAGCACAACATCAAATCTCTGTTTTGCTCTTCATTGGATTGGTTTGTGGACTAATGATGCTTTTGTTGACTAGATTATTCGGACCTTGGGCTGTTACTGGTAAACCTTTTTTTCACTCACCAGAACAAATCTAATACTCCATTGGAAAGAAATGTATTAAAACTTTTTTTTTTTTTTTTTTTTTGCAGCTTTTACTAGAGGGAAAAACATTGAGATTGTTCCTGCAGCCAATACATACGTTCAGGTTCTTTTTGCTTATTTATATATCTTTACTGATCATCTTCAATGTTTCAAATTCCTGCTAATGAATGATGTCTCTCTTTAACCGGAATCTCTCTCTGTTGTGCAGATTCGAGGCTTAGCGTGGCCTTTTATTCTTGTTGGATTGGTGGCTCAGAGCGCAAGGTTTCTTTTTACATTTTTCTTATTATTGACTAGCTTCAAAACTCTGTTTGTTTTCACCCTGTATTACTCAACTGATTAGAGAGAATTTGTGTCAGCCTTGGAATGAAGAACTCATGGGGACCTCTTAAGGCATTAGCAGCTGCAACGGTCATTAACGGTCTTGGAGATACGATCCTATGCTTGTTTCTTGGACAAGGTATCGCCGGAGCTGCTTGGGCAACAACCGTATCTCAGGTAATGTAAATACCCTAAAACTAGTTTAATTTGTGTGTGTGAAAAAAATGCAGAAGATTTCATAATGGATAGTGTGTTATGGTTATATAGGTTGTATCAGCTTTTATGATGATGGATTCTCTGAACAAAGAAGGTTACAATGCTTACTCCTTTGCGGTACCTACACCTCAAGAACTATGGAAGATCTCTGCACTCGCTGCACCTGTCTTTATCTCAATTTTCTCCAAGATTGCATTCTACTCTTTCATCATCTACTGTGCTACCTCCATGGGAACTCACGTTTTAGCAGCCCATCAAGTACATTACAAAGCAGAGGCTTAATCGTTGTTGATGTTTTTTTGTATATTTATATATTTATATGATTTATTTGATGATAGGTGATGGCTCAGACGTACAGGATGTGCAATGTATGGGGTGAGCCACTCTCTCAAACAGCTCAGTCATTTATGCCTGAGATGTTATATGGTGCGAACCGTAACCTTCCCAAGGCTAGAACGTTGCTCAAGTCCCTAATGATTATTGGAGCCACACTTGGATTAGTCTTGGGAACTATTGGGACATCGGTTCCAGGCCTGTTTCCTGGTGTCTATACACATGATAAAGTCATCATAACCGAGGTCTGTTTGCTTTGCAAACCAACAACATTTGTTTCCTGTGTGTAATTCGAACCTAATTTTTGGATTCTTGGATATGTGTTGGCAGATGCATAGACTGCTAATACCATTCTTTATGGCGTTGTCTGCATTGCCAATGACAGTATCCCTGGAGGGTACATTGCTGGTATATTACACTGCAAGGCTCTTGTTCCATTCGATAACATGGTTTCTTGAGAAGCAATCAAATTGAAAACATATTCTTCTGTGTTTGTTTATAGGCGGGACGTGATTTGAAATTCGTGAGCTCGGTGATGAGTTCAAGCTTCGTTCTTGGTTGTCTTACACTAATGGTACTAGTTAATCAGGATTGTTAAAATCTTTAAAGAAACATTAAGTTTGAGCCTTCCCTAAAGTGTTTTTGTTGGTGACACCAGTTTGTGACACGAAGCGGCTATGGTTTAGTCGGCTGTTGGATGGTTCTCGTCGGATTTCAATGGGTAAACTCTTGTTTTATTATAATATAACATGGTTTTGTAATCAGAGTGATTCTCTTGCTTCCAAAACCTAATGATTATATATAAACAACATGAATGGCATTGCAGGGTCGGTTCGGACTGTATCTACGGAGGCTACTTTCACCTGGAGGCATACTTAACACAGATGAGCTGCTGACTAAGAAGATCAAATCAGTTTAAAAAGTCTCTCTCTCTCTCTCTCTCTGAATAAATGATTTATTGTTTCCTAATCGTTGCCGAGAGTCATTCATCTCTAAGGTTTTTCTTTTGCCAAATAAAAATGGCTATTTCTTTTATTACATAAGTCAAGTACGAAAGAAGAAAA
>CAKOAT010152931.1:121434-139987 GCA_932364175.1 Eruca vesicaria subsp. sativa
TTTACGTTTTTTTTTTTTTTTTTTTTTTTTAAAAAAATAGTTATTGTTTAATTACTAACACTAACAGTAATTCCTTTAAACAGGAAAAATCTATTGATTCAAAGCAGGTAAAGCTTGGATTTCTCACCGGCTTAGTACCTCGTGAAAAGTCGATGGTCTTTGAAAGGATTCTATTCCGTGCTACTAGGGGCAACGTCTTTATTCGTCAGACTGTAATTGAAGAGCCAGTCATTGATCCCAACTCTGGAGAGAAGGTTAGATCTCTTACACTACGGTTACATGAGTTCATATGGTCTCCTTCCTTTTCCAATTTCTGAATATACAACTGCTAGTTGATCTGTGTTTTCGATCTAGAGAGCCAAGACTTCGTTCAGCATGTGGAATGCTGATCTCGTTAGAAAACAAATTTACTTTTTTTTTGTCTCATTTCGAAATTGACTTTCTAACTCTAAAATAAACGCAGGCTGAGAAAAATGTTTTTGTTGTCTTCTATTCCGGGGAAAGAGCAAAAAGCAAAATTCTTAAAATATGCGAAGCTTTTGGGGCCAATCGTTATCCTTTCAGTGAAGACCTTGGAAAACAAGCTCAAATGATAACTGAGGTATCTATTATCTTTCTTGTGAATGTTCCTGCTGATAAGTGTGGTCAACGTTCCATATTTTTTTTGTTGTTATTGTAATATACCATTTTACTTCCCTGTATGGTTCTTTCTGTGGATATGAGTTATAGATGATAACAAAACATTGGGCATTCGCTGGTACACAAGTGTCCAGTAAAAGCCAATACATGAGAACATAATGTTTTGGTATACTGAAATTATGTGACTGTTAGTTTTGAAGTTGATTAGCATCCGTATAATGATGATCCGGTTAACTCGGAAACTCTCTAACCATGTTTAATTCTTTCACACACCATTTCAGGTGTCAGGTCGATTAACAGAGCTTAAAACCACCATAGATGCTGGTTTAGGTCACCGTAACATATTGTTGCACACCATTGGAGATAAATTTGAGCTGTGGAATCTCAAGGTATTATTCTGTGTAGATCAATGTTGAGCGGCCCGTGTTGACCCATCTATTCTAAACCATTCAAGTGGAAGCCAAGTTTATGTTTACCAATTGCAGGTGCGCAAAGAGAAAGCTATCTATCATACTTTGAACATGCTTAGTCTTGATGTAACTAAGAAGTGCCTTGTGGCCGAGGGCTGGAGTCCTGTCTTTGCATCAAACGATGTGAGTTGTTCGTTTTGTTCACTGTCAATTGCATTTGAATATTATATCGGGTGATCGTTTCAGAATACTTAAGTAGAATAAGGTTTGTTTCTGCAGATTCAAAATGCACTGAAGCGTGCTGCAGTTGACTCCAATTCTCAAGTTGGATCAATATTCCAGGTTCTGAGGACCAAAGAGTTGCCACCAACTTATTTCCGCACAAACAAATTTACTTCTGCAATCCAGGAAATTGTTGATGCTTATGGGTAATTGTCTTTCACATTATTTCTGGAGCTTTTGACTCAGTTTAGGAAATAAGAGATAACCTTGGTATTATAAGAAAATGTGTTTGCATTTAGTCTTGTCCTAGCTTCCTCTGATCAGTCTTCCATGATTACCACTCTGCAGTGTGGCCAAGTATCAGGAAGCTAATCCTGGTGTATTCACAATCGTCACCTTCCCCTTCCTTTTCGCTGTTATGTTTGGTGATTGGGGGCATGGAATATGTTTGCTGCTTGCAACTATGTACTTGATATGGAACGAAAAGAAATTTTCCAGCCAGGTAATTACCCCAATAAATGTTACCTTATATCTGACCATGAGCAAGATGTTGAATTCTATCTCAACTGTATAACCTACTGTTAAGTTTAGCTGTTCTGTTCTCTTGGAGTCGCATGCAAATATGATAGCAAAGGAAACTCACTTGAAAATTCTAGAGAGTATATTATAGCCTAGTCTTTAATATACGTTTTCGATTAATTGTCAAATGCTTTGCTCTTGCAAGTATTAGATGCTAATTCTTCAACCGTTGGTTCTTGGCAACAGAAACTTGGGGACATTATGGAGATGGCTTTTGGTGGTCGTTATGTCATATTCATGATGTCACTCTTCTCAATATACACTGGTTTAATCTACAACGAGTTCTTCTCTATTCCATACCCATTGTTTGCTCCCTCAGCCTATGATTGCCGTGATGCTGCATGCAGGTATGAAATTAGTTCTTAAAATTGAGATTTATAAAAATACAAAAGAATATTAGTAGCAGGCAATTACTTCTCAGTCCTGAATTTTCCCCACTCTTATGCTCTATTTTCAGCGAGGCTACTACAATTGGTTTGATAAAGGTGCGGGACACTTATCCATTTGGTCTAGATCCTGTATGGCATGGTACCCGCAGCGAGCTGCCGTTCCTGAACTCGCTGAAGATGAAAATGTCAATCCTTCTCGGAGTTTCTCAAATGAACCTTGGGATCATAATGAGCTACTTCAATGCAAGATTCTTCAAATCGAGTGTGAATATATGGTAGGTTAAGTTGATAAATCTTAACGTAGCGTGCATTTCCTTTCAAATAACGTCGTCTAATTTTGGGGAATTGCTTGCAGGTTCCAGTTCATTCCGCAGATGATATTCTTGAACAGCTTGTTTGGGTATCTCTCGGTCCTCATCATCATAAAATGGTGCACTGGGTCTCAAGCAGATTTGTATCATGTAATGATCTACATGTTTCTGAGCCCAACCGATGAGTTAGGAGAAAACCAACTTTTCCCACACCAGAAAACAGTGCAGGTTAGCCTAACAATTGCTGTTACGAGATCTTCTAAGAAAAGCATGTCATACGTATGTATGGTTTCACCCATCATCGTTTTTCCTCCCATATTTTCAGCTGGTGCTTCTCTTTCTGGCTCTTGTTTCTGTTCCATGTATGTTGCTTCCAAAGCCGTTCATCTTGAAGAAACAACATGAAGCTGTGAGATTCTTTCCTTTTTCGTTTTAGTATCTAAGACAAAGGTCTCTTAATTTTTTGGGCTTATCCTTTACTGGTTTTCTCAAACGGTTTCCTTCACCAGAGACATCAAGGTCAGTCATACGCACCTCTTGAGGAGACGGATGAGAGTCTTCATGTGGAGGCAAACGGAGGATCCCATGGGGACGAGGAGTTTGAGTTCAGCGAGATATTTGTGCATCAGCTGATTCACACCATAGAGTTTGTGCTCGGAGCTGTTTCCAACACCGCCTCGTATCTGCGTCTATGGGCTCTCAGGTATATGTATCTCTCTCTTCTCTCATCATCGAGTAGTAGAAAGCTATATATCTCACGTCTTGACGATATATCCATTATCCTTTTTGTGTGTTCAGTCTTGCACACTCAGAGTTATCGTCAGTCTTCTTTGAGAAGGTCCTCCTCCTCGCCTGGGGGTATGAGCATCCTCTCTCGCTTCTTTGATCTTTTGATTAATTAATTAATTAATCATTAGCAGCTAACCGATCTTTGTTTTGGCATTTAAAAATAAATAAAAACAGGTACAACAATTGGTTGATATTGATCGTTGGGGGAATAGTGTTCATATTCGCGACGGTGGGAGTGTTGCTGGTGATGGAGACACTGAGCGCGTTCCTTCACGCACTGCGTCTACACTGGGTGGAGTTTCAGAACAAATTCTACGAAGGAGATGGTTACAAGTTCGCTCCTTTCTCTTTCACTCTCACCGCAAACGAGGACGAGTGATTGATTACTGATATGAATCGATTAATTAATGATTCATTCCCATCTCATCTTCTCTGCCATTTGCATATATAAAAGCGGCACTGCCAAACAATGTTCTATTTATTATTTTCCCCTTCTCTCTATAATTTTATTTATTTGCCTGTGTGATCACACTTTTTTTAGACAGAAAAAAAAAGAAGAGGGGATGATGATGGGATCACACAACCCATTTGTTGTTGTGTTTGTTTGGAATTAAATAAAATAATAATAATGCGACAAATAATGTGAGGATTTGGGACCTTTGTTTTATATAATAAGATAATTTAGTCCTCACTTTTGTGTTGTTTGATTCATATGCATTTAACCCAGAGTTGGAAAGTTTAGAGATAAAGCTCACACATTAAGGTACGTTTTGGTGATGCTTGCCTTTCTTCATATCTATCTTTAAAATTTGGTGATTCTGACTATGTTTATGTGTTACTGTAGATCTATGACCATTATTAAGTGTTGTGAAACTTGGAACTTTGAACTGATAGCTAGGGGCCCATAAGTGAGCCATAACATAAATCAACCGCGGTTGTCATGGACTCATGGTATTGATTTGCTCAACGAAGGATGGATACAACTTTTATTTACAAACTTCATCTTTCTTTAAAAAAAGCAGAGAGGGAATAGAGAGTCAATGCAAAGAGTGCTCGCTCACACAAATCACCAGAGTGAATTAATTTTATTTAACGAGGCCCTGCTGCTAAGTTAATGTGAAGTGGTGGAGACGGCGGCTGAAACGGTAGAGACAAGACTGTCAACGCCACATATGTTACGGCCTTTGCAAATCTTATAGAAACCATTCTCACCCCAAGTCTCACCCCAAGAGTTCTTGATGATCCAGAAAGGCTTCTCCTTGAACCTAGCAGGAGCGTAACCAGCGGAGCCATAACCGACCAATAAGACACCGTGGTTGAGGCTCCTGGTGCATATGTAAGGGCAGGAGACTCCACCAATGTAAGTCTGCATATAGGCAGCGTTGATGGCTACAGCAAGAGGTCCGTTTTTAACAAGGTTGGCAGCAATCTGTTGTTCATCAATGGAGATGACACTGAAGTTGGAGACAGAGGCAACGATCTTGGACTTGTCTAACTTGCAGACGGGGCCGTCCTTGCCGGTGTAAGGATAGTCATCTTCAGTCATGAGGCCTCCGGTTTTGAGGGTGTATTCAAAAGCGCTGTTCATGAGGCCACCGTTGCAACCAGAGTCGCATGAACCCGCCTCCTCTGGGTCACACTGCATAGCATACACAGCACAGAGATGATAATCAGAATACAAAGAGCATTCGAGGCAAGCAACAAGAACAAAGTAAATAACTTGATTTAATTAACTTAATGGTTTTATAATATTTGATTCAACCTCGTGATCACAGTCGACGAGCTGTTGTTCGCTAAGGCTGACGAGTTTGCCGGTGGCGAGGAAGTTAGCACCTTCAAGAGCTCCGGTGGCACTGAAACTCCAGCAAGATCCGCATGATCCCTTATATTACCAATCAAATGATCGATCAATACACAGTCTAACGAATTCGATAAGGCATACAATATACCTGGTTTTTGACGGGAGTAACAGCTCCGTGATCTCTCCAATCGAAATCCTCAGGGAGATTCTCTGTAGGGAGAATCGGAGCCTTGTTGGCGTCTTTGGGAAGCTTAAACCCGCCTCTGACACCGAGATGCTTCTTCTTAAACTCAGACCGAGTCAGATCCGAGAACTGTGTAACTCCGTGACGTGCAGAGGGATCCATCTTCTGGTGACGCCTCGCTCGCCTCACATTCGCTTTGAATACGGACAACCTGTAATCGTGCTCCTCCCTGGAAGCGTAGACCTTCCCGAACTTGCTCTTGAACAGAGAAAAGTGATCTTCCGACGATAATACATTGGCCTCCGCTCCTCCATCGACCACCTGCCGGATCACCACATCATCGCCGTCCGTCGATGAGGAGACGGAGACGGCGAGGAGGAAAGAAACAAGGAGAAGGGAGATGGAAAACTTAAGAATATCCATTTTGATTTTTTTAAAGAAATCAGAGAGGAGGAAGGATTATTAATATAGAACAAGGAAGATGGAACCCTAAAGGCAAAGCTTAGAATTGTAACCATTAATTACACACGCAACATGAATGTATATCTTTATGTATACAAATCCACGTGTTTTTTTTCTATTGGAAATTAGCTTTTATATATTATTATCCTGGTCGGAGAATTCGGCAGATATTTATTGGATTTAATGATAACTTATCCAAGCCGAAAGAGCCTATGATTAATCAACACGTGTTTCTATTTGATTGGGTTCTCAATAGGATAGGCCCAACGCGCCGTGTTGTGTTGGGATGGACAAAGTTATTTCCTTTTTCCTTTTTTTTTGCGTCGATAATGGAAACGTTCGTTGCAATATTTTGTCTCTCTCTTCTCTGAGACTATTTCTTTATGTTATATCATGAAAATTATTTGTATACAAAAAACATATATAGTGGTTGTTGGATGAATATGAACCCCTCTCCCTTGCTCATTTACCAAATTTTGAAGTCATGATGATGGTGATACTTTGAAGTTCTAAAGACATTTATTTATATGTTATTGATTTTTATCTGCAATTTATTTTACAAGTCTAAGGGATACCAACACTCTGGCCTAGACAAACACTACACGAAAATGGAACAAGTCTACAAAATAGTGCAAAGAATAAGTTAACCACAAATACATTAGGAAAATACTAAGTTGTTAATATAACAAAAGCCTGTGTTTTGAGTATTATGTAGGGAAAAAAAGCCAAAAGGGAGATTGATGAAGGTGTGGTAAATTAAGAAACTGATTAAAAAAAAAATCTAAGCACCAACACAAGGGGAGGAACAATGGGTGCTACTAGAGACTCTACGACACGGGTAGTTTTGGTAATTAACATTGCTGTTAACAGCCGCAGAAAATGAAGATGAAGATGATTGCTTATTCTTCTTCTTCCTCTTCTTGTACACATCTTCTTCGTCATCATCATCATCCTCAAGAGGATGGGTTGTTTTCTTGAGATCTTCAAGGCATTTAACATCTGAGATACAAGCATATGATCTTGCTTTCCCCGAGTAGAACCTTGACAATCCTCTCCTGTTTTTTTATACCATTCACAAATCCAAAATCAAATAGTAATCCAGAAATTTATTATTTAGACAACAACTCAATCAAGCAATGAGATGATTTTTCAGGTTTTACTTTTTGGGAAGGTTGTTTTTTAGCCCTCCCATGTCGAAAGCGACCAGCTCACTTATGTTTTCCATAGTTCATAGATAGAGAGAACAAAAACAGAAAAACTTTGGCTCTTTTGGCTATCTATTTATATAGATCACTGCAGGATAAGGAAAGAGACAAAGAGAAGACATTTGCTTAATTGGAGGGAATGGTTTCTATTTCTGGTTTTTTTAATTTTATTTTATTATGCTTTCCTGGTTCTCAAATTTTTTTGCATAATCTGTGACTGACCCTAATCTTTTCTCACCTATACTTCCTCTCCTACAAACACTTGGTAAGAGTTTGATACCCAAACATTTCACGATCATCCATACAATAGAGATGATTAGCACCAAAGCAACCCATCTAAAGAAAGAAATGCTTTATGTGACCATTATCTAACACAGGTTGTAGACCAAACACTCATTCTATTCAGTAAGAATCAAAAAACTTAAATCCAAATAGTTAAATGATACACACAAAAGATTGAGGTCATTTTTCTCAGTTTAGCTAGTTAAGCTTCAAATGTGACAGCAGCTTCAACTAGAGTCTATACTAGAGGTGAAACACATTCATTCCAGTTTAAACACTATCTTAGAGAGGAGATCATTTGCAAAGAAATTACCCAAATTTTATCCTAATCATTGGTCTATAAAATATGTACAGACCGAAAACCAATAACTTCTACGGAAACATAACGAGTAGCTTTTTTTTTGTGTGGACAATGGTACTCTTAACTTTTTAGGAAGATTCATCACACACACTTAACTTTCAATGTGAAGTTGTATTAGCATTTAGCAACCTAATATTAACAACTACAACAAAGGAGGATAAGTAGATAAATGCATCAGAGCATTTAGTAGTATACATATCCACCCACAAATTACAATTCATACAAAATACACACCAAAAGTATAAATATCACACAGGTTCCTGGACCACCACAGACACATAAAAAAAAAAGAAACAAACATATCGCCTTAAGAAGTCATTTTTCTATTTCAGTTACCGTTTATGACAAGAAATTCGTTTTGGTGCATGCTTTTTGTCTTGTTTTGATTTCTTTTATCTGTTAGTTAAGATTTATCTTCCGTTGAGGCTAGCAAACTGAGTAAACATGGTTGTTCCAGAGTGTTCGTCCAGGGCCTGAACTTCGGCTGTGCCACTGTTCTCTTCCACCTTAGAAGTAACTGGAACACTAGCCGCTGCGTTGGTGGTGGGTGCAGGAGTGATTGGTATTGTATCTGCTGGCGGAACCACCACCGAGCCTTGCTCACCGTTCTCAGTCTCCTCTGCTTTGCCCTGAGTGAATGCTTCTTGAAGCTGAAGAGCATATTCCAAGTTCCACAAAACATCTCCCATTGTTGGCCTATCAACACCATAATCTTCCAAACACTTCTCTGCAGCTTCAGCGAACTTCTTCATCGATTCAGGGTTTATCGTTCCAGCCAAATGAGGATCCATGATCTTCTCGAGCATTCCTTTTCGTTTCCATTGCATAGCCCATTCAGCCAAGTTAACCTGTTCTCTTGGCAGCTGAGGATTGATGGCTGGTCTTGCGCAGAGAGCTTCTAGAAGAACGACCCCAAAGGAATAAACATCAGACTTATCGGTAAGTTGCTGTCTCCTAAAGTATTCAGGGTCTAGGTACCCGAAACTTCCTTTCACGGCCGTGCTGACATGGTTTTGTCCAAAGGCTACATCTTTAGAAAGACCAAAGTCAGCTACTTTGGCAACTAAAGCATCATCGAGAAGAATGTTGGTCGATTTGACGTCACGGTGGATAATCCCTTGTGCTGTTCCAGTGTGCAGATAGTGAAGCCCACGTGCAGACCCGATACAGATCTCGAGTCGCTGTTTCCAGGTTAAGGGAGCAAGGTTCTTTCCGTATAAGTGATCTCTGAATGGACCATTGGACATGAACTCATAGACTAGGATCATCTCTGAGTTTTCATCACAGTAACCAATCAAGGAGACCAAGTGTCTGTGTCTGAGCTTAGAAAGCATCTGGATCTCTGTCTCAAACTCAGTGATTCCTTGTTCAGACTGTGGGTTACCTCGCTTGACAGCAACTTTGGTTCCATCGTCGAGGGTTGCAATGTAGACATTACCGAATCCTCCAACACCGATAATCTGAGATGCTTCAAAATTCTGTGTAGCTTCCTGAAGCTCCGAAAGGGAGAAATAGCGGCCTAGCCCCATGGTTGAGTTGTATAAGTTGGATTTTTGAGAACCACCTTTGCTTGTCATGAAAGTGCTGTCACCAGCGTGTATCGGTAGCAACCAGGAGGAGAAACTGTTTCTCTTCTGCCAATCTTGTGGCCTCTTCTTCCACTTGTAAACCATAGCTCCAAGGCCAATGAAAGCTCCAAACATCATCACAAACCCCGCGGTCGCAACCATACCATGTTTCCCCATGCCAGTGGTTCTACCATCAACTCCAAACTCTCCGTCAAGGCTGTTCACGGAGTTGCTCATCTTTAACACCTCAACTCCATTCAAAATTGCGTTTTGGGTACCTGTATCTTCTCCCATGGGACTAATCTGGACTTGGAGCTCAGGAGTCATAAGTGTCGCGTTCACAACAATGTCTTTGTAGTAAGGAGCTGCAAGATCGCCTCCTGCCACAGTGGACAAATCCAGCCCAGAAATGGCAGTTTTCCCGTTAATATACACGTTGAAGTACAAGTCATTTAGGGACTTGCTAACGATGTCACAGAAATGAAGCCGAATGAGGTAGTTAAATGACGGGTTCGAGGGGAAATTCCAGCTGACGTTGAAGTTAGGAACTATGGTGTGAGAATCAGCCATTTCTGCAGCTGTTGCATAAACCGCCTGTGGAGCAATCAGAGGTGTAACTCCAGGAGGGTACTTGATTGCTGAAGGGGTTGTCTTAACGTCTTTGGCCATGTTCTCATCTTTCAAGAATTCCTTATCTGGTATCCATGTTCTTCCTAATGTGTCATTCTGAGGCACGATCAAAGGACCACCAACATTGACTCTGTAAACGGACTGGTAAGCATAGTCAGACAGACCCGAGAAACCGTTGACTGGGAAAAGGGCTGTGCCGGAATCAGAGATCAGTTCGTCTGGAGCTGAGACAATTTCGATAGCGTTGATGAATGCTGCGGAGCCTTTCATAGGTCTGAACCTGAGGGAGAATTGTGCATCCGTAATGTTGACGAGATACTCCTTCTGGAGAACAGCTTGACTATCATTGTTGTTGTTACTGATTTTGAAGTTATGAAGCAACACATATTTCTCTGTTAAAACTGAAAAAGTTGCTTGTTGGAGGTCAAACTTGTCATTAGGGAAGGCAAGGAAATGGAGGCGAACCCAATGCCAACCAGGTCGGGTTAGATGGAACTTGTAGGTGGCTTCCTCACGGAAGATCCTTGCAGTTAGGTAGATAGGAGAAGCGACCTTGTCTGAAGGTGGGGCCGAGACCTGAATATCATCCTTGGCTTCTATGTATTGGACCGTATCTTGGTCACTCTTAAAGACTTTTCCATCAGGGGTTTTGGATGAAGATTTGCTTCCGCAATCAATGAGGATATCATCTGCCGGTTTAAAACCGGTGGCAGGTCCCACGGCAGACGCTGCAGGACCTGAGAGTAAGAGGAGAATAGCCAGCAGGAGAGCCATGGATGGCCTTGGAGAAATATCAAAGATGGGAATGTTTGGTTTCTTTCTTATCTCCATCCCTCCTAGGTGGGAAGGAGAGAGAGAAGAGAGAGGGATGAGGAAGAACAAAGATAAGAAGGAATGAAGGAGTTTGTTGGATAGCTTGTCGTTGAAGAAAAGAGGGAGAAAAAGGTCATGAAAGAAAGAAATCATTAGTTGTTATATGTGTGGCCAGTTTTAGAATATGCTGTAGTTTAGTGGTGGATATGATCATTCATTATATTCAATGGTTTATTTTTAGCAAACTGCTAATTCGGTTATCCTAAACAATTTAGAGACAGTTCCAAAAATAATTAACTCTGGTTCCCTATTTCAAGAATTGAAAAAACTAAAACTTAAACTGAAACTCTAACCAGAATATCTAACCTCACTATCAAAAAAATTTTCATTCAAATACGCAAATATGAAGCAAGAAAGTAATGAGGAAACTAGAGTTGAATAATCAACGTACCAGTGAAACCTTTTCACTGCCACTCAAGTGACTCCAATGCTTGCTGATAAATATCTGCATCTACTGCTGCAGCTACATTAAAGCCTGTGAAAAATGAAAAAGTAGATGGGAATGCTTAGTTAGGCATTCAGGGGTTGCAGTGATCTATTATTTCTGACGAGTTCAAGACTGAAAGAAGGAAACCCAGTTTTTTTTTTTTTTTTTTGGGAATGTTGAACATACTTGTAGCAACTGCACTGGATGAAGCTTCCCACAGAAGTGGGTTACCGTTCCAATCGGTTATAGTACCTCCAGCGCCTTCTATTACAGGAACCAGAGCTAGAAAATCATATGGCTGGTGAGGAGTAACATTGAATTCAATTAGTATGATGTGGAAGTAGAGTACCAGTTCAAGAATGATAAATGAGGCATTCACTTTTGACAAGTCATTCTGAAGGAGTAGCTTTACCTTTAGACCGGATTCAATAACAAGATCGACAAATCCAGAAGCCAGGAGAGCGTAAGCATAGCAATCACAGCCATATAATGGCATCTTTACCTGAAACGAAAAAATTTGACAAGCCAGAAGGGAGTGAACAGCATTAAAATTAAGAACATAATAATAAAAAAGAATTCAGGCGAATCTATACAATCAACTGGAGAAAAAACTCAGTTGGGATACTGATTATTTTGAGATGTGTTATTCTGCAGCTTCCAAATAGGTTTGATTTGCATGTGTCCCCATGCTCCAACGTAGAAAACAATCCCAATTTTAAAGTAGATTCCTTAGAGAAATAGACAAAGTACCTTGTCTCTAACTCGAGCAAATGCCTTTTCTGCCTCTTCACTGAAAAGATGCGGGCAAGTGGTGTATCTGGAGAGTCAAAATATGAGAAAAAGCGAGACAGAAGAGTATAGTCATGAGAATGGCACTTGCCTATAAAGTCATCACATATGTTTTAAGGCTAACACGATGGTATGGGGTCAATGAAGGCAAACTTACAAATATGCTTGTGATAGTTTGGGGCAAGATCGGGTTGAGATATCCTCCCCATTTAATTTAGTTCTTCTTCCACTCATTCCTATCCATCTCTCTTTTAGAATAGGCTGATCAATTAGACCTAGAATCTGAAAGTGAAAACAAGGTAAAGTTGGTGTAGCCCAAATGCAATGTCTCAGTCAGATTCCTTAAATGCTGCCAGATGCTTTAAAAAAGAAGGATTAAATCCTAGGCAATATGAATTCCCAGTCTGGTCACTCGAATACATACCAAGAAACTGTGGGAAGCTTACAAAAAAACAAGAGAGGGTGGTGTCTTACCGGTTTACCTTTGTACAGCAGAGCTATCAACGTACCAAACACAGGTTTCACTGAGACGAAGCAATTGATGACAAGAATCAAATGTTTAAAGACTTGATAAAAATGAGAAAAAAAAGAAGAAGAAAGAGTGAGTGGAGCTGTGATAAAGGTCTTAGTTCCGTCGACTGGGTCCAAAACCCAAACATAGTCTGCAGAATCGTCTTTGCATCTGCAACCCATCTCTTCACCATATCTACAGTTTAAGATGTGACTAAAGATGAATATGCACATCGCAGTTTTCTAATCCATTAATCTACTTAAAGCTCAAGGGAAAGAGAGCAATCAGAGTGTGTATGTGGGTTTTTTAAAATCTAATGGGAGGGAAAAACTCAGATGGCATGAGAAGGGAAGTGGTGGAAGATAATGGAAACCATGGCCTCTTCAGCCATTTGATCAGCGATTGTAACAAGACCTGGCTACGGATGATCACAAATCAGAATATTCCTAACTTGGTTAGTTCAGTATTTATAGATAAGAAGGACCAAACATATGATGAGTCTTTAGAGCTTTTGTTAAGCACCATAAAAGAAATCCTTTTTGATGCTTGATAAATTTTGCAATAACAAAAAAAAAAAAAAGAAACTGTGGGTTAAATCACTGAATCATAATTCTATATTAGGCCGCCGATATGAGCTCCATCCATTGCATATATCATATAACAAGACTTACTCATATCATCTTTGTCGAGTTTCTTCCGGAAATACTTTCTGATAACTTCCCCTGAAGCGTCAGCCAGAGCAGTTCCCACAGCAACGAATCGGCGGCCTGTTTCGAGTTGGAAGCCATTTTCAGAGAGATATCTGGCCGCGAGAGACCGACGAAACAGATGAGGACAGAAAGGGTAGTCGAATGCTTTTCGGAGACTTGAAGAGCACTGAGTCGCAGACCGTAACACGGAGCCGGTGTCGGAGTCAGAGCCAAGGACTGAGCTAACATTTTTTGCAATCACAAACAAGGAAATGACTCATTATTGAATTGGGTTTATTATTATATATATATAGAGAGAGGTGCGGGTTTATGCAAATCTCGTCCGTTGGTTCAGCTCAGTTCTGTTCCATATCCGACCATTATACATACTATTATGCATTTTTACGCAAATTCATCTTTGAATAATAATTCTTGTTTATTATTGACAAATATTCTTTACGGACAAAAAAAAAACACGATTTATACAAACTTTCTTTGATCAAAACAAAGTGAGAAGCAAGTGTGACTGACGGACTGACTACATATAACTTAGTTTATCAAACACAGAGAAATAGTTTTACGGATCGTTATGGTGGCCGCTAAGTTTCTCCTTAATCTTCTTAACCAAACCCTTCTTCTCCTCAGCTGCTACTGATCCTGATCCTGATCCTCTTGCCTTCGCAGTTGCAGTTGCAGTTACAGTTGATGCCTCCTCCCCGCCTACCCTTGATTTACTTTCATCCCTTATCTTAGCTTCCCCTCCTGTTCCTTGACCATCCTCATCCCTCTACATACATAACATACGTATCAGATGCTTAACAGATATATTGATACTAATATTGCCAATAGTAGTAAGTACGCGTGCGTGACACAAGGATAAGCGCCATAGTATATGAATTTGACATTATTATATTAATCTTACAGGGTTGGAGGACGAAATGACGTGGTCTTCTAGAGGGTTGTGAGACACGGAGATAGGTTGTGCGTGGTGAGGTGTATCCGTGGTCGTGTTTGGGGCTGTGATCGGGTGTGGACCCGTGTAGCTGCTCTCCTTCAGCTGAGGGACGGTTGTTGCAACTCCTGTCAGGTGCATCGCGTTACCAAACTCGTCCACTAGCTGAGCTGGCTTCCCTTGTTCGTCCGTGAGGTAGATTGGGTTTCCTCTTTCGTCTTTCAGATCCGCCATTCTAACTAACAAGATCCTTCTCCACTCTCGGTCAATCGTTGCTTGCATAGACTGACATATGCGAAGGATACGTTTTGCGTATGTATTGTGCATGGTCAGGACACGTGCCTGCAATATAGCGAACGAAAATGCCTAGGCAACTGCCTCGTACGCACACATGTGTGTTCTTATACGTGCCTACTCATCCCAGACAAATCATTTTCTACTCTACAGTATTTAAATTCTCAAAAAATGCATATATGATCTCGATTAGTGTTTGAACAAATTTTTACATGTATATCACAACCATAAATTATAAGCTTTTCTTTGTTTGTCATTCACCATAATATCTCAAAAGCTTGTTGATCTTTCTATACAGTATACAAATAGTAAGCAGCAATAAAAACAAGGAGAAACAAATCAATATCTACAGAAAAAGGTCTGATTGAGATGAAGCTGGTACAATACAAACCATACCCAATCACTTGTCTTCAGAGCCCTGAGTCCATTCTGATCTATGCACAGCCAGAATAATTTATAGACTAATGAGTAAGGTTCCAATGTTGTGATTATCCCCAACCTTGTATTCTTAAGTTGTGACTTTACATGTGTGAAAATTTAGCAAATACCAATAAAACAAAAGCCAATGAGGAAGGTGTGTAACAAATAGCCTGTCTTAATTAAATGGTACCGTGTCCGTGTGTTTCGAGTTCTATGCTTCAGACAGTAGAGAGCAACGCAGGACCTGAGAAAACAACCACAATCAATCCCTTGCGTGTGCAATTCACCAATTTGATGAGTCTGAGAGATATAGAGCGAGAGAGAACGCAGCTTACAAGTTCATATTTTGTTGGATTTGGTCCAGAAGAAGCCTTTCTTTTTTACACCATGGTTCTCTTTACCGGTTTTACTGTTACCTCTGGACCCAATAGAGAAATGTCTAGCCAAGAAAGGCTTTACAGAATAACTTTTGAGGCTAGAACTCGAGATCAGTTCAGGGCTTTTGCCTGCTGCTGCTGCCGGCGTGCGGCTGTGATCAAACATTACAAAATCTTCGCAATCAAAATCACTGTCCAAAACTCGGTTTCTGAGTCTTTTGTTGTGCTTAGCTTTGAAATCCATCTCGACTTTCAACGCTTTCTCTGACAGCTTCGCCGTTTTCTTCTCACCCAATGTACAGATTGGGCATGAAGGGTCGAATTTATCAATTTCCGACGTCATCTGCTCTAAACACTCACCATGATAGACATGCCCACATGCTAGAATTGCGGACACAGAGAGCTCATTGGTCATGAAGATCTTTTGGCTACTCCACAAGGATTTCTCTGACAAGGATCTTGAGCAGGCACCACAGGTTTGCTGATGACGATTGGACATTCGGTTGCCATGATGGTCTATCTTGTCCCGATCAAGCCCAAAGTAGTCGTTATCATAAGACAAAGGCTCGTTGCTGCGAGAAGAGGACATCATTTCAGAAAAGGCTTGCAGTGACCAACTGTCAGATGGTCCACTCTGAGCTGAATCATATGTCAAAGGAGTTCCCTGCCTCTCTTCAGTTGCTGAGCTTCTACTTAGTGAGTTCATTCCAGAGATCTGACTATCTGTGACTTGCTTTGATAGAAGAGGGCGGTGTGTCAGTTTCAGTGTCGACGAACTTGCAGGGTGCAAGTAGCTCTGGGGCGAAAGTGGTGATGCTGGGAGAGAAGATGTCTGTGAAAGAGACAAATGTGGAGGAGATGGATATGAAGGTGCCATAGATTGTGTTGAATCATTTTCTTTCTGTGTAAGAGATAGCGATGCGAAATCGAGGTTATTATGCATCAACAAAGGTATAATTTCAAAGATGTACGAAAAGTCAGCTAGTGATGGTAAAAGAGTTTACCCGCTCGAAGACTGTATCCATGGAAGAATTTCTTGGGAAAGATAGATCTGCCACAAGATTCATGTAAAGACTAGTATGATCAAGACAGATGCATAGGTGAGCTAATAAAGCAAAGAGACAAATTCAATAAATAAACATAGCAATCATGACATTTTAACAGGTTCTAAAGTCACGAGTGAATAACAACAGCATAAATGTGTTTCCCTCGGTGCTGAAATGATATATTAACCTGAGGCGGGAGATTTCTGCAGTGTGAGTGTCGGAAGGGTGTCCAAAGGAGAGGCTTGAGATGAAACAAAAGCAGATTCAAATTTGATCTCAGAGCCATCGGTACGGAAAATACCATCAGAAAAGCAAGTGAGAGAGGAGGAGTCATCACCAGCAACACGTCCTCTGTTATTATCCCAGCGGAAACTCCAAGTAGGAGAATGCCTCCTCTCAGCAGCAGCAGCAGCTGATGAAGAAGAATTAGGCACGAGGACCATTTTGTCACGAGCAGCAATACAACACGCATTCCCCATTTCTGAACTCGCAACTGCTAGCTACGCACTGAAAAAAAGGCAGTGATTTAATTATTTGGGGAATGAAACATCAAAAAGAAACAATATAGCTTCTTGCTACAACCTTAACATGAAAAAAACAACAACACAATCAATGCAAGGGAAAACGAAGAAGATTTAGTAAAACAATCAAAATCATCAGAATCAAAAGTCCAGGAAGCATATAACATACAAGCAGAGAGAGAGCCCTATTGGTAAGATAGATCTCTGAGAGCTTATTACTCATCGATCAAATGATACAACGCAACAGTTGAAAGAACAAAAATATATATATAAATATGAATAAGGAATCATAGCGATGTATCCTCCACTGCCGCACTCACGAGTTTCGGAATCACTCAACTGATATATGACTGACTCTCAAAATCCCAAAACTAAATAAGGGGAGTCGGATAAGTAATTAAAGTGAACCTAAGTGGTATAATTAGAGCATCAAGCAGATCCGATCTTAAAGGCCACAAAATCTGCAAGCCGATTACCCTAATTAGAAACCATAACCCTAAAATCAAATACCCGAAAGGATAGCAAAACACAACAATCAAACAGATGCTGAAAGAGAGAGAGAAAGTCCCGGTGAGCGAACCTGCTCCCGGGAATCCTTGAACGACGCCGGAGAAGAGGAAGATGGAAAAGAAAAGAAACAGGGAGAGAGAGCGGTCTGTTAAGCGCACTACGATGCGAGGGCCTTGCTTTGTTCCTTTCTCTCTCGTATAAAGAGAGAAGAGAGGGAAAGAGATGAATACGAGTCTTTTCTCACGGTTTATTTCACGCCGTTATATTCCGGTGCGTGTTTGTATAAATACCCAGAAGAACCGTACCAAATAGTCAAAACATAATCAACCTTAACCGAGATAGCTCTATTCATTTTTCATCATCAAATGTTCACCAATCCTTCATTAAAATTCTACAACGCTTATCATAATGAAAAAGTAATACAACACCCTTTTCCCATGATTGGACCAAGATAAATCGGTTCGGCTATGTCCAAAAAAAAGATAAATCTGATCGGTTAAGTGCCTTGTGAGTTGTGACACCGTCAGAGAGAGAGTTGGCGTAATCGAAGTGACTTACGGTGAGTAGTGCCAAGTCACGTTAAAAGACAAAACAAAAAAAACGGAGGGAGAAAGGAATAATTAACCGGCAACTTTTCCTAGTGACGTCGGTAGATGGGGCCATTTATAAACCAAAACTACATATATTCCAAATTCTAATTTTTATTATATTCGAGGGGCCAATTTATAAAAAAAACACGAAAAAAACATGTCCACGTAAACAGTACCTTACAGAACACGCGACCTGGAGTTTTGTGAAACCAACACGGAAGGTAAATATTCAATGAAGAAAGGGGAATTTTAAAACGAAACCATCACTTCACAAACCATTAAATCATTTTCAATAACCCATCATTTTCTTTTCCTTCTTTAAGTCGCCGGTTTGGAAGAATCTCCGGTATCAAGTTTCACGGCGGCATCTTCGTGGCGCAAGCTATTTTCTCTAGAGTAAGGTTTCTTAGAACCCTGTAAGAAGAGAGCAAAGTGTTTCAGTCTGCTATGTTAGAGAGAGTAAACCCTTTTACTGTTGTTGTAAATATGGCTCACCTGGAAAATGTTTCCGAGCTTCCTCAACCCTCTTGCTCTAGATCGGAGAACATCTTTTGAAACACTCGGATCTTTAAGCACCTGAGGACAAACAATCAAAACCAACACCAAGAACAATTATGATGTTGTTTGTAATAATAGGATCAACCGTTGTAAGTAAAGACCCAAATCACGTTGTATCTTACCGCTTGGCAGACACGAGACAAGGTTGATTCGATGTCAAGCAC
>CAKOAT010152931.1:140087-312133 GCA_932364175.1 Eruca vesicaria subsp. sativa
AAAAAAAAAGCTGAACTTAAAGGTTGTTTTATTTCTCTTATACCAGAAGCAGCCATCACTTGAGATTTGATCAGGTGGCCCTTGTCACGCACCCATTCAGCTAAGAAGGGCACCTTCATGAGTCGTTTGTCCTTTCCAAGTTCTTTCGCAGCTTTTCTTGTGTAAATGTAGCCCACAGTGTGCAGCATTGCTTCGCCAAAACCTTACAGTACCCAAAGTTTTTGTGCCTTTCATTGACTGAGGAGCGGTAAAAAGAAGAAGTTTTACAAGGGTGATTGAGAAAGGATTGATTTACCAGCTGTTGAGAGTCGCCTTGCCTCTGCGTTAGCCCAATTCACAAATTCATCGATTTGTCCTTCCACGAACGGTTCGAGTTTGTTCTTCAGTGTAGTCACAAGCTTGTCTTCCCTTTCCTTTTGCATCGCCTGCACACAGGGAATTATAACCATCATCAGGTCATAAGAAAACAGTTCAAGAGAAAAGAGAAACAACTTTACTTTGATCTTGTCTTGAAGCATTTTTTTCCTAATATCAGGCTCATATGATTCTACTTCAGCGTCGAGTGATGCAATTGAAGCAAGAGCAAGTTGGCCAATGTAATCCTCAAACAACTCGCTACCAAAGAGCATGCCAAACACAGCTGCAGGATCAACCATTGCATCCCTGCCAAAAAAAAAAAAGAATTGACATTATTATTGTGGCTATAGCAACTAAGCATTAACACCAATCACATTCTAGAACGATGACATGATCTGCTTTAGCGAGGGAGAAACCAAAAAAAAGAAAAAGAAAAATCTTCATATGAGCATAGAGAGTGGAAACTTACTGTTGAACACCTTCTTTGCCATAGTTATCATAAGCAGTTCGCTTCTCGGGATCGCTAAGGACCTGGTAAGCTTCACCTAGTACCTTCATTCACATTAGCAGTGTAAGGAGGATTCGAGTGAGGGATAATTTACTCGTTAATAACCCTTGTGGAAAAAAGCTCATTTAGCATAGATTTTCTCTCTTGATGATTAACCTGAAAGTTTCTAGCAGCTTGGGGATCATTAGGGTTCTTGTCTGGATGAACTTGCCTTGCCTGCCATATAAAGAAAGACAAAAAAAAAAGAGCCAAACAAAATGGTCTTTATAAAGATAAAGAAAAGCTTCCAAATTTGGAATTTTTAATAATATTTCTGTGATCTGATATCGACATAGTTTCCATAACCAAATCAAAGAATCTTATGCTAAGATACTACTTAAATTCATAGAGACTGTAAATTGTGATGATAACATATAGCACAAGAGAAGGGGGGAGTTACTTTGATATAATAAGCTTTCTTAATATCAGCACCAGAGGCATCAGTCTTGACCCCTAACACGTCGTAATACTCACTCTCCTTCACCATTCCTTCAAAACTCGATCTTAAAATAAGCTTCTGGAGAGGCGAAACAAAAACAAAACAAAAAATTGATTACAGATCTTAGAAAAAACTGGAGGAAATGAAAATATATTGAATTTGAACACTCCTAAAATATATTAAATCAAAATCTACATTTCGAGAAACTGAGCGATGGATATGAATAATCAGACAAAGACAGAGAGACTTACAAAAGTTGTCCGTAGAGCAGCAGAAAAGCGAGGAAGGGAATTTCTGATTGATCTGGCAAAGCCATTTCAGATTTAGCAACTTTATAATTTAAGATGGATCTGAGCGAGGCACGTGTCACTAAGGATAAATATGGGCGGACAACTATTTAGACCCATCATACGGCCCACTAAGGCCTCTGATGAATAAACGAACATTTTAGGTGTTGTTAGTATCGAACCTAGCGCGACGTCAACAAAAAACGTATCTCTAAAGGGGATAAGCAACGACCAGTAATGGCCCGTATAGATTACGCTGGACCTGGAGATCATAAGGGGAGGAGTAAACCCTAATTCGTTTTTCTCTTGACTTGACTTGACTCTGTTGGGATAAAGATCCCACATCGAAAATATGTAAGGAACTTGAGTAATATATAAGGGATTTGTATCAATCCACTAATTGTTAAACGCTGTTGTTTTTCATGTATTTGCAGGCGGATCCGGAGGGAGCCGTCGATGGAGTAGATGCCGTTAAGGAATCGGAGGGTGGAGATGAATATGAGGATCGATAATGATGATTATGATTTTTGGAATTCTTATAAAAGTGATATGTAAACTAATATTATTATGATAAAAATTGTTCTTTTTGGCTGTGATTAAAGATGAATTAGTAGCAAACGTTTGATTTAGATGAAATTTCTTTTGGTTATTGTTATTTGCTAATTAGTCACATATCTCTAGTTCGAGTTGTAATTTCTGTGCTGTGTAAAAAACAACGGTTCAAAATGTGTTCGCTGGGAAAACATCTAAATAAAATAAGAGCAGACTTATTCATTAATTTATTTATGCATAATGCATCTCCCGACTCTGTCTATATATAAACCCATAGTGTTGAGCTTTCATGTCGAAACCACTTAATCATTATTACTAAGCAATTAAGTAGAAAGAAAGAAAGAAAAATGGCCAAGTCGTGCACTCTCGTTTCTCTCCTCTGCATGTACTTCCTTCTCTTTTCTTCAACTGGTCAGTGTGGTTTATATTTCTTACAATAATTTGGTAATATGCATAGCTAGAGAGATTTCATAAGTCCAAATCCAATAATATGTTTTTGATGCGATGCGATTAATGAAAACGCAGGTTTGAAGGCAGTGGAGGGTGCTGACTGTGGAAGGTACAGCGGTTCCTGGTCGGGAATCTGCCTCTCGTCGGACAACTGTAATACCCAATGCATTGAAAGGGAACACGCTAAATATGGAGGGTGTCACTTTGATGACAACGGTTCTGCTTGCTTCTGTTATTTCGACTGCTAGCTAGAGCTACTACAAGTGTACTTGCGTTCCGAATCAATTACGTTGTTTCTTCCTCAAACTAAATATGTATAATGTATGCATTTGTATCCTTTGTCTTTTGTTTTACTTTTCTTCCAAAATAATTTGCTTTTGGCTTACGTTGCATGAGTGTTATGAACTTAATTATGATGATCTATATATATGTAATAAAACTTTTCATTGACTTTTATGTGAAGTTGTGAGAATTGCATCCAGCAGTCAGTTCTTATTAGTAATTACACACGTATTGGAGAAAGGAAAGAAAAACTGCCATTTTGAAAACACACATTTGCTGATTTTTTTTTTTTTTCAAAGTATCCTAAATGGAAAAAGAGACTCAAAGTGTTTTCTTAAACCAATCTGCTGGGTTTATTAGCGCCATTACTGCGTCATTTACCTACGCGTGCTTCGTGATATAGATTAATGGACAATCAGGGGCGGATGTCGAACAAAATTTTACTGGGGAGTAAATCTCATTTATAAATATAAACATGATTAATTTTCAATAGAGGCAAATAACTACTGAATCTGTAGAGCTAATACCCCACGCTTCTTGCTCTGCATATCTAGTCCGCGAACAACAAGTGAATCAGATTCAAATATTAACATTTTCAAGTTTTCGTTATTATAGTCCTTTAACGATCTATGTGTTGTGTTTTGCATTTGGTTGAATAAAATTTTCTTGTTGTTATGGAGGTAAACAAATGAAAATGAGTAGTATCGTTGTTTAATTCGTAAGCTGTATAGTCTACTTATTTACATATATGTATATTGGTGGAGTTATGTCATTAAAATGTTTTGATGTAGATAGAGTTTTGTAAACTTGACTGACTAAATGGCTTGTTTTTTTACAAGTTTAGAACGAGCCAATTGTTTAGCTTCGATGCTTTATTAGAAAAAAAGTTAATTGGGTGATTGAGCTGGAGCTGATGTCCCCAATATACAACACACACAAAAAGCCAGCTGGTGGAGATAGTTTAATAATAGTAATGGATAAACGCAAGTGCCAATTACATTCTACCATATGATATGAGTCAGAAACAGTGAGTTTATTTAAATCAACCAGTTAATGGTATCACTGATTACCAAGACGTTGGACCACAAAACTCATGGAGGGCATTTCTATTTTACACTACAAGTGAGGTTTTTGGTATCCGATTACAAGAAGAAAAGTAAAACCCATGTGAATGTGGTTAATTAAGAACACTGGTGCACACTTTGAAGATTCGCTGGAGAGTTGGCCAGCAGCACTATACAACGGATCATGCGGGATTTGTTTACGTCGGGAACTTGGAACTGAACTCTTTTAAAAGAATTGTTTGGATAAGATCAAATCAATGCAGAAGATTTCTTTTTCTCAAATCCTGTGGGAAACAATATATAAACATTATTGCATTTTTGAATGTATAATCTACTTTATCAAGTTAAATTTAATTTTCCGCCGTGACTAATGATGTAAGCAGTAAGCTATGACCATACAATTAATAAAAGTTACGCTCTAAACTTTATTGCTAGTACATACATTAATCAAATACCCAACTTAAACGTAGATAAACCATATATGACACATATAAGCATGTTCAAAAACCACAAGGGATCATTATAGATGATTCTACAAAGTTAAAACGATTGATCATTTTATTCACTGGTGGATATTCACATCTTAAAAAACAAAGAAAATTGAATAGGCTTCAGTTAAACAAGAAAACATCATATGGGCTTTTAAAAATAATGGCCCGTTTAGATTATAAGTGGAAGCCCTAGAGATTATAAGGGGGAGACGAAACCCTAATTCGTTTTCCACTTGAGTTAGCAGCATACTCTACTCGTCCGCCTCATCTTTCAACCGCCTCTACTTCGCCGTTCGCTCCTCCGTCAAAGTCAACATGGTACCTTCTCTATGTTTCCTCTGTCTTAGCAGATCTATGTTATCTATTCTGAATCGTTGTAGTCATGTTTGAATGTAACAGGCGCCGAAGAAGGATAAGGTTCCGCCGCCGTCATCTAAGCCGGCCAAGTCCGGAGGTGGAAAGCAGAAAAAGAAGGTAACTGTTCCCTTTAATGACATTTTTTAAAATGTTAGGTTAGAATATGTGTAAAGAAGATGTGATTCTTATCGATCGTGTTAAGTTAGTCTTTTATTTATGAAGACTATGTTTTGCCAATTTTGATTTTCATTTTTTTTGTATCAATCAATGATATGAATAAACAGAAGTGGAGCAAGGGAAAGCAAAAGGAGAAGGTGAACAACATGGTGTTGTTTGATCAGGCTACTTACGACAAGCTTCTCACTGAAGCTCCCAAGTTCAAACTCATCACTCCTTCCATTCTCTCCGACCGTATGAGGGTATGCTTATTACATCTTTGTCTCTTTAATTTTACTACTAGTTCAAGTCTCCAAAATCAAGTTAATAGTATGATTATTAGATATTATCTATTAGTGATGTTGTACATGAAATTGGTTTGCTACAACATTTGTAAAATGTATAGCAATGCGGTACATACTAATTAGATAATTTAAGATGTCAATTTCGATCTTATCTATGACTTATAACACTGTGATCCTTATTTGATTAATGTTAAAAAAAAAATGTAGATTAACGGTTCTCTAGCAAGGAGGGCGATTAGGGAGCTAATGGCGAAAGGTGTGATCAGGATGGTCGCTGCTCACTCAAGCCAGCAGATCTACACTCGTGCCACCAACACTTAAAAAAAAAATATGTTTCGTTCTTCATCCAGCTTTTCGTGGCCTTCCAATTGTTTTTTTGTTACCTTCTTTGTTTAGTCTTCACTAGAATCTTTTGTTTTGAATTCCGTTTTGAACAAGATATATGGGCTATTTTTAAACAAAATGCATTTGAGACTAGGGGAGTCAATCACACTGGCATGTTCTAGAATGCGATAATGAACCGATTCCACTCAGTACTTGGAACAATCAATTTTACGTCCTCATTAGAGGCAAGAATTCATTTGCATCAACCAATTTAAGCATTAAGTAAGACTGGAAAAGAAGAGTCCTGCCTACTATTTAGATTTAATCGCTCAAATAAGCCCATATCTCTCCAGCGGACTAAATATGCCATTTTGTAAAAGTTGTTAACATGGGATCGATCCCCTTGATTAGTTCATTGGTGTACCAAGTAGTAATAAGTAACCATCATATATTTCCCGCCATGTCTCTGACTCTCTATCAAAGTAATGGTAGAGAGTTCCAGGTAGAATTTTCCTCGTACGTGACCAAGATTCTTTCCAGTATTTTCTTTTTTTATTTACGGCAATAGTTAAAGACAAATTTTTCATCATGGACTTTCCATTACAAAATAAACATAACATAACTTGAATGATTCAAGATTGAGGAGGTATTGATAGATTTGGTAGCGTCTAAGATGTTTGAGGGAAACAAAAAGGAAAGTACAAAAAAAACAACAATTTGCCATTGACATGGAGGACTGATTGATGAGAAGAATAGATCGGTGTATCTCCTTTATTCACTGCAGCCTCATATTTCTCATCCTACATATACAAACAAAGAGACATTTATTATATGCTCACTACAGACTATCACAACTTTGGTAGCTTTCTTTTGACATGTTTAATTTGCTATATAAACGTCAAAATTGTAGAGAGATAGATACCTCTTTTCTTCCTTAATCGGCCTGCCACTGGTGTTGTAGTTTGGGAAGGGAACATGACCCTTCTCTATGCTGTTGATATCTTGCACAAGGAGTTCATAGTGTCTCTTTACCTCTTCTGTTGTTTTTCCACCAACAACTTGGGCAACATTGTGCCAACGGTTAGGAGTATCCTGCTCATAGGTTGCTAGAGCCTGCTCAAAGGCTTTGTTCTGCTTAGCTGTCCATGAACCAGAGCTGTGACAAGATACTGAGCTTGATGCCATTGCGAATGAGATTTTTCTTTCTTTTTTTTTTATATGTAGATGGTAAGGTAACAAGTCAAGAAGATGGTATGTGCACTTATGCATCCAGAAGGCTTCCTCTTTATAAAGAAGAAGATGTAAGGTGAGTTTAGGTAGTGCCAGTTGTTAAAACAAATATCTTGTGAATTTGAAGTCCATATCTCCATAGGAATCTCGTAGCAAGCAGAGTAAAACAGAATATCAGCCAGTATTGTGGAGATGAGTATCTAAAAGATCCAAACAAATCACACTAATATTTTGGTTCTAAGTTCTTTTTCTTATTACATTTTGAGTTTGAAGCTAGGCAGGAAGATTTGATGTACGTGACTGTTGTGATTACTTATTTTACCATGTCAAGTGAGTTAGAGGTGAGCTGATGTTCTAGATTAAGGTTAGTAAATTATATGTCAGCATTTCATCTACTTTGTGGAAAACTCTGTTCTCCGGGAGAAATTCTCTGTTATTTCTTTGACTACAACAGTAAAAAACATTTGCAGGTAAACTTGATCACATTAACTGGCTACTGAGATTTTTTATCAATGGGACAAGCTGGACCATTTCATGTGTACACACACACACCATAAGCAGTAGGTTTCTTTGAATTTGAAAGTCTTTGCAGGAAAGTTGGGGGGATCAAACTTCATTGTTCATTGCCAACTATGATTTTCTTTGGTCATTTATTTCAAGCTACAGCAAATCAAAAGGCCCATACAACGATGAGGAAAAAGGGTCAACTCTGTCTTGGAAGTTTGCCAACTATGCTTTTTTTGTTGGTCATTCATTTGCATTTTTGGTCTTCAGTTGGTTAAACAGTTACTTTTCTTGGTGGATTTTGAAAACTTGTGTTGCTATTACTGTTAATTACTTCTACCTGTCCCTTCTTTGTATATCCACTCTTCTTGAGATACTTGCATTTGTGCTACTCCTAGTAACATATAGATATTGCTACTGGTTGTGAGAGCTGAAGATAGTTTTTGGAATTAGGGTATAAAACTTTTTTTACAAGAAAGAAAAGTAAGAGAATCTTAATCATGAGGCTAGTGGGCGCATAATATATTCCAGAGATAGATACATAAGGTGCGAGTTGCTTATGAGATCCTGACTGCAAGTAGCCATTCACAGTATATATATATTCTCATGGTCTTTTTATTTTTGTTTCTTCTTTACTCTAAAGAGCCAGAGGTGTTAAAATGCTAGTAATTACATATATACCCACGTACAGTACTTAAGTTTGAGCTTTGGGGAACCTCCTTGGCTGTACAGTGATTAGTTTTCAGAAACATCTGAATGAATTTGGTTGTTACTCAATATGGGAGGGATACTCTGCATCTTTACTTTGGTGATATATGAAAAGTCACATTTGAGTAAAGATCTGTTGGATTTTATTCCATATCTTGGGCTTCAACTTGCAGTATTCTTCTTCTTATATATGAAGATAACACGGCCATACTTGAAACACGTGGCCTCTAGACAGTGATGACTTTGAGTAAACGATCATCCCAGTAGCTTTCAAAGAATATTGTAGGAAAAAAAAAGTAAAGGGGTAAAGCATTTTCTTGTAAAGACCAAGTGTCATATTATATCCCTTGCCAAAGTGGTTGGTCTTTGTGCAACTTGACGAACGAATCCTGATGTAACCTTTCGTTCCATTGTAGATTTAAGCTGTTTGTTGTAGCTCAATTAGGCTGTTGTTGTAGCGATAATCCCTTGGTCCGTAGCACATTGAAAAACTTTTATCCATTTGGAGAAAACGTTTCAAGGACAAAGAAGCAGAAACCTACTTTCTTTTGAAATCTTGGATATCATAAAAAGTTAGCAAAACGGAGAATCTCCAACTCTTTTAAATTCTGTGAACAAAATGTAGAGTTCCTGTTTTTCAGACAAAGTAACTCTACACATAATGTTTCAACTCGGAGCTTTGCATAGTTTATTCTACAAGGGCAAAGATATGATCATACAGCTTAAACATTGTGTGATATTGTTAAATAGTTTTGTTGTATTTATGATCATTTCATGAGAGAATGTGAAGGAATCTGTTCCTGCACACTTTTGCCATGAGTATATTTGGGTCTTGGCTGTTTCGGAAGTGACACTCGGATTTATATGTAAAATTCCATTTCAAATAATTGAAGATATCTTTCCTTGTTTCAATATGTCGACACTGAAGAAAAGTTTAAATACAGATACGGAAAAAGAATATTCGTAGTATATTACCGTCTTCTTTAGCTTATCATCTTCATTAACAATCAAAGAGATGAGATCTGGAAAAAATCGAAAACAATTCAAATCACACCTTATCTATTACGACGACGCATTAATGTTGACCGGCCGACTTAACACTCATCTAGTTTAAATTTAATAACATAAGCCTAAACTTATAAATGGGTAATAATATGCGAAGGGGAAATATAAAATCAAAGGAAACTTGTGATTTAGTGAACAAGATGCGAATTAACATTTCGTTTTAGGCAAACAAGACTTCAACGATCCGTTACAACAAAAAAGTAAACCAAATCCAAACCGGACAAACATTATAAAAAGAAACCAAATCTAAACCGGAAACAGAGCAGCAGACAATCACGACTTCATCGTTGATTACCAGCCACCACCGCCGCCTCCGCTTCCTCCGTAACCACCATCACCACCTCCGTAGCCACCTCCATCACGTCTGCCACCACCACCGTATCCTCCACCTCCACCGTAACCGCCGCCACCACGGCCGCCTCCACCAGATCCGTAACCTCCGCTACGTCTCTCACCATATCCACCACCGCCTCCCCCGTAGCCACGACCACCACCACCACCGTATCCGCCTCCACCGCGGCCACCACCACCGCCGCTTCCTCTAGACTGAGCCTCGTTGACGGTGATGGTACGGCCATCAAGCTCCTTACCGTTCATCTCCTCAATGGCATCTCTCATGGCCTTCTCATCCTTGAAGGTCACGAATCCGAATCCCCTTGACCTTCCAGTCTCACGATCGTTAATGATCTGAGAGAGTCAATAACAAACAAACAAAAACAATAATCAGCAAAACAAAAAAAAGATATCACAGAAGCTGAATCAAAAACAAAGAAATGGAACGTTCTCCGGGCTCGTAAAAGCAGGAAGATTAAACGTACCGATGATGGGACAAAAGCAACAGTAACAGTAAACATAGTAACAGAGTAATCAAGTAACAGAGAAACACAGATCGGAATCAGATCCGCCGAGGATCGAAACCATCGGGATCATCCGTCGATCTCTCGTGTAACGGACCTTAGCATCGATAACTTCGCCGAACTGTGAGAAGGTCCTTGATAGCTCATCATCTCCCGTGGCCCATGCTAGGCCTCCCACGAAACACCGGTACTCTACTTCTGCAGACATTTCTTTTTTAATCTAAAAGGGGGCGGAGAGAAAGAGACTTTTGTGATTTGAGATGATAAGACGGAGCCTTAATTTATAGAAGAGCTGACTGACTTTAGGGTTAAAGATATTTTCTAGGGCTGAGTGTGTTTCAGCGATATAACCATGATTAGGATGTGCGGTTAACTGGTTAGTGGGTAGGGGACCCGCCATCATGTGAGTACTTTGGGAAAACAAAGATTTCTTTCTCCTCGTTCCAGGCAAACAAAATATCTGCATTTAAACAAATATCTTTTATTCCCCCGTTGAAATGACACTTTTATCCTCCTCCTCCGTCTCCTCTTTACGTGATACTTCTTGGGCCTCATCCAATGAAGCAAATGAGATTGTGTGATGTCCATTGTTTAATGGGCTCAACGTATATGAATAAATTATATTCGAAAAACGACAGCGTTTGACTATAGGGTTTAGTTGTCCCCACTTCATCGTGCTTCCTCGTGTCCGGTTCCAGGAAAACACGAGAAGTAATCAATCTCAAAGGGTCAAAAGATGGCATCGGTTTGCAGATCAGCGGTAATGAGTGGTTCCAGAAATTTAGTATCAAGATACAGAACTGTTACTCAACAGTGCCTAAATCTTAAACCCACAACGACGACGACTTCATCTCATTTTGTTTCAGTCTCCCAATCCATTCCTCGCGCTTCAAGGTGACTGACCCCATTCACTCAAATTCTGCTGCTTCATGATGAAATTATAACACACATTTGTATTTTAATCAGAAAATTTTGTCAATTGTGAAGGGTTCTGTCGGCTTTGGGAAGCGTTGAAACAATGATACCGCTTCACAGTGCGGTTGCTTCAGCTCGGCTCCGTTCAAGCATCGCTGCTGATTCCTCCTGCTGGAGCTGCCTTTCCCACGGTATTTTTTTCCATCCTTTTCTACTTGTTTACGTTGGTTTATTTTCCTTAATAAATTTCTTAACGATTACTAAGATCTCGGTTTTGGAACTCTTAGATGGTTTAGATACTATTCTTGATTATAAACATATCACTGGCAAGAGTGTTTTCGTTACTGTTAAAGACTGAACAAACAAAACTGCTTTACCTTTTTTGAATTGTGTCTTCGCTCGCTCACTAGTGGTTCGATATATGGTTAGTCTTAGATTCTTTAAATGCTTCTTAAAGCTTTTGCTTCTCTGACTTGTGTTCTTCTACTTAAATGCCATAGGACTTGCCACGCCTTTGTGACCCCCCACCCCGGTCTGCTTGGATCTTTATATGGCGAGAAATTATTAGGACTTGCGTTCACACAATCATTGAACAAGCATTTCTTCTTTTAAAACTCTTTTGTCCCATGTATGTTGGTTATCTTTCTTCAAAGTTTTAGTAACCTTCCTGTTGCTGTTGCTGCTATTCCGCTCCACACATTTTGGGGCTTTTTATGCATTGAAACTCAGTATCTTTTTTTTTTTGCTTTCTTTTGTTCTTGATGTCAAGTTTAGTGTTCATCTTGATTGTTTACAGTGAATAACCTCTTTCGCTTTTTTCTTTCATATTCTGAATCTTGTTTGCTGATTTTTCTTCCTATTTTCTCATCTTCTCTTAGAGCTGGGAGTTCCTCGGTGACACCAAGCGTCAATGGGATATATATTGTACTGCTTAAGACTCTACTTGATGTTACCAGTTATTGGACCTATTTCAAGGTTTACGGCCATACTATTTTTTTTTTGTTTCCCAATTCGTTTTGTGCTTAATGCGATAGCCAATATGACTGACTTGTTGGAGCAGGGGAGATGGATAATAAATATCTCAGAAGTATTAATCATCATCTCTTATAGGCATTCTAGCTAAGACATTAAAGTTGAGTTGGTTCTTGCATTTGAACCAACATAATCAAACTTAAAACCCTACCAACCAATAATTGTGAATCCAAACTTTCTTGCATTCTACTCCTAAACCCCATTTCATTAATGACAATGATGTTAACATCATAACTGTTTTCCTTACTTTTTTTTGGTCCACTAACTACAATATTGGTGTAAACTTACTAGAGAACAGAAACAATATACGAGAGCCCCACACTCACCAGACAAATCATCCAACGCCAGTTTCGCCAGCTTCTTGCTTAAATTGCCAAAAGTGGGAGGTGGGATGTTTAAAGCTGTAGAAAAAAATAAAGCCAACTCCCTTTAGGAAATTACCGAATATTGTTATTACGAAAAAACTGTAATTGCTAATCCAAATATACATATGATTTCACCCTTCCGTTACTAAATCCTTAGGCGTTAATTAATACTTAGTCCATTTAAACGTTATTTCTGCTTAGTGAAGAGTAGAACACACTGTATAAGTCATAAAAATAAAAATAAAAAACGGATAAAAATGTTATAATATAAAGGAGAACAAAAAAAAAAAAGTATCTAGGCTCTCCATATCCCCACCTTGTGCATCTGATTAACCGCGTAGCGAGATGGACGGGACAGCTATATACACAACATGTGTGTACATGTCTGCCTATAAAATAAGGTCATGTTCTTCTTGTAGTAACTCGAACCAGGAATACTAATAAAGAGAGTATCGAATACAAAAGGGCTCTCTCTCTATCAATATGGGGAATTGTGCACTAAAGCCAAAAGTTTTGATGACAGCCGGAGGAGCTCCAGCACCGGAGGAGCTTCAGATTTCACTTCTTGACGATCACAAGGTCGACGCTGCCAAATCTCTGAGCAACTTGTTCCTTCAAGTAAGTCACTAAAACTTATTAAACACACACAATGTAATAGCTTTTCGATGTTAGATTCTTAATATATTCTTTTCTTTTTTGGGTTAGATTCTTAACTATACTGGTCTTTATATATCGTTTGTGATTTTTGGTTGATAGGATAAGGCAGAGAAGAAAACAAAGGAGGACGAGAAGGCAATAACTGAAAAGGTTCCGGTAACTGATGATCTGAAAACAGCTTTGGCTGAGGCAAAATCCCCAACTAAAGAGATCAAATATCCGGCAACAGAGACAGAGCCTCTGGTAACAGAGACACAATCTCCTGTAAATGAGACAACTGTTCCGGATGATGATCAGAAGGTTAGGAAGGAAGAGACTGTTTGTGAGGAGAAAGTGATCGACGATGTGACTGTGAAAAAGACAGAGGCAAAAACAGAGGCGAAGCCAGAGGAAGTCATAAAAGAAGAAGCAGCAGCACCATGAAAGAAGTTTAAAAGCTAGTTTCTGCCTTTGCCTTCTTGATAGCAATATCAATCTTTTGGTTTTCTTTATATTATGTTTGTTATGTGTTCCAAAATTCATTATATCAAATGCAATGTCAGTTTTCCTTTACGTGATTCATCAACTAGAAATTCTTTTGTCAAAGAAAGATGCTTGAAACGCCAAGTGTCTGCGTCTTGATAGCAATCGCTTTTTTTTTAACCTTTCGTTACCAGAACACAAACGCTGATGAACCGACACACCATATTTCGTAACACTGAAGGTACTCACTAGAGTTAGAGCCTGGTGTAACCGCAGCGGTTGCTTTTGCGGACAACTGAAGATGTGGTTGGTTGTGGTTTTAAGTATTAATAAGCAATTTGAACGATTTGTACAAAGGTTAAAAACTGTTGTGTTTGCGGGATAATTAACTACAAACTACCAAATACAGCAGTACATGCTCTGTTTCCATTGCTCGGTTTACTCAAAGTCAATGGGAAGCTCGTCACATTGGAGAAGCCTCTTGAGTTACCAATCTTCACTCTTGTTCTTGGTATAAACTTTCTCTACAAACTCTAATTTCGTGTGACACAAGTTAAACCTGACTCAAATTGTTTTTACAGGAATAAAAATGGTGACATTGGAGGGATGAAAGAGACACAAGAGATGCTTGACTTCTGCGCTAAGCATAACATAACGACTGATATTGAACTGATTAAGATGGACGAGATCAGCACTGCAATGGATCGGCCTGGTAAGTCTGATGTTAGGTACAGGTTCGTGTTCGACGTGGCTAACTCCTTTAGCCCTTAGTGACTTAGCCGAATCTAAGAGTTAACCATGGAGGAGCTTGCATCGTTGTGCTTTTGTTATGTTTCTTGTTTCTCAAGTTATCCTCGTTGTCTGCTTTAATATTAGTGAATTGGTTTCTTCTGAAACAAGTCACCGAATTTGTCAGAGAACTTTCATGTTTTAGCACTTGGCATAATAAGTATTTCTGATTAAAAAAAAAAAAACAAAATTCGATTAATCTTTGATTTGGTAAGTGCAAAGAAGATTCAAACTCAGATCATTGGAATGAGACTAAAATAATTATAACCATCAGATTGTGTTATTATTATTATTAATATGGTAATCACAATCAAGCTTTGTTGGGAGAAGCAGCTGGAGAAGAGCCGCTAGAGTTAGGATTCTGGCAAAAGCCACGGAGGACATTAGTTTCTTCCGATGTAAAGCCGAGAGAAGTGAGCATCGCAGGCCAACAGCTGTTGGTGATGACGTCGACGGCTTCGCAACAACTAACACCGAGTTTGGTTTCACCATTGAGGAAGAAGAGAACGATCTCGTTAGTGCATGATTTAAGCTCGTACAATGCGTTCCAACACTCCATTATTCCTCCGCCCTCGAGTCTCGCCGCTATGTTGGTTGACTCTGCCGCCGGGAGATCCCTGCCTGAGACGGTGGTGTTTTGTAGGAGGAGGATAAGTACGACGGTAGCGAAGAGGAAAGTGGTGTTTGATGCCATTTTTACTTTGGTGTTGCTTTTGTGTTTGGAGTTTCAGATTGGCTAGCGATGGCTCCAATTTATACTGGTTTTTTGGGGTCAGTAGTGATTAAGAGTAATTAAAAGGCTTATTAGTGGTGGAAGTGGAAAAGATCAAAAGAGTATATGATTGATTACTGGTGATCTGTGATAAAAAGTAATTGAAACAGGATCAGTGAAGCGTTGTATTAGGCTTTGGTGAAGAAGAGCAACGGAGAATGCATACAAACAGTTTTTTGTAAGCTAATCAAAGCTTGCTGGTTGTATATCTGATAACAAAAGTGGCTGTAGTTTAGTGGTGAGAATTCCACGTTGTGGCCGTGGAGACCTGGGCTCGAATCCCAGCAGCCACATTTTTTTTCTGTTTTGGCAATGTGCTTAAATTTTAGATGGACCTCCTTTTCCTTTTCACAGCTATTTAGTGGATCTAGATTTAAAAGCCCACTGTACTTTACTATGCACTATATATTAACAATGTTACTGGCTGTCAGATGGACTTGCTTAGTAATAGGCCATTAGTTTGCTAGGCACCCTGTAATAGTTTTCAAACAGCGATGTTATTCACCACTGTATTCTATTGTGCACAGATTGATGGATTTATGGATCAGTTACCGAATATATTTTGACTGGTTTCAAGATGCATTGCCATGGACGGAGATATGTCTATTATATGCCAAAGCGTCCATATATATCTTTTAAAGGATATGCTCCTGTTAACTTGTCAGATCGATCGTCTTCATCACGTTGGGCTCTTAGCTCTGTAAAGATTTTCTAGTGCAGACATTGACTCCCATATAGTATGGTTATGGTGGTAGTTTAAAATGGTTGGAAAGATTCTCTTACATCAACTTTGTTGCTATCCATAAGAGTTCACTTCCACTCATAGCCCACTGCTCTATGCCAGCGGTCTGTTTGCTCACCGGAAAATTTATCGTCCCGTACTGCATCAAAGATAGCTTTAATAACACTGAATATTACTCTTTGCTTCCTTTTCTTAAAAAAAATCTGTTATGTTTTACTTTGACGGATAAGCAACTACGCAGGCATCCTCTTCATGCTCATATTTATATTCAAAGACTCTTGTTTGCTCTTTGGATAATTGTTGACCATGGTGAAGATTCAAAGAGAAGAAGAAAGAACAAAAGAGGTTGTGTTGTTGGAGCTTTGGAAGCTGACTGATGACGTGCTGTACTCCTTTTGCTGGTGGTTGGGTGCAAGTGTGTTGTAGAGGCAAAGATGTGGAGTATTTAGTGATTTTTTTAATTATGATCATTGTTAATATTGTTAGAGTTGTTTGCTTTTATTTCTTTTCCATGTTCTTTTTTTAGTTACTGTAGAATAAGACAAGAGTCAAACACTATATTAATAATGGATGTTAGTGTTTTCCAAATCTTAATACTCAATTGTTTTTTCAATTTTTATTGCACATTAGTAATAGATAAATAAATTAAAAAACATGTTCTGTACGATATTTGATGATGACATTACAAAATTAAGAAAAACTAATTGGCTCTTCAATAGCGGGAAAAACATGTAAAGTTATGGTAAAATACAGAAAAAAAGTTAAAAGAAAAAAAAACTTGTAATGGGTAATTTAAATCGAATCAAACGGCTGTAATGGTACCGCATGTCACACAACGTATGAGGTTACGATTGAGATGAAAACACGTGGAGCGAAGCATAAGGGCCCCAAGACGTGTTGATTTCTTATCGAGTTAGGAATGGCTTTGCGTGGGCCCAATCAAATCGTATAATTGAAGTCAAACGCATCCCTCTTGCAAAAAGGAAATATAGTAAAAAGAAAAAAGAAAATTTAGTAAACCTCATCGAAGAAGTTAAGAGAGAGATACACGGGAGTCGTTGGATGAAGCAATTGAATAAAAATCTTGAAGTCGGTCATTACTTTCGACGGTTCAGGATTAACTGATTAAAATACATCCCGTTGCAGAGGAGGAATAACCATGAAATTCTTCTTGCAAACCGACATTATTATAGTTTCCTTTTTTCCTCTTCCTATTTTATTTAGTTTTCCTTTTTTTCTTTGAGTAACAACATTTCCTTTTTTCTCTTCTTCCTATTCTATTAGTTTTCCTTTTTCCTTCTCTTATATAAAAGACGACAACACAATAGCAGACAAAACAAAACAACAACGAGAGACACGTAAACGTGAGTGATCAGAGTGGTGTCAAAACGGAGACGAGATCAATTCGATTTTTCGAAAGTAATCAATCAGAAAATGGAGGTTACTGTTTTTTCGGAGAAAGAATTGGAAGCAGCGGAGCTGCTAGTGCAATTGAGCGAAGATGATACGTTGAGCTGTAGCAGCGGTACAGGCTTGATGAGCGTCAGCGGTTGTGAAAGCGAAGGCAACACGAAGACACACGACCATGTTGTTAGTTCCGACATTCGTGAGCAGCATAACGACGCGGATGTTGTACGTATGAAGATGAATAAGAATGCTATGGACGGTCAAAGTTTTGTCAAGGCCATCACGGAGACGAACATGATAAGGAGGAACTATAAGAAGAAAAAGTTTCGATCGCTTGCGAGTATTTACAGGGCAACGAAGGAGATGACTAGATGATTAGTCACCTGGTGATGATGGCTAATTACGTTGTAATGAACTTGTTTAAAAGCGTGTGTCGTTTGAATAATATATTTATCGTTTTCCATGTTTTTGTATCTAATATAATCCGTTAGCGCTGAACCTGTATAGAAGGTGCTGGAAGAAAGAAAGAAATGCTGTTTTGCAAATTGGAGCTATATATACATTTTAAAATTATGACCTTGTTTGACAAATTCCTTTTTCTCTAGTATTCATCAATGGAATTGTTGATAAAATTTATTCAAAAATAACATTAATATATAGTGAGTAAATTTAAGACGTGGTCACTGCATATAACCATGATAAAATATTATAAATAACGTAACACCATGTTTACGTCTGAGGTAAACTTTCCTCGCAATTAATCAAGCTTTCAAAAAAGTAGTTTTGTAATCTGGTCTGATTTAGCTTTTTGCAATTATTTCAGATTCAGCAAGTGAACAAAAAAACATATATTAGAAACCATATCCTACCATTCACTCAACTCATCTTCAGAGAATGCTACTACGGAACGTACAGACAAGGAAGTACTTTGAGTAAGGTATGTTTCTCAGAAAGCCATTTTTTGTGTATGTTACTAGTTGCTTCGTTGGTGCATCGGATGATTATTTAGGGTATTCTTGAACCTGACATGTGGAATGTAATTCTTTCGGACGCTGGGATTAGGCTGCTCTCATGGATTTGATTTCAAAGAATGCAACCATAAACTATCTTCTAGCTAATAGCACCATTGCCGAGTGCATGAAACAGCCAGCTTCTTGTGAATAATGAATTGTTTTGAACCGTGTACCTTAAACAGTTGTAGTCGCAGTCTCGTAGAGTCTTGAGGAGGTAATGTTCTTCAGGCGAAAAAAAAGAAGTTGATCCACAAAGCAAAGTTATCTTTTTTGGTTGCCTGCATAGACTGAATCATTGGTTTCCCTTACACTGGAGAAAAAGGGTAACAACTTAGAGCAATTACGTATTAATGGGCCTTATCTATTTCAGTAAGGCCCATATTGTTTACGCTAAAAATTCGGTAGAATCTCCGCCGTTGATAGTGTGAGCACGCAGAAAACCCTAATAAATGGACGCCTCATCTCTTCTCATATAAATGTCTCTTCCTCTTAATCACCTCAAAACCACCCACAGACCTCTAAATCATTCTCATCAATGTCTGTTTTTTTTCATTTAATTTAATTTTAGTATAGGCCGTTCCGTGTTATGTAATCCAATATGGTGCTGTGTTGTGTTATCATGTAGTTTCGTCTGAGCTTAAAAAGGTTTGATGATGATAAATCCAAAGGCTTGTTTCTCAAACATTCGCAGTGGCCGCCTAAGAACTTTCGCCTTTCGCCAGGCTTGAGAGTTTATGCTGCTTTTATCCTTCCTTGGATGTCTGAAACTTTGTACTATTATTAGCTTTGATTCTTTTATTTACTATATAGGATTGTGACTTTGGTTTTATAATGTCTGAATTTGATCTCTTAGTGCTGATAAGATTGAGCAAAGTTCTAGACATGTTAATCCATCTGTTTCACTTTGTCATGGATTTTGATTACTTGGCTTTCTGATTTCTTGTTTTTTATTTGGTCGGTGATGATAAAACATTAAGGCTTGTTTCTCAAAACATTCGCAGTGGCCGCCTAAGGCTTTCGCCTTTCGCCGGGCTTGAGAGCTTATGATGTTTTTATCCTTCCTTGGATGTCTGAGACCAATTACTACTAGTCTTTTTTATTGAAATTGTTTAAATCATATCTTCTTTGTTGTTTGTGATCGGTTGATGAGGATAAATCTTTAGGCTTGTTTCTCAAAAACATTCGCAGTGGCCGCCTAAAGCTTTCGCCTTTCGCCAGGCTTGAGAGCTTATGCAGCTTTTATCCTTCCTTGGATGTCTGAAACCTATCCAAATTTTTATTTCAAGTGTTGAGTATTTTCTAATGATGGATCTATGATGATAAGTCTTAAGGCTTGTTTCTCAAAAACATTCGCAGTGGCCGCCTAAAGCTTTCGCCTTTCGCCGGGCTTGAGAGCTAATGCTGCTTTTATCCTTCCTTGGATGTCTGAGATCTTTTTCCATCTATTTGTCTGATTTTGGTTTGTTGTTCTTTTATTATGTTTTGCTTCTGTTTGATTATGCAGGTGCTTCTGGATATTTGATTCGGTGGCGTTGAGGACAGTCACGTTTTCTTGTATTTTTAGTATATTCGACAGAATTTGTTCTGATACCTATAGACCTTTGTAGTCACTATTACAACCGAAATTTAAGATTTAGTTGTGATTTGAGCTTCTAAATCCATCGTCTATTGTCTTCTCCTTGTTAAAGCAAAAGTAGATATTGTTCTATGCATTGATACAAGATTAGGGTCCAAAGTAAGAGAAGCAAAGAATAATTTATGTTTTTACTAAAAAAAAAAAAAAAAAAAAAAAATTATGTTTTTACTATGCATACTATTGCTGACTCTTCACGACAGTCTCCAACTTCTACCTCCGCTTTTCAAATCTCCTCAGGGGGGAAGCCCACATTCTTGTGTATACGGGCCTTAATGCGTTGCCCAATATGTTTGTCCATGAGTATCTTTTAATGATAAATAAAATATACTATACCTTGACATATTAAATGGCCTGCCTTCACACTTTGACGTACCATCAAGGAAAATAAAGGTTGAACAACAACGACTAATCGAAGATAAACGTACAAAGATGACTTTCTTTTGCCATAATTTAAGGTGTTTATTCAAACTCTCTCTCTCCCTCGTATTGATGTTTGACGAGTATCAATAAGAAGTCACTTTCATTTTCAAAAATCATATTCACAGTCATGGCTTTTGTTTTTATACGATTTATTCAATAGGAATGAGAATACTTGGTTGCAATTCAATTCAAGTTTTTCAATGATCAATCCATTGTTTCTTTTGTCGACCAATCAGTCTTTTTTTTTATTGCTGACATCGTCGACCAAACATAGTCTAACTGACTAAAGCTTGTGTTCCAATATATTTCATTAGTTTTTAATCATAAGGCAATGTGTACACCAATGTTAGAGCGACGTTTAAATTTGAGATAAAGAATGTATTCTCTGTAAAACGCATATATAAGCTTGAATTATTGATCTATGATAATATCGCCTGGAAACATAACCATGAAAAGAAAAAGAATTCACGTGAAAAGCAAAGAATAACGACAATGAGACTGAGATACTTAACTGAGCTACAGAACACGCAGTTTTTATTATACAAAGAAATTGTATAACTCACAAGAAAAGTCCAGTCGTTTTGGATCTTTAACCAAACGGAACCTCTGTCTTTTTTCTCTCTCTCTAGCTTGTCCCACACTACATTGGTTGTCTTTTTGTCGATTAGAAAAAATGGTCACGCCTTTTTTAGTTCCACTTCTTCTCGTTTCCATCCATCCTTTTACCACTTTTCCAAATTGTGTTTTCTTCTTCTAAATATCGAACATGAAATCTATCTATGTTACATAAGCAACGAAACATAAAAGCTTATATAAATCAAGAAGACTACATGTTAATTTATTGATATGTCCCTTCATTAAATCCATGTTTAGATGTGCCTCACACTACTCCTCAGAAGTGGATTGTTAACTTTTTGTTAAGGTATTTAATTCGATAATAAACTGAGCACATTTCTAACCATTTGTGAATATTAGGTTATAACTTTTTGTTATGTTAAGGAAAATGTGTTAAGAAAAAAGATAGTACTAGTTGTTTTTTTTTTTTTTTGAAACTTTTTTGTTAGTGAAGAAAGTGAGGGAAAATAAATAAAAGAGGAAAGATTCTTCTCTCCATCCTTTTCTCTCTAAAACGCCCCAGGAAGGAGACTCGACTCTCATGGGAAGTCGATAACTGAAAAGAAATAAAAGAAAATAACGGAAGAGAGAAAAAATAATAATAATAAACCGGTCAGCCCGCTCTCTCTCTCAATTCATGCTGATTTATTTAGCCCGTACCTAAATTCATCGTCTTCCTCCGCCTTGGCAGTAACATCACCCGCCGTCGTGCTCATTCCTCTCGGTTAACTGGTACCAATTACATGTTTTTCTCTCGTGAAGATTCAGTTTTACTTGATAAACCCTTTGTATTTTTTTAATTGTTTGATTTGATCGTTCTGATTTTGCGGATACTACTTCACACATTTCCTGGTTAGAATTCGCTAGAAATGTGCAAAATCCTTTTTTTGTCTTGAGTATTGGATCTGATCTTAATTTTTGTAATTAAGAGACATATCCTCATATTCGAGCTTTGTGATGACCGAAACTCCTTAGATCGATCGTTTCGGCTCTTTTTTTTCCTGGATCTAAAAAATCAGTTATAGATCGTTGAAATGGTGAAAAACAACCGATCTAGAAAACAGCTAAACTGAGATCTACTTTGATTCGTCTCTCTTTATTTGTTAGCTCTAATTTTTATAGTTTTGAAATCTGCAGTGATCTGAATATTTTCCATCCGTCAAAAAATAAAAGAGATGGCTGGAACAAGCAAGACGGATCAAAAGGCGGCTTTAGACATTGCATCATGGCTCTTCAATGTCGTTACATCCGTTGGAATCATCCTCGTTAACAAAGCCTTGATGGCTACTTACGGCTTTAGTTTCGGTCTGTCTCATCTTCTTACCTTTTAGAAATAGTCAACGGGTGTTGACTTGGTACACACTAAACTAAAACTAAACTGAATTTTTAAGATCTTGTTTCTGATTATGACACACAGCTACGACGTTAACCGGTTTGCATTTCGGAACGACCACATTGTTGACTACTTTCTTGACGTGGCTTGGTTACATCCAACCTTCTCAGCTTCCCTGGCCCGATCTCTTGAAGTTCGTTTTGTTCGCTAACTTCTCTATCGTTGGCATGAACGTCAGCCTCATGTGGAACTCTGTTGGTTTCTACCAGATTGCTAAGCTGAGTATGATCCCTGTTTCTTGTCTTCTAGAAGTTGTTCTTGACAAGGTCAGGTATTCCAGAGATACAAAGCTCAGCATTTTGTTAGTTCTTGCTGGTGTTGCCGTCTGTACTGTCACCGATGTCAGTGTCAATCTCAACGGCTTCCTCGCTGCTGCTATTGCTGTCTGGAGCACCGCCCTTCAGCAATACGTAATGTTTTCTTTTATATCCTATATAGCATTGATCTTGGTTAAACTCGTCTTGTTACTACTCTGACCTAACTCATCTTGGTTACTGTGTTTTGTAGTATGTACATTATCTACAACGGAAATATTCGCTCGGTTCTTTCAATTTGCTGGCACATACGGCTCCAGTACAAGCTGCATCCTTGTTGTTGGTTGGACCATTTCTAGACTTCTGGTTGACTAACCAAAGAGTTGATGCTTACAACTTTTCATTTGTATCTCTGGTAAAATTTCTCATCTGTTTCCCTACAAAGGCTTGTACGATTTTTATTCAATTTTAAGAAACGATGATCACCAATCAGGCTCATGACTCTTGCACTATATGTATGTTACATCTAAGCTCGCTCTAATTCAATTTTTTTTGTTTGTTGTTGTTTGGGCAGTTCTTCTTAATACTCTCGTGTAGTATCGCTGTCGGGACCAATCTTAGCCAGTTCATTTGTATTGGAAGATTCACGGCCGTGTCTTTCCAAGTACTTGGTCACATGAAGACAATACTCGTTTTGGTTTTGGGATTCACTTTCTTCGGTAAGGAAGGCTTAAACATGCAAGTGGTACTTGGAATGCTCATTGCCATCCTTGGTATGATCTGGTACGGTAATGCATCTTCTAAACCTGGCGGTAAAGAGCGTCGTAGCCTCTCTATTCCCATAACCAAGGCACATAAACTCAACAGTTTGTCTGAGACAGCCGAATCTGATGAAAAGGTCTAAAAAGAAAGACTTATTCGGCATTGACTTAGAAACAAAAACAAGAAACTCAGCTAGAGAGTATCAAATGGGATATTTACAAACAAGGGGGTTATAATTATTTAATTTCCATGAACTAAATTTTTCTTTTCCTTACAGTTTTTTTTTTTTGTTTTCTGCAATTTTTGTTGTTGTTGTTTACTCCTTTTTTGGCCTTTGCATTTTGCATCTTTTTGCCTAATTCTCCCAAAAGAAACATCATCCCATACGACTGGTAATAAATTCTTAATTTTATTTTTATCTTAATTCTTGTCCTCTCCTGCACAATACCCACTTTTGTAGATTTTTCCTTTGTAGTGTGAATATCTATTTTTAGGTCAATGAGTTTTCTTACGAATATAAATCCTTGCATTCAAAAAGAACGGAATAGTTAAATTGTTTCCTGAATGCTACTGTTCATATTTAAATGTTTACGTAATCTTATTAAAAATGTCGTTAACCTATAAATACAAAGTTTTTTAATAGTATTAATTATTCTATTTCAAAGACAGTGTAGTCATTCATTAATCACCCGTTTGTAAATTTTAATTATAACTTGAACCTTAAATCCGCGCGGATGTATATTTTTATATTTTTCTAATAAAAATATTTATTTGTATGAAATAATATCTATGTAAATTTAATTATTTAAATAATTATTTAATATAATATTTTAAAATATTATATTTATATTTTATATTAAATAATTTTATTTTATCTTGTAATCTATCAATTGTATCATTTATATTTAAAAAATGATTTGTATATCTGTACAAATATATTTAAATTTTTGGATAAATTTTATGATATTATATAATAAAATTCTGTACATACTATTTAAAATATGTGATGTTATATATTATATAATTTTAAGCATTTATTACAATGAAAATACATTAGATTATTATTTATACTAAAATATATAACATAATATATTATATAAATGTTTTTATTTATGTGAATTTTATTTTAATTATTACTAATAAATAAGAATAATACAATTATAAAGTTAGTTTTATTAATTATTTCCAAACATACACATATATATATATATAATAAAATATGAAAATATGAAGAAACTAAAAGATATGTTTATTAAAAAATTTTGATATGATTTTTTAATTATAATTTGTTTTTTCAAAATATTAATTAAATATAAGGAGTCAAAAATCCTAAATATAGACTAATTAATAATTTTAAGGAACACTATTTTTTGACATATGGCATACTATTTTAAATAAATTGAACTGTGGAATTTAATTCTTGTACTTCTATCTTAATAATAAAGATATTTCTTAGATCCATATATTTCTTTAGTATATTTTTCTTTCGACGTCTTTTAAATTTTTTAGACAACGACCGACGAGATAGTAAAGGTAACGGGGATGCACACGTGTAAAGCTCAGATCATTGCGTGTTGAGATAACCGGAACGGGAAAGACTGCTTACGTGTGCGCGCAGTGTCAAACGGGATCTCTCCTCGCACGTGCGTTTGTTACTTGACGTTTGATTGTCTGAAGGACAAAATGTGTGACGCTTATTTGTCTTAAATAGAAGGGAATTCCCGTAATTGTTGGATGGAAGCCTACACGAATTTTCTCTTCTTTTTTTTCTGACTAATGAATTTTCTCTTCTTTTTTCATTTGTTACAAAAAATAAAATAAAAATTGTCTCATTTTTCCAACCAAAGGAGAGTCTGTTTCTACAATTAAAGAAACAGAAAGGAATTGAATTTAAAATCGATAAACAGTTGTGTTACAAAAAAAAAATTAAAAATAGATAAACAGTTGAACTTCACCTGATATAGGTAATTAAATGAGTATTAACAAAAACGTTAGTAATTGATCTACTAATTCTAAAACACAATTTTCAACACTAAACCTAAAACTTCAATAGCTAACGTAAAAGATTTAATAATGTTCTGATGAGAAAATAATGTTTTTTGATATATAAACACACATATAACAAAAGTCAACCTTGTATTGAGCTAGCACTATTTAGATGGATTTTTTTTTTTTTTTATAATCCAGTATCCGACCATAAAGCGTGATCGACTAGCCCACCGGGCCTAAGTCCATGCCATGACAGGATTTTTAAGCGTCCATTTAAGGGCCCCTGGTTACGCTAAGTGGTCTGGAGCGCCACACCAACTCCGCATGTAAATTATGTGGTGGCCGGGATTTGAAGTAGGATGGCGGGCACCTTAGCCGAGGTTCCTTTACCACTAGGCTACAAAGCCCGGTTATTTAGATGGATATTTATAACAGCTCGACGTGTATGTTACTTGGAGTTGAAATATAACGACGCAAATTTATTTATTATTTTGTTTTTTGGACAACAATTTATCTTATTTAAACGTCTTTGAACGTACTATTCGATGACCTGAGTACATTTGATACCTTAGAAGGTTGGGATCCTAATACAAAATTCTGACCTAACGATTAGGTGTTAGATCGATGTTTTTGCTGGAAACAGCTCGAAAATTAATTAAATTTATTTGAAAGGACACCCTATTGACCAAAATACTTTCAATTTTCCAAGTACAGCAAGTATTCATTAAAACAAAACAAAAAATAACGAAATTTAAATTTATTTATTACTTAATAGCTCCACATAGCAATGGTCAAATGATGTATAGTTCGTTTAATGCATCGCTGCCTTGGTAGACATTACAACGTGGACCTTCATGGGGTTCTCTTGGTGGGTCTATGTACAATAGTAATATACAAATTGCTATTTAAAAACTCCTTAGAATATAATCAAAGGAGGTAGTGCGTAACTGTAGGATTTTGATTGCTATTAGCAACACATACACCATATTTGAAATAGGTTATAAAACACCGCATGTTCTATAGATGGTTGGAACAACTCAATTAGTTTCGTGTTATATTGGTGTCAGTTTTTAAGTCAATGTTTTGTACACATAGCTTTTTATATGTTTTCGTATTTAAGCCAGCTATTTAGAATACGTTTGGCGGTCAAAAGGCTTTGATGTTTAATTTAATTTATGATCATACCACGAGAGACAGTTACAATATTTGTAATGTGTGCTTGTACGGCGATTTTCATCATAACTTATATATGTATCATAATGATTGATCAATAATTTTATAGTCTGGTCCAAATACAACTGCATATGATGCATCGAGATTGCAGTTTAGGGGAGGGGAAACGTTGTTAGTTTACCATCTTTACGCATATCATCAACGTGTACATATATATATATATATATATTATGTTATGATTTTTGTTGGTTATATGTTATTTTATGAAAGTTTTGACAAATTATTATATGGTTTACCAATACTCACGCATTTGTCATGTTTTGTTTTACTTAAAATATGCCATATAAAAAGAATAATTACAATATTTACCGCTAATAAAAAAAAATCATATATTTTAGTTTACGTTTTAATTTAATGAGATATGTTCAATATTGTCCCCACTTTCATGATTCAACCCTATTGGATTTTTCCATCAATTTTTTTTTCAATCAAGTTAAATCCACATCAGCTGTTTTGTTTTATTCGAACTTCTTATCGCAAGACATTCAACGGTTGGAACTTTTGATTGAACTACCAAATTATTCTCCACCTCCATTAAATCATTTCATAAGTTTGCATTCTTTCTCGTTACTGTTGTGATCTAATCAACCACCAGTCCACCACTATATAGCTCTCTCTACCTCTCTTAGACAACTATCCGGATTTAGGTTTTGGTTATTTGTTCTCTCATTTTTTTGCAGACTATATTTTGTAATTAAACCAGGAGTTGGGAGAGAGTGAGATGGTCAAAGACGACATATCAACGTGTGAAATTACGCCGCGTCAACAACCTTAGACATAAGCACGTGCACTTTCTCATAACTACAAACAACGCTAATCATCTGTTGTAGATAAACGATAATAATTTCAAAATGATTTCTTGATGATGTTAGCTACAATTCATCTTTAGGAGATGGTGTCTCTCCTTTCTTCAGCAAAGAGATGAAAGCCCATCAACGTAGAGCCTCTTAAGAAAAAAATATCGTCAAGTGGGTCCCCACATATCTTATCCTCATGTGGGTAAGTACAGTAGTAAGAAAAAAGAAAAGAGGCATTTTGTCAGTGAAAAGCGGGAAAAAAAAGAAAAGAACAAGAAAGGCTTTTGGTGTGTGGTAAATAAACTCCTGAAGCTCAACTGCAATGGGTTTTATACTCTGGTCCCACAGACTGCCAGCAATTTTCGTATTTGCGTTGAGAAAGAGCAACTTCTTCACTAGATTTACTGCTACATACATGTACGTTTTGCTACATAAGATTTACCGAAGACAGAAGAATAAATAAAAGCAAATCAGCATTTATTTACCAGGTTTATTTGTGACCGTTGAGATGAGATCAATGGCTGGGATGGGTTTCAGACCATTCGGGGTCCATCTCGTACACTGTTGCAAACACTTCCGATCCATGAGCGCTGTGCACCTAAACGACGCCGGTTTGTCATCGCGTGTTGCTGACGGGTGAAGGGAGAGCGTGGGTATTCCGCCACACGAACGCTTAATCAGTGAGAGGAGGACAATTTCGTCTCTTTTTGAAGTCAAGAGTCATCGCCTTCTTGGCGTTTTGCTTAATTATGATGATATTTATAGAATACAATGCTGTATTATGAGATCTATATACATATTTTAATACATCACTAAAAACGCTTTTCATTTCAGTTCGTGTAAAAAGTTTTACTTGTACAATGTTTTTAGACACGTCGTTTCTTCGTTCATTGTACTTACGCAAACCTTCCAAAAAGAGTAACAAATTTGTCATTCTTTTTAATTTTCTTAGGTGGCGTCGTGAGATTGGTTTGAACTCGAAACCAGTGAACAGTTTCAATACAACAATTTTCACTTTGATATTAAAGTGATAGTAATATAATAGAAAATGCTTGAAAAAAGTTTTGGTCTATCCGTCTAAGTAACTGCCAGAGAAACCGAAAGAGATCTAACCGTAAAAGCAAGAGATTAGCTAACTAGTGAGAAAAGGATTAGCAAAGAAGACTAATAATAGTATTAGTGAGAAAGGAATTAGCCACTACTAATATAATTATAACAAAATTAATAATTGATATTACTAAAAGAAAAGAGATGGAATCTGCCACTAATTGACACTCATGTCCCAATCGTCGATCACACGTACGCTCGTTTTTTCTTTCTTTCTCTTTTGTAAAAAGCTAGAGAGAGACAATCATTTCTCCTCCACTTTTTCTTTGTTTCAGGCACCGGTGCGAGTGAAAAATAGTCCGGTGCTAATTTGAAAGGTTTGTGGTTGTTGCGAAATTCATGTAAACTATAGCATAATTACCTTAACATTATACTCTTTCTTCACACTCAATGCCTGAAATCCTGTTGTATATGACATGAGTATTAATGACAAAAACAAAGAGTTTGATTCTTATAATGCGTTCCATTCTTACTGATCTACTTAACCACTAGTCCATAATGAGGAATTAGTTAGTTGCTGCATCTAAAGAAAAATAAAACATAAAGCCAAAACAAAACCAAAAATATCAGAATAGACACATCTATTTATTTATTTTTAAGACGAGCTAAGTGATTGAGGTAGAATATTGAGAAATAGTTGACAAGACTAAAGATGAAATTAAAAAGGGGGTAATTAGGATATATAGGTTGTGGAAGGCTTGATCCCAACCCCTAATCTCACGTTAATTAAACTCTCTCATGTACTGACAAATCACTTCATTTGTTTATCTTAATTTAAAATTGCTTTTAACGATTAAGGATTCTGTAATGCCACTATATTTTATTGATTCATTGTATCCTCCTTGCATTAATTATTATTTTTATAGTTTAAACACATACAATAATTAAAAGTAGTATTATTTGTTTGTATCTGTTATCGAAATTGAAGTTAGTATTTATTTAGTAATAATTAGAAGAAGAGGTAACATGGCATGTGAGTCCACAGCTGTGACCACTCTTCCCTTCAGCATTTGATAAATACCTTCTTCCATCTTCCTTCTTCTGTCTTTTGACTCTCTTGTCTCTCTCTCTCTCTTTGGCTTTTCTAAATCTCTCTCCAAAAGCTTTCACTTCCTCTCTAATGTTGAAACCAAAACCCTAAGATTGATTATTCATCTTATCTCTTCCACACCCATCTAAAAAATGAAGGCCTTTCTTAGCTTCTTTCTTGCTATAACGTCTCTCTTTTCTCTTTCCCTTCAAGCTTCTTCACCATCTCAGTCTCTGTACAGAGAAATCCACCAGCTGATAAGCTTCAAAAACGTTCTTCCAGACAAGAACCTGCTCCCAGATTGGTCTCCCAACAAGAACCCGTGTAAATACGACGGCGTGACTTGCAGAGACGACAAGGTTACTTCGATTGATCTCAGTTCCAAGCCTCTCAACGTCGGATTCAGTGCCGTGGCTTCGTCTCTCTTGTCCCTCACCGGATTAGAGTCTCTGTTTCTCTCAGACTCCCACATCAACGGCTCCATCACTACCTTCAAGTGCCCTCCTTCTCTCACCACCTTGGATCTATCGAGAAACTCCATCTCTGGCTCAGTAACGACTCTGTCAAGCCTTGGCTCTTGCATCGGTCTGAAATCTCTGAACCTCTCCTCCAACACCCTCGATTTTCCCGGGAAAATTTCAGGTGGGTTGAAGCTTAGTAGCAGCTTGGAAGTTCTGGATCTCTCCACGAACTCTCTCTCCGGTGATAACGTTGTCGGCTGGATTCTCTCCGATGGATGTTTAGCGTTGAAGCACTTTGCAATTAGCGGTAATAAAATCAGCGGAGACGTTGATGTTTCACGTTGCGTGAATCTCGAGTTTCTTGATGTCTCCTCAAACAATTTCTCCACTGGGATTCCATCTCTCGGAGATTGCTTAACTCTACAGCATCTCGACATCTCCGGGAACAAATTATCCGGCGACTTCTCCACTGCTATCTCCTCCTGCACAGAGCTCAGGTCGTTGAACATCTCCAGCAACCTCTTCGCCGGAGCCATCCCTTCACTGCCGCTCAAGAGCCTCCAGTATCTCTCCCTAGCCTGGAACAAATTCACCGGCGAGATCCCGGAGATTCTCTCCGGCGCGTGTGGTACACTCACCGGACTTGACCTCTCCAACAATAACTTCTACGGTACGGTTCCTTCTTTCTTCGGGTCTTGCTCCCTCCTGGAATCACTCGTGTTAGCGACTAACAACTTCTCCGGCAAGTTACCGATGGATACGTTACTGAAGATGAGTGGTCTTAAAGTACTCGATCTCTCTTTCAACGAGTTCTCCGGCGAGTTGCCTGAATCTCTGACGAATCTCTCCGCTTCGTTGCTAACGCTTGATCTCAGCGCCAACAAGTTAACCGGTACGATTCTCCCGAGTCTCTGCCGGAACCCTAAGAACACTCTCCGGGAGCTTTACCTTCAGAACAATGAATTCACCGGGAAGATTCCGCCGACGTTAAGCAACTGTTCGGAGCTAGTTTCGCTTCACCTGAGCTTTAATTACCTGACCGGGACGATACCTTCGAGTCTAGGCTCTCTTTCGAAGCTCAGAGATCTGAAGCTGTGGATGAATATGCTTCACGGAGAGATCCCTCAAGAGCTCAGCTACGTCAACACGTTAGAGACTCTCATTCTCGACTTCAACGACTTAACCGGTGAAATCCCTTCCGGTTTAAGCAACTGTACCAATCTTAACTGGATTTCTCTGTCGAACAACCGGTTAACCGGTCAGATTCCCCGGTGGATCGGCCGGTTAGAGAATCTCGCCATCCTCAAGCTGAGCAACAACTCTTTCTATGGAAACATTCCGGCTGAGCTCGGCGATTGTCGGAGCTTAATCTGGCTCGATCTCAACACTAATCAGTTCAATGGTACGATTCCGGCGGAAATGTTCAAACAATCCGGGAAGATCGCCGCGAATTTCATCGCCGGTAAGAGGTATGCTTACATCAAAAATGATGGGATGAATAAACAGTGTCATGGAGCTGGTAATTTGCTTGAGTTTCAAGGAATCAGACCGGAGCAGCTTAACCGGGTTTCCACGAGGAACCCGTGTAATTTCACCAGAGTCTATAAAGGTCACACTTCGCCTACTTTTAATAACAACGGCTCCATGATGTTCCTAGACATGTCTTATAACATGTTGTCTGGTTACATACCGAAAGAGATTGGTTCCATGCCTTATCTGTTTATTCTCAACTTGGGTCATAACTTCATCTCTGGTTCGATTCCTGACGAGGTTGGTTATCTTAGAGGGTTGAACATTCTTGATCTTTCGAGTAATAAGCTCGACGGTAGGATCCCTACGGCTATGTCAGCACTTACTATGCTTACGGAGATTGATTTGTCCAACAATTTGTTATCCGGTCCGATTCCTGAGATGGGTCAGTTCGAGACTTTTCCTCCGGTCAAGTTCTTCAACAATTCAGGTCTCTGTGGTTATCCGCTTCCAAAGTGTGGTACTGGAAACGGAGACGGGGGTGCTCACCATGCAAGGTCTAACGGAAGGAAAGAACCATCTCTTGCGGGTAGCGTGGCAATGGGATTGTTGTTCTCTTTTGTATGCATATTTGGGCTGATCCTTATTGCTAGAGAGTTGAGGAAGAGACGGAGGGAGAGAGAGGCGGCGTTGGAGATGTATGCGGAAGGAGGGAATGGAAACTCTGGGGATAGAACCGCTAACAACACGGACTGGAAGATGACTGGTGTAAAAGAAGCATTGAGTATCAACCTTGCTGCTTTTGAGAAGCCGTTGCGTAAACTCACTTTTGCTGATCTTCTCCAGGCCACAAACGGATTCCACAACGATAGTATGATTGGTTCTGGCGGGTTCGGAGATGTATACAAGGCGGTTTTGAAAGATGGAAGCGCAGTTGCTATCAAGAAACTGATCCAGGTTAGTGGTCAAGGAGATAGAGAGTTCATGGCTGAGATGGAAACTATCGGTAAGATCAAACACAGGAACCTTGTTCCGCTTCTCGGTTACTGCAAAGTCGGAGAAGAGAGGCTGCTTGTGTATGAGTTCATGAAGTATGGGAGCTTGGAAGATGTATTACACGACCCCAAGAAAGCTGGCGTGAAACTGAACTGGTCCATGCGAAGGAAAATCGCCATTGGATCGGCTAGAGGACTTGCCTTTCTTCACCATAACTGCATCCCACATATCATCCACAGGGACATGAAATCGAGTAACGTGTTGCTAGACGAGAACTTGGAAGCTAGGGTTTCAGATTTCGGTATGGCGAGGCTGGTGAGCGCGATGGACACTCATTTAAGTGTCAGTACATTAGCTGGAACACCAGGTTATGTTCCTCCTGAGTATTACCAAAGCTTCAGGTGTTCAACAAAAGGAGACGTTTACAGTTACGGCGTGGTGTTGCTAGAGCTACTTACGGGTAAAAGACCAACTGATTCACCGGATTTTGGAGATAACAACCTTGTTGGATGGGTGAAACAGCATGCAAAACTGCGGGTTAACAATGTGTTCGATCAAGAGCTTATGAAGGAAGATCCAACACTAGAGAGTGAACTTATACAGCACCTAAAAGTTGCAATGGCGTGTTTGGATGATCGAGCTTGGAAGCGACCGACCATGATAGACGTCATGGCGAAGTTTAAGGAGATACAAGCGGGGTCGGGGATAGATTCGCAGTCGACGATCGGATCAATAGGTGATGGAGGGTTCAGTACAATAGAGATGGTTGATATGAGTATTAAAGAAGTGCCTGAAGGAAAATTCTGAAATGTTTAGAAGCAGAACCAAACGATGATTCATTCTTTTGAACACCGGCCACTCCAATTTTCCTTTGGTCTGATTCTTTTTTGTATCTTTCTACTGTATTCTAAAATGTATGTATGTATTTATGTTATTTATACATAAGACCGGATGTTTGGTTAGTTTCAAATGGGGGGGATGGAGAAGGGAAAAGAGTAGCAACTTTGTTAAGAATATGTAAATATACAGTTTTTCTTTTTTTGTAACTTCAGTTTTCTTTTTTGATTTGGATAATGTTTTCTTTAATTCTAAGTATGAATATTTCCACAAAATTCTTGAAGTAATAATTTTAACATGTGAAAAGAATCGTGAAAAATCCATATAGTTTTTGGGTATTAAATGCCGACCGATCATCATCTTCACACGTGATCTATTACTTAACTATTGTCGGAATTAATTTGTGGAACTAAAGGTGCACGGGAAGGGGAAAGTAATAATAGATGAGGCTTAAATTTGGGTTTTTTTCTTGGGCGTAATGTTTTTCATATAAAATGTTTGCTATTCTCTTCTTCTTTTCTGTACTATTAGTACTTTCTTTTTCTTAATTTTCAACCTAATAGACTATTAGTACTATAAAGGTGAATTGATCCGTTTGTACCTTTTTTTTTTTTTTGAAATGTTTTACCATATTTCCATCTACATTTGTTCAGTGCAACTTTATTTATTTAAGTTTCTTCTATCGAAATATATATTTTTTATCTTGAACCGTTTTTTTTTTGGTTGGAGAAATGGACCTTCCCCTGAAATTAAAAGAAAACAAAGTCTGGGTTTCATGTCTCTGTGACAGTGCACCAACATAAGCACAACAAATCTTACACAAGGAACGTGCGTCTCATGTGCTCCCATCTCTCTCTCCAGTTACGTGGACTCTCTTCATTCCCGTCGCTCTTCGAAGTCTGTGTTCCTCTCTCCTTTTCAATTGTTTACTTTTCTTTTCTCACTACTACCCAAACTCAAAACAAATCATGTGTTTACTCTTTTGATGAAACTTAAAAAGAAAGGTTTCTCCGGGTAATTTGTAGCTTTTACATGCATCATTCAAAAAAATTTGTTTGTAAGAATATAATATATTCACAACATACAGAAATCTATTATTTTACATCTCTTTATAATTTAGTCATCAATGTCACACTAAATACAAACAAGCAAAACGTCTCAAATACTATAGTCTAATAATAATCACAATCGCTTTTTTGTATAAAAAAAACTCACGGAGATGACATACTGACATTTCGCATTTGTTCCAAGGTAGCAACCTTTATAGAATAGCGAGATCACCGAATTAAGAGTATGAGTAGCTATGAAGCGTGAACACGGGCGACGGTGGTGGGCCACCGTGCATGCAAGCTGTTCTTGTCGGATACTACCCCAACAATGTCTCCCTCCGCCGTGGTCCTCCGTCCCTTTCCTGTCTCCGCCGAATGGACCTCTTCCTCTCTCTCTCTCCCACGTGTGTTTCCTTCTCATCCATACGATTCTCTTAATTAATTTATTATCTCCCTAATACATTAAGATTTTCATATGGCTGTTTTTTATATGTATTATTTTTTGACCACTTGTCAATAACTCTACTACTTAAGCGGGTTTATTGGGTACGTACGTACGTGGTGGGTTTCCTACTTTCATTGTCCTTTGTCTGAAATCAAGAAATCAGGACAAATAATTAATTACAGGAATAGGAACAATGTAAACAGCCACTACTTAACAAAATTATATCTGGGTGGTAGCCTTGCCAGTGATAGTATTACACGAGATGTCAAGTTACAGGTGAAACCAAAGAAAAAAAAATAGTAAACAGATCATAACTGATTTACGTACAAAACTGTGGAAGAATTTGGCTCCCTATCATATCAAGTTCGTATAATTACAGAATACTAAAACAAAATTCACGTTTCCATCCAATTATGCAGTTTGACAAAATTGCATATTCACAAAATGATTCTGTGACTTACTAATGTTTTCTATTGTTTAAACCAACAATTCTCGTTAAAAAAACTTGGCGTGTATCTGCATGTACATAAACATTACTTTAAAAGACTACATGTACATACGAATACGTATATGGGTCGAGTGCAAGGCGATCCATGCATTTAGATATTTTTTTTGTAAGTAGAAACGTAATAAGTGGAGGATTGCAATGCTGCACGTACGTAATCCACAAAACAAATACGTATAGCCTATATAGAAAGCTCACAGCTGTCTATGAGATTGAGAATCTGAAGTTGAATCAATCTAATAGTAGTTTTGTTCTTTCTATGAGGCTTCAATCTCACGGACAAACCTCCACGCACGTGCGAATGCTTCTTCTCAAATTCGAGGTTTTACGTTGTACGAACTACACAAACGTACAAAAATAAAAACTAAAATTTAACCGTACAAACAACTCTGATTTTTTTATGGGAATTGTTATCAGTAAGATGTTATTTCACATGAAGAAAAGTAGTCAAAGTTGTTCTAACCGAGTAACTGTCAGTCTCTCTAACCACTGTTAAAATGTTTCAAGAAGATACAATATCTGACTTGTATAAACGTAAATGTTTTTTTTTTATAAAAACTTATAATCATATGTTGTTATCTAATATTTTTATCGTCTGGTACACTTTGGTTTTGTCATCTAATATTTTAAATATATCAACACTTATTGACATGCTCAAGCCGAGTTATAACTACGAATAGATACTATTTATTATGTAGAATAAATAAAATAAATCGTAATTTTAACAATATAAATTTTAACATTTTACCCCCAAAATTAAAACTAATAATATAAATATAATTTAAGTGAAAATCCACCCAATAACATTAAAAACCCAAATTAACTTAAAACCAAAAGTCACTATGTCATTTTTTCTCTTCATATCTTTTTCTAATATCTTTTTAAAGACTAACAAGAATATTTTTGGTTATTTCACAGATAATCTCATAATTTAAATAAATAAAAAAGAATAAATCGGTGGATTCATCTCACCGTGGAATCTTCTTTCTTCACGACGAAGAGACAAAGAAACAAAAAGCGATGGCTCAGATTTCGTCAATGTTTAGTGAAACTTCAAATATTATAAACTACTTTCATCTCCTCGTAGCTTCCCTCAGCTTTCTCGTTTTTAATTCCCAATCTCATTTGAACAATTGTACTTGAACTAAGGGTGCGAACGTGCAGTCCACGAGGGTCTCACGTGGGCTCCCTCGGACTCGGCGGAGCTAACGGGTCTCAGCTTTTCATGTCCTCGTAACTTATGATTCATCCTTTTAATATTAGTTTTATCTTATTCTTCCTTTTTGTAATAAGGTTTGAGTTCATAAAAGAAACCTTTTTTTAAAGGTTTCAGATCAACGTGCTCCTATCATCTGAGCTTTATCTTTGGGTATCCGGCCGCTCACGTGCAAGTTCGTTGAGAAGCCCATAAGACCTAAGTTAAGTTATCACTTCTTGCCCTTTAATATACACAACTTTTGTTGACACATGAATTCGGATATAAGAAGCCCATTTATATGCGAACTTAGGCCCGTGATGAACAAAGGCCCACGAACTGAAGATATTGTTGCTATGGTCTCGTACTCTCGGTTATTTTAAACGCAAAAGTTGCGAGGTTGCATAAAAAACAATTGACATCGAAATTGCGCATCTAATTTAGAAACAAAATTCTAATTTTCGTAGAAGAACAACTTACTTCCGTTTAACGTTTGCTTTTACAAACGTTTAAAAGTTATGGGTTCATATAGAAAGAAGAGATAATTGGATGAGACACTAATTTCTACCCCTTAATTTATGGTTTACATTGACGACTCCTTTAGATTTATTGATCAAATTGCCCTTTATTCTCTCTCTTCCTACTTTCATATATAGTTTTGTTATCCTATTGATGTTTGTAGCTTCAATCTTTAATTATTATACAAATCTTTATTATTTTATATCCAATTCATTTTTAAATTTTATTTTTTTTTGTTTCATATGTAGTTTTAGATCTTTAATTTTATCGGTTTATTTTTTCACACATTCAAATACATATATTTATTTCCTATGTGGTTTTCAAGAATAATTTTGATTTTTATACTTACTCATTGTGATTAAAAATTAAAAATTAAAAATTCTACATTATCTATTTTGTTAACAGCTAATACCTAATATTTCTGTTAACATTACAATATTTGTTAGCAATTAACAATTCTGTTAATATATCTTTTACATGTATTTGTTAACAGTTAACATTTCTATTAAAATCTACAATATTTATTAACAGTTAACACTTTTAGGACATATATTTGTTAACAGTTAACACATCTATTAACATCTACATTATTTGTTACAAATAACACATTTGTTAACTATTAGTGATTTTAAATATATCGCAATGTTTATTTTTCAGTCTATGGTATAATTAAACATATTAATATTTTGTTTCGTGTGTCAATTAGTTTTCAACGAATAAAAATTATTTTGTTTCGTCTGTCAATTAATTTTTAATGAAGAAAAATTATTTAGATGAATAAGCTGTGGAAGAAAAAAAAAGAAGAATAATAAAACAATGAGATAAATGGAAAAGGAGTGTAAGAAAAGACTCAAAAAAAAAGAGAATATGAATGGGCTTGAGTGTGTTTGATGCGACCATATACTGCATCTATATTTTACCATACAAACTACAAGGTCTTAAGAGCACCTCCATCGGGGGTGACTAAACCCAAGAGACACCCAAAAATAAATAAAAATTAAATGAAAAAGCCCAATTTATATTAGTAACGCTCCTGAAACTGGGCTCTGTAGTTTTGGTAAGTCACCCTGATGTGGCCTCTTATCATTGGACCGCAACCAAAATCTCTCTCTCCTTCGTGACGATCAACCAAAAGACATGCATTCTCGACTTCTCCGTCTTCTCACTCGAAACTCGGCGATTTTGAAGCAAACCTCGTCGTCTGTCTGGAGTGTCGTCGTTTCTGTCCCGAGCAAGTAGAACCGCCCCTGCCTCTCCTTCAAACTCAACCCTCTCTTCGCTTCCTCCGCCGTCAAATGCTCCTTCGACTCGTCGTGTTTCGCCAGAAACGTCGCTGTATCATCAGATTTCGAAGTGAAGGAAGATGACATGTTCACTGACGATGATTCTCCCCCGCCGACACAAGAGCGTAACTCCTTCTCCGCTGACCTCAAACTCTTCGGCGGTAACCTTTCTTTCGATGTTGATAGCGCTCAGCTTGCTCAGCTGTTTGAGAGCGCTGAAACTGTTGAGATGGTTAAGGTATAAACTAATTATCTTCATAAAGTTTGGTACTTTATAGTTTTTTTTTGATGAAAGTTGAGATTTTTCATAGCTTTTTTGAAATGGGTCTTTGAAGAGAATATGAAATTTGGGCTAATTCTCTTCGTAAAGCTTGGTGCTTTATAGATTTGTTGATTAAAGTTGAGATTTTTGAATTGGGTCTTTGAAAAGTATATGAAATTTGGCTAATTCTTCTCTTCGTAAAGTTTGGTGCTTTATAAATTTGTTGATTAAAGTTGAGATTTTTGAATTGGATCTTTGAAGAGAAGATGAGATTTGACTAATTATGTTTGTAAAGTTTGGTGCTTTATAGATTTGTTGATGAAAAAGTTGAGATTTTTGAAGTGGGTTTTTGAAGATGAGATGAGGTTTGATTTGAAATGGGTTCGGTTTGGTTTGTAGGTAATCTATGACAAAGTTACTGGCAGGAGCAGAGGTTTTGGGTTTGTGACAATGTCTACTGCTGCTGAAGTTGAGGCAGCTGCTCAGTAGTTTAATGGCTATGTAAGAAGATTACTCCTCTTCTTTACTGTGCTCTTGTCTTGTTGATATAAGTATTTTTTTGAGAATTTTTTTGTTTTATTGAATTGTCTCTCTATGTGTTGTTACTTGTTCTTGGCTTTGTCTGTGTAATGTTATTCGTACTTGTGTGAGTTTTTGATGTTTTCTTGTTTTGTCTAATTGTCTATACGTGTCCTTTTTGTTTTTGACTTGTGTGTTTAATGTTATTCATGTCTTGGCTTTAGTTTTTTCATGGAATGGTGTTTATCCTCTATTTGGTTTGTGGAGACTTTGTGATTTATGTTGTTCTGTATAAGATTGAAGCAGCTTGTCTTTTTAGATTTTGTACCTTGTGGTTATTGTTGTTAATCTTGTTGTCATGAACTTACAGGAACTTGAAGGCAGAGCTTTGAGGGTTAAAGCTGGATCTCCTCCACCAAAGAGGGAGGAATCATTCTCAAGAGGACCAAGAAGTGGTGGTTACGGTTCAGAACGTTCCAGCTACGGTTCTGAACGCTGGACCTCCTCTACCAAAATATTTTTTTTTTTTTGTAAGAACCTCAATTAGGTCCTACCAATGGAGGATGAAAAAATTAAATAGATTAACAGGGATACTTAAACTTTCAAATCACAAAAATAAATATTTATTTATTCTTAAGTACCCATTAGGGGTACTAATGGATGGAGATGGTCTAACACTTTGCCAATCACACCACAGAATAAGGAATCGCTTCCCGACACGTCCACATACATAATCCTCAGATTGTAAAAAGTACATTGTTAATGTTATAAAAACAAACCTAGGCCACCACACAAAAACATTACACATATAAAGCCACGTACCTATTTCCTAACGAGAATATAGATATACTGTAGTTATTAGTTATTATCAAGGTATTGATTAATATAGCGATGATTAGTGTTGAGGCAGGAATATTGATTAATTTTAGATATAAACAATCAAGAGGAATTATAATATCACCAAAAGAAGTTGGAGAGAGGAGAGTGGTGAGAGTAGGAGAGAGAGTCGTCGTCGAGATGATTAGAAGGAGGGTGAAGATGTCTTCCTTCGTAAGTAGTGATTACCATTCTTGGATCATCTGCTAATCTCTCCACTCTCTTCTTCACCCTACACTTGTCCTGTGTGCATCTATAATAGCTCCTGCCATTTGAGAATTGTAATAAATTAACTACTTATCCTAACTTTATCATTTTTGATGAAAAATGATTTCATATTGTGAACTAGATCAAGATTCACATATCAAAGGAACATATTCTTCTGTATGGGAAACCGTATATATCTAGTGCTATATCAAACAGATACCGAGAGTAAAATGGAACTTTACTACCGATCGAGCTCATGATAAAACTTTACAAAAGAACTCAAATATTATAATTTGTAAAAACTATTTATACCAATTACTCAAACAAATCATTGTTGGTAAATTCAATTTAATGTCAACTTCAGAAAGAGAGACAGAGAGAATATTAAGGAAACCCCATATGTCTCACATAATACTCAAATGCTTCCACATGAATCATTTACCCTTTTATTTTTGTCTCTTTGTAAACGGTTGTCTTTTTCAAAAAAAAAAAAAAATTGTGTAATTAGTGATATTCCCACTGGGCCAGAAGTCTTTGTTATCATAGAACTGATAATTAGTCTAAAACAATATTATACTAATAATTTCCAATTTCATTAGCAAAGTACCAAAGCAATTTTAGTATTTAGATGCAACACAGTTGAACTCTTTACAGGCTACATATTCTCATCATATATATTGCTAACGATAGAAACTTGAAAAACTCTGATTTAAGTCGGTAAAGTTCCTATAAGAGATAACTGATATGCAAATCATATTATTAACTAGATAAGCACTGAAATTATTTCAAAGAAATAGGGTGCAAATTATAAACTAATTTCGAATCAGTATAATGAAGCTAGCTAGTTTTTGATTGAATTAGTCTAAGAAAAACAAAATACCTGGGATGTTGAGTGTTTTTGACAACTTTCTGACCATATTTTCTCCATCTATATCCATCATCTAAGACATCAACATCACTTAGCGTCTTAAAGCAAAACCGAGGCTCCCTTACGTTTCTTCTTGTCTTAAGCTTCTTCATCTTTAGAGTACACACTACTCCTACCGGCGTCGTATTATGTTTATGACGACGAGGATGAGTATCATGATGTTGATGATCCTCATCATCATTGATACGTCCACCATTACCGACATCATCATCAATATCATTTACATGTATCTCGCTCTCATGGTTATTTTTCTTACTGTATCCATATTCTGATTGGCAACTCCCTGCCCTAAATAACATTAACACAACGCGTTTGACATAAGTAGCTGTGGCATGAGTGCATGGCACCTCAAAAAAAAAAAAAAAATTATGTACAAAATATAAGAGATAGTTGTGTACGTTACTAGAGCATTAGTTTACACACATTAAATTAAATGCTTTTTAAATTGTAAATTTAAATTGAAATTTATTCTGAAGCAAAAGTTATACAGATTTCAAATGACGGAATGTATATGTTGGCGTGCGCATATAATATATATATATATATATATAATGAGCAGTGCTATGAATATTAAAGCATTGAAAATTACTTTTAGTTGTTTTGAGGTTCTTGATACATAGAATAATCCCCCCAACTATTATAGTTATATGATGAATATGATGTATCTTATGTCGGGAAAAGGATATCGAGATATAAAGTTGTAGTTGTAGAAAATCTATTTTTCGACCCTTAGTATTTTTGATTTGTTTTGGTTTTGTAATTTGAATAGATCCTTGGAGACTAACTTATTTGGTATACCATTTTCGTAAGTAACATACCATTGATTTAAAGAAGGCCTTTGGGATGATATACCACCGGTAAGACGATGATTATCAAGATTAACTATACCATCATGATGAGCAGCATCCTTTTGCTTTGACGAGGAGGTCGATATTAGGGTTTCTGGGAGATTCGCCATGGAATTGATGGGCTGATCTTGATGATGAGTTAAAAATGAAGGAAGATTATTTTGAAGGAAGGAGTTTAAGGAGTGATGACCTATAAATGGAGACACAAGAGAAGGAGAGGATGAAAGCGAAGAAGGTAATGTTTGATTAGGGAAAGAGAGAAAAAAACCCAGATGGTTACTGTTAGGGTTTATGATGTTTTGTGGTTCATCGTAAAAGCTTATTCCTTGGTTTATCGTACCCATCTATCTCTCTCTTTCTTTCTTTCACGCAAAGCTTGAAAGAGATGAGATTGTGCGTGTGCGTGGGAGAGAGAGTAGAGGGAGTTGGTTTGGTTTTGTGTTGAGACAATCCAATCCATTCATGTGAGTGTTTCGATAAATATATAAATGTTGGAAAAAGAAAGTTGCAGGTAGGTCCAATTAGATTGGCTTTGTTGGAAAATTTACATGTGACTAGAATGCTAATTGTTTTTCATTCCCTGATTAGAAACTAAGATAAAATAAAATAAAATAAAACAAATACAACTGATTTTGATATCTATACAAATTATAAAGTTTCTATTTTCAGCTTTTGTTTAAGGAATTTTGAGGTTGAAGACGTTTTATTTATGAAAAAATAGAACGGTTGCGACAACAGAGATCACTTAACTTTAGCTTCAATAGAAAAAGAAAAAAAAAACTTTGACTTCAATATTAACCGATATTTATTTTTTTTGGTGAAAAATTAATTGAATAATGCAAAAGAAGAGATAGAATGTAAAAGAAAAAAAAATCCCTCTGTAAACATACTCTAACTAATGAAGAGATTATTGTATCAACTGTGTCAATTTAATTGGTATATCAGATTAAAAATAAACAGAACTAAAGAAACTAAAAGTTTTAATATAATGCTAGGGAATAATTTTGATAATTATTCCACTTCTGATGCTCTTAGCTTTTTGAAATTCAGATTAATCTGATTTTGCGCTCTTAAATCAACACACCTTTGTAGGAAACATTGTTTATTCTGCAGACAACTTGTTTATCATGTGCCAAGTTAGCATTTAACCATTAAACAAAACAAAAAGAAAACTGATTTAAGTTTAAGTTTGTGTCAAAAAAAAAATTTGTTGCCAACTTACAAGGTTGTTATTAATTCCATGGGATACATGTGTTTTTATTTTGTCAACTTTCAGATGCATTATTATGAGCTAAATGATCATCTGGACAAAAAAAAAAGGAATAAATAAGAAAAATCGAGAAAGAAAGAAGAAAAAGGAGAAAACGCGTCAGGGCACTCGAGAGAAAAGATGAAGGGAGGTAGTGGTAGTTAACGTCGTGTCGCTCAAACGGCAGTCAGCTTTTGTCACGGCGTGCCGTTACGTTCCTGAAACGGCGTTCATGTGTTATGTTATTATATGTATATCAGAATGCTAATTTTTCTTAACTGATACTCCCTCCGTTTCATATTAAATGTCATTATAGAGATTTTTTTGCGTTACAAAATAAGTGTCGTTTTCGGTTTTCAATGCAAAATTTATTAATTTTATTATGTAATTTGTTTTTCTATTGGTTAAAATATGGTTAGGTGTACGGATAATTGTGTTTTTATATAGGAAATATGTAAAATTAATTGTTTCTTTAATCTGTGTGCACAGCTGTAGAGTGACACTTATAATGAAACAGAGGGAGTAACTTTCTTTTAACGTCTGGATTGATCTTAACTGATAACTTAGAAAATGCTAATTTGTATTGTTTTATTTCGAACTAACTAATTTGTATTGTTAATTTTATCAAAATCTTAGTGGTAGTATTTATTCCTCTTGACGTTTTCAAAATCAATGAACTGAGAATTACTTGACAGTTTTTTTCAATATATATGTGATGTAATGGTATATGAAGAGTTCGAACGAATAAGGGATAATTTCACTCTTCTCTCATCATGCTATCCGAAAACAAATCAAAATCCTCTAAAACTGGCGTTTCATAATTTATTTTACAACAGTACGATATATATTTAATTTCTGGCCATGGAAAAATGGGCTGTAGTCTGTAGATGTGATGGGAATATAAACACATGTATCACTATCTTCTAGCTAGGATTTCACATTTTCTTACGAAATGATGTAGTACTCAGATAATTTATACGATTGCTATTATTTTGGGAATCCAAAAAGGAATATATAGATTATGAGGAGCAATGATGAAATATCTTAGGTGAAAATCTATTCCTCTGTACACTGTGTGAGGATATCATGATTATGATTTGATGAATTAGGTCCCTGTTTTACCTTTTTGGTTAAAAATGCACCTAATTAATGAAAGATAAATAAATGCATACAGAATTAATAATCATCCAAGAGAGAAAAGTTTGTCACCTTTCTTGTTTTTAACTTTTGCAAGATTGCATTTAGAAATAGTTTTATGATCAAGTTTAGAAACCCCACCGCTTATCAAATTCCAAGCCTACTTTTTGTCCCTTTATGTATACACTTCTTTTCCCCTTTATATAATACATGTGTACATATATAAACATGCATGGTATATCATCAAATTTTATATATTGGGTTAACCACACGTCTACTTACACAAGAAATCTTAAATTGTTGGTTGTTCTAATTACACATCCTTTGTATATTAAAAGGAAAATATTTGATATTAATGCATATACACTATATTTTTCAAGTGATAGTTTGACGGTTTTCTGAAAATGAATACGTTAATGTCTCACGTATAAAATGATTTTCAATTAAAATTTATAAAAATATGTCATATTATATACTATTTTAATTTTTTTAATAAAAAAACCACTTGCAAGAATCCGTGAATTATACAAAGGTTATTCATAAAAAGATAATTTGTAAAAACATCACCAATGTCTAAACCTATTAAATTTTTATTTAATTTTACTTTCATATGTCATTTTAAACAAAAATATCTTGTAATGTTAATTGATGATATCCTCATATATTTATTTATCATTTTTATATACTTTAACACACATATATATGTGAACATTGATGTAAGCATCTATACAACAAAAATTTTACCACAAGTGATTATTTAATTTTCTTGGAATGAGATATTTTTAAAGCTTATTTTCACCTTCGACCAAATTGTAATAAATTTTGTTTTAATATTTTTTTTTGATTTAATTTTCATGCATTTGGAATTTACTATATGAAATTATTGGTTCAACATTAAGATGTCTAAAATTCATAGAACATGAAACCCAAAAAAAATATTATAAGTTTTGTTTACCACAAAAAAAATCAAAAACCTGAAGAATTTTAATAGAGTAATTAAAATAAATATGAATTTATAATGATAGCTATGTTTTAGTAAATTAAAAATAAAAGAATAGTCTAAAACTTAACCAATATCCAAAGTAAACAGATCTAGTATTTTTTATCTTAAAAATATTAAAAATATTACTTTCATCCTCGCAAAACATAGATTATTACCTAGTACAAACATATAATACCGGTCTTGTTTTTCTACATGGTATTTGCCACTAACCAAAAAACTCGAAACTCTAGTTAAAAGGTTAAAACAGTTGGTTGAGTTCCACCAAGACAAGTATACGACGTAGATATGGTTTATTGTTTCTTTTGGAGTAACCTATATGCTACTAACATTTGTTCGCATGGATGGTTAACAATAATTATCGTACACCATCCCCTCGTGCTATTTGTATATATAGTGGGTAAATAAACATCGTCATTTTTTTTAAACATCGTCAATAATAGCAGCATTAGCTAGATCATTAGCATGTATTCGTACGTAATTGTTGATAAAAAAAAATATTTCGTACGTAATTCTCCCTGTTCCCGGACGTTGGTTGATCAGACGAACGAAATAATAACACTAATAATTATGTGATTCCTTATAACAAGCAGTTAAGGAACACTTATTCTAAACCCTAATAAAAAACTAGAGAAAGAAACATGATAATTAACGGAACACGTATGATCAATCATAGATTCATAGTATCATCACCTTTAACTGTTTTTATTTTGTCTATACCACGTAGTTTTATTGTTATAGTACAGAATCGTATTGTTATTGTTGGATACGATAGAGTGAAAACGTTGAGTTTGAAAGAAAGAAATAAATATACTATACAATGATTTATATCGAATCTTGTATTACATACTTATTTTATATTTTCAGTGTTTTGTTATATCATGTAACTTTCAGAATATTATATTTTTTCACATCTCTGCTTGCTCTTTAGTCATTATAAGTTTCTTTTCTTATAGTAAACCTTTACTAAAGACGGAAATGAAGATTAGTTTATAAAATTTTCTTTTTCTAATAACAAAAAATTGGTTCGATTTCAGGCATATTTCTTCTTCTGTAGTTAAGTTAGCTTAGCTTCCTGATGCCGTAAGGACAACGTCAGTATGACATATCATTGATCCGTGGGATAAACATACATATATAATTCGTACTGAGATTGTTTTTTTCTTCACATTATTGTTCGTGTGTGCGGGGGTGTTTAATATATAATCATGATTCGTTTTATACAAGGAGGGAAAGTGTAACTTTTTTTGTTTGGCAAAAATAATAATTATAGGTAATAATATGAATCTGATTAATGGGCCTTCAGGAGTGGGGAAGAGACTGGAGTGTGGGTTGGCAAAAGTAATCATTTGGTTTGGTTTAATACTTTATTTTAACTTGTTTTTTGTTCGAATGTATTTAAAATTTACATTATTCGTTCACATCCATCACCTTTCTTCCTCACTCTCTACCCCTTCAATAATTACATTTTCCGTGATCCCTGGCACAAACCGGTAGTTTCATTTCAACCAAGAATGTAACTATGACTAGTCTAGTCCGGTCCGATTCGATCTTGTGGATATAAGTTAACCTTAAATGACCGGATGGACACCTGAATGGTAAAGAGGTGGGTCAAGTTAAAAATCAGATATCAGTTACAAACAAGTCTATTATAGATGCTGTCCGAACTAACCATGTCGTTAATCTATATAGTTGTATAACGGAGATTGAGTTCAGATCATAAAATCACGAACACAAATTTTGACGTTTTAGTATTGAACAAAAAGCCCTGGTCAATTGTTTGTCCCTGTATCTATGAGACAAGAAACCAAATTTTAAGACGGGTTAGAAACACGACAAAAGAAAAAAAGTGTATAGCTGAGTCGAAAAACATAGCTAGTAGTACTAATCTTGGAGAAGTCTACTTGTTTACGCATATATCACATTCCGAATGAATTGATATAGTTGACTTTCTAGACATGTAAAGTTCACTTGGGGCTGGGCACGCACAACAAATGAATCACACCAAAAAGGCAACAATATAATGTCGATCGTTCAGCTCACAACACAAACATATATGTCGATACGAACAAATAAAAGAAAATGAACAAATATTTTGAAAAAAGGAAGAAGGAAAGAAATAATAAAGGAGGAGGGGCAAGAAGAGAAATGATGCACCATGCGGGGGATCTGAGTCTGCTATAGTGTTATAATTTGACAAAATTATATTCATCCAAAGCTGTCTTGTAATGTCCTTCTTGCATATGTCACTTTGTGCCGACCCCTCGTAATGCCCCTCTTCGCATTTCTTCTGTCATCATACCCACGGTATTTAGTGATGACATATTTTTGGAAGCATATCTCTTTTGTGGATTACGAAGAAAACGAGTTGCCATATAATATGTCCTCTCATCCGGCAAATAAGTAAGTTAGCTGTGGAAGTAACTTCTTATATTTTTACTATATTTCCCCCCATTAAACAAGTAACTTCAAATTGAAACATTACGAGATTAGCTATCAAGAAGAAGTATGCACTTGGGGTTAAAAAGAGACTAGAACATATCAGAGACAAAAGTCAAAACATAACAACAAACCTGATCACTAATTTAACTACAATCAAGTGAAACTAAACACCCTAACATGGAGGGACCGTCAAATGATTGGACGTTACTGCCCCAATCAAAAACTTAATTCTGAGTTTTATTTTGGCATAAATTGGTTTGGTTTCAATGCAAAATTTATTAATTTTATTATGTAATTTGTTTTTCTATTGGTTAAAATATGGTTAGGTGTGTGGGTAATTGTGTTTTTATATAGGAAATATGTAAAATTAATTGTTTCCTTAATCCGTGTGCATAGCTGTAGAGTGACACTTATATTAAAACAGAGGGAGTAATAATAAAATGATCTTTACCATAAAAGTCATTCGATATTATTACTTGTGTTTGCCATTACAAGTTATCCTCTTCCTCTATTTCGTAATTACCTTTCAACGGCCAAGAGGTTAGGGTACCTTTATATTACAAGAAAATACTGTATTATTTATATACAAGGATCACGATTCCCTTTTTATATTTTCTCCGCCTCTCGTTAATGATTTTTGGAGTAACAATTTTTTTTGTTCTCTCCCGAAAACTATATATCCATCACGGTTTTCTTTGACAATATTTTTAATCAAAATTAGCACAAGTTCGCATATGATTGACTTCGTCGTTCTTATTTTAAATTTTTAAAACTAGCCTTGTTTCTTTTCATACCTTTACATCACAAATATTTATATATCCTGCCGATACTCATGTAAATGAAAAACTGTTATCGCATCTACAAAGTATTTTTTTTGATAAAATTACCCGCTAAACAAAAACATAAAAGAGCTGCCAAGCCTTTCATAATTTATTTTTATAGTAATACAGTACTACTAGTTGATAGTTTTTGAGAATCCTGTCACAAAGAAGAAGAATGTTTCTTTATTTTGATTATGCTGCAAGTTTTGGCCCATATAGGAATCTGCTTGAATAAAGCTCATAAAGCCCAATCAGTTTGGCCCATGTTGAATCGTTTTTTTTTTTGTGTGTTAAAAAGGTAAATATAGAATTCCACGTAAGCACAGAAACAGACGACTACTGACACGGTGGTCCGTGTAGGCGTGAAGTGAACCGAATCCTCGACGGAGGAAACCGCCAACGATCTCTTCGTCAAAATCACAAATGTCTTCTTCTTCCCTCTTCATCTTTCTTACGACTTTTTTCCCTATCAATCTGAAGTATTGATGCCTTCGCGTTACCTCTCTCCTCTGATCTCAACCGCTTAATCCAGGTCTCTCTTGCTCTTGATCTCTCTCTCTCTCTCAAAGTATTCTCTGCGAACTGTTTGCTTTTGGGATCGAAATAGAGCTCTAGGGTTTTGAGGTTCTAGCTTTGAATTACGTAGCTCCTAGGATCGAAATCCCGCCTTCTTAGATTCCGATTGTTTATTCATCGAGTCTGTGACGATTGATTGGAGTTGAGCTCGGATGATTGTACACGACTGACTGTGATTTAAAAAATCTGATTTGTGCGAGTGATTATCCGTTATTATGTGTAGTGTTATTATAAAAGAGAAGATGGAAAAGTTGTTGTTGAAGGAAGGCCCAACACTGCTGCAGCTGCACAAGTGGGAACCTTCTCAACTGCAACTTAATCTATCCGAATTTCGCGAGGCTTTTATTTCTCCGTCGAGGCAGTCCTTGTTATTGCTCTCCCACCACTCCGAAGCTCTGCTGCTACCTCTTACTGCAGGTTATAACTAATATAACTTGTTTTCGTAATTTATTCATTTGCGTTTCATTTTTTTGTATCGTTTTTTAATTATTTTTCGATGATATCAGGGAGTTCCATTGGCAGTGAGGTTCCCGTGAAATGTTATAATGACGAGTCCAATTGTCCTACTACAGCAGCTGTTGGGTCAGATCCAGTGAACATTGAACCCCCTTCTGGTGACCCAGGTTTTGTAGATAATTGCAGTTCTAGTTGCAGTAGTTTTCCTTTTATCTTTGATGCGAAGTCCGTTGCTTGGGGTAGTTGTGGGGATACTTACAACCGGCACGAAGATCCGTTGTTTAGGGAATTGTTGTTTGTATCTGGAAGTCATGGTGTTACTGTCCATGCGTTTTGCTGTTTCAAAGATTCAAGTGACATAGCCAAAGGGACACCAAATGGTGAGCTGAGGCATGGAGAGTGGGTTGAATGGGGTCCTTCTAGGCTAAATCAGGAACCGGAACACCAAAGAGACTCTTCTTTTGATGGTTCTAAGCAGTGGATGCAATCTTTTCTAGTGGATGTGGAAACTACAGAGATTGAGGGTATAAGACAATCAAGGCTCCCTGAAAAGTCAGCTTTTCCTGGTTCTGCGGATGTTGTTTCATTCAGCGTATTAAATAGTGATCTTCCTTTCTCGAGTCTTCTTTTCAAAGAGAATTCCATTCTTCAGGAGGGTGACATGCCGGAGGATGGTATGTACAGGTGCACCAAAGTTTTCTCCAGCGATTCTCATTTTCTGATTGGATTTGTTATGGAGCTATCGGCCTGTGCATCTACGCCTACAAGCAATGCAAACGAAAAAAGCAATTGTAAGACTGTTGTATTTGTGGCCCAGCTGTTTAACTGGGGGATGGAATGGGTCTCCCTTGTGAATATTGGGGAAACAAGTATCAGACCTACAAATGAATGGGCAGATTTCAGAATGTCTGATAAATTTGTTATCTGCCTCAGTGTTTCTGGTCTGTTCTTTCTGTATGATGTGAAGTCTGGGGATTGTTTTGCTCATCACGATATTTTACAGACATGTGGTCCTGGATTGCATTCTTCATCAGAAATGCAAGAAGGAATGGCAGAGGCTGATGAGCAAAATGACTTCCAAAGTCTTGCTCCATCCATGTTTAAGTCTCACGTTGTAGACTCAGCCGGCAGAAGAAAGTTTAGGAAGCTTATTATAGCTTCTCATACACCACTCATAGCTGCAGTTGACGAAAATGGTTTAATATATGTGTTATGTGTTGATGACTTTGTTTCCAAAGAATACCACATGTCCGTGGAATCTATTACTTCTTCATGCCATTTTGGGCCTGGAAGTCTGGTTGGGTGGAAAACCGGTGGCATGGACGTTGGCCGGCAAAAAGTGCACCACGCTGCTGAAGATGTTTTTTCCAAGTGTGATCCTAGGTCTTTTGCATCTGATATCTCTATGTCTGACCCATGTATGGAAAGACAACAAAACAATTTTGATCGAAGAGCTGGTTACTCTGGTTCATGGCAGAGTGGTTTTACTGCTCAGCTTAAAACAAATGCGTTGGGACTTGAAAATTACCAAAGAGACTCGCATGTCATGCGGAAGATGTTTCTATCCGCCGAAAAATTAGGATCGGAAGATAGCGTATGTTTTTCTCCATTGGGATTCACTCATTTCTCTAGAAAGCGCACACAAAAGGAAGACCAAAGCTGTAAGGTCCTTCATTACAGCCTGGAGACGCATATGACTGCGAGAGATGATAGTTATTTGAATTACGATGACAACAAAATTTCTATTCAAGGTGCAGAAGAAACTTTGGTAGGAGAATCAGTTGGTTGTTCTTTCCAAGGGTTTCTTTATCTAGTGACTTGTAGTGGCCTTTCTGTTTTTCTCCCTTCCATCTCAATTACCTCGAATTATCCTACTGTTGAGGCAGTTGAATATCTGCAGCCACTTCAAACCACTGTCATGGGATGCCAGGGAAGAGACTATGTGAGAACAGATGAATCACGTATTCCTTGGCAAGTTGAGGTCCTAGATAGAGTTATATTGTTTGAAGGCCCTGAAGCTGCAGATCGTTTGTGCTTGGAAAATGGTAAGAAACATTACTTGTTCCATGAAGTGCAAACCTTGGTAAATAACCTTTTTGCATTCTTAAAGCTTTAAATTCATAGATTTTACCCTTCCATATTGTCCATTACGCTGATAGATTGATAACTATCTCTTAACCAACTGAAAAAATTAAGCTACAATTACTTAAAAACTAGTTCACCTTATGTCATGCTGTTTAGTTTGATGCATCAATGCATGTGGAAGCTAGAATTGAAGTGGACTTAATTGTATTTTGGCCAACAATGAAATCATGACGGTGCTTGCAATTTATTTTCAAGAGTCCTCAGCTGTTTGTGAGCCGGAGAAAGTGCTTGATTGCATTAGCTCAGTCATTTGTTCTCTCCCGTTTCTTCAAGTTTACATTATGATTTTCGTATATTTCCTTGTTGTAACAGAAGAATCTCACATATATTGAGACTTGAAGATGGTTTATAAATTTACTTACGCTTAACTTTTGTTCAGTAATCTTATGGTACGCTAAATAAATCGCTGCTGTCATAGGTTGGGACTTAAAAATTGCTCGTTTGCGGCGACTGAAAATGGCGTTGGACTACTTAAATTATGATGACATCAACGAGTAAGTTGCTAGTAATCTTATTGTGCTGTATTCTTATGCGTGGTTGTATTGGCTCAGTTGACAACTTCGGTCTATGGTTTCTTTGAAGGATGTGACTACTTACTACTTAAAGAAGATAGGTTGCTTGTTAAAATTCGTAAAAGTAAAGTTTTGATTGCTATAAGTTGGATTTCTGATCATCCTCGTATCCGCAATTCTTATCCGAAGTTTTCTCTTTTCTTGTTGTTAGCTAGATGATCACTTATGCTGTATTCCTGTGATCATTACTGCAATTTTGATTTGTAGTACTGGAAGTTAGTTTAGACCTTAAAGCTTGAGATCTCTATAGACACTCTCGTGCAGTTGGTACACATCCTCATCTTATTTAAGAATGTGATGATAATGTTTCAGCCTTTTCTCCTGACTTTTCTCTCATCTCGAGTGTATATATGTTTTAGCAATCATTGCAACTTGTCCTGTATCATGAATTACTTTTATTAACATCTGTTGTATGAGCAGGTCTTTGAAGACGCTTGGTAATGTGAATCTGGCAGAAGAAGGCATGCTAAGGGTGCTCTTTTCTGCTCTGTATCTCTTATCGCGCAAGAGTAGAAATGATACTGATATTTCTGCTGTATCAAGGTGAGGATCTGCTGAGTAATGAGTGACATAAGGATAGTTTTGTTTTCCAGTTCTCAACTTCAATGACATGGATCAGTAACGCATTAAAAGTAGTATTCTCACTGCTTGGTAGATATGTCCTTACTCTTTAGCATGTTATTCTAGTCGTACTACTATGCTCCATAGGTATACCTTTATGTAGAAAGAAAAAGAAAATATTCATAGTTGTTACGCTTTGCATTTCGATTCAGATTCATGCAAAAGCCTCTCCAGCCCACATTTTTTGTCTTTTTCCTTTGGAAAACAGTTAGAGCTTCGGGATTTAGTATATTGATTTGTTATGTGGCATTTCTAAGAAGCCAGTTTTAGCAACATATTATCTTGTCAGGTTTCGTATGCCATTCGCTCTATTGACTCCGCTGCTTTTATGCTGCCATGTTCATTCTCATTTCTATATGTTGAATGTAGGCTCCTCGCATTGGCTACAAGGTTTGCAACTGAGATGATTCGCATATATGGGTCACTTGAATATCAGAAAGATGGACACATGCTGGACAGCAGACCTAGGACACGAATACTTTCACTTCCACCCATTTCACGGCATGGCGATGCAATGGAAAATTCAAGGAGGTTGTCAGAGATGGGTTTTCTTTTGGAGATCACCCGGAATTTTCAATCTCGTATTTCTAGAAAATTTAAGAAGCTAGGAAAGGTAGTACGTGGTATTAACACTATAATTTAGTTGTAGGTTTTGTGTATTTTGATCTAGAATTTGACATATGACATGTGTGTGGTTACAGGGAAAGAATGAAAAGTCACTGACCTTGGTAGACCCAAGTTCTGCGAAGGAAGATTCTCAGCTTGAAGTTGTTCCACATGCAACACATGCGGAGTCGCAACAACTTGACACATATATATTCGATACTAATGAAGAGCTTGCTTTGACGCCTATAGGTGCTCAGGTCATTGACGAAATAAGTAATGCATCTTCCCTTGTACCTCAAGGGGTAGTTGCAGAAACGAAAGTTCTTCCTCTGGAAAATCCGAAGGAGATGATGGCTCGTTGGAAGACTGATAATTTGGATTTGAAAACCGTGGTTAAAGATGCCTTGCTCTCCGGTCGTCTCCCTTTAGCTGTTCTTCAATTGCATCTTCAACATTCTAAAGACTCGGCTGAAAATGGAGAGCATCATGATACATTTACTGAAGTTCGTGATGTCGGAAGAGCTATTGCTTATGACCTATTTTTGAAGGTAAACCTGAATATACTTGCTTAGACAGAGTAGTGTACATGTATGATGTCTAGCACTTGACATTGTTGATGTGTAGGGTGAACCTGGGGTTGCCATTGCAACTTTGCAAAGACTCGGAGAGGATGTAGAAGCATGTCTCAACCAGTTGGTATTTGGCACAGTGAGGAAATCTCTTCGTTATCAAATTGCTGAAGAAATGAGAAAACACGGTTTCTTAAGACCATATGAAGACAATGTACTGGAGAGGATATCTCTTATCGAGGTATAACATTTCCTTACGACTACTTGTTAGAATAGTATCTTGGATTCGTATGATACTGATTGCATTTCAACTTCTTCCTTGCTTGACCTTGTGACAAAAGAGGCTTTATCCTAGCAGCCACTTTTGGGAAACATATCTTACTCGTCGAAAGGAACTCCTGAAAGATGCAGTAGCGTTTGACTCCAGTAAAATTAGTTTGCATCTTGGGGAGTCTTCCCTGTTCCAGCATCTCGAGATCGAATGTGGTGAGGTTGATGGTGTTGTTCTAGGTTCTTGGACAAAAATCAATGAGAGTGCATTTGAGCATGCGCCTGATGAAACCGATGCAATTGCTGGTTACTGGGCTGCAGCAGCTGTGTGGTCAAATGCTTGGGATCAGAGAACATTTGATCATGTAAGTTCGATGTAGCCATTCTTTACTCGTTACTTTAGATGTCTAGATATATATCGAATTCCACCATTCCAGAATGTTAGTACCTCCGGGTCCAGGAGAAGCTCAAATTAATTGCAACCTATACTGCATAGCTACCCACTGCATATGTGCTTGCTTCTCGAATAGCTACCACTGCATATCTTTTCCTCTTTAAAAAATGTGGTTGGAATTGTAGATCTATAATAGTGAATGCGCTGTTATGTAATAATGCTGTTTTAGTTTGGGTTGCATTTCATATCATCAGATTGAATTAGCACATTGTAGAGCATTAAATGGCAGTCCTACAAACCCCTTTAATTGGAAGTCGACAACTGCGAGAGTAACAATGATACATTTAAATGAAGGGTTAAAGACTTTACATATCAACCTTGTGTTATTAGTATTACTCCCATAAACTCATTTCAAATAATGTTTGCATTTTCTGCTTTTAGTAATATCTCTTGTTGAACTTTTGTGCAGATAGTTTTGGATCAGCCTTTGGTCATGGGTGTCCATGTTCCTTGGGATTCCCAGCTAGAGTATTATATGTGTCACAATGATTGGGATGAAGTCCTTAAGTTGTTGGATCTCATTCCTGACGATCTATTATATGATGGAAGCTTGCAAATTGCTTTGGATGGTCCGAAGCAGTCTTCTGGCCAAAATTATTCAGTTTCTTCCCATAGCGAATATATAGGCTCCATTGAAGAAGTGGATGCTGTACTTATGGATGTTCCTTATATCAAGATATTTAGGTTACCTGCAGATATCCGGTGCTCCTTGTGGTTAACAACACTTATGGAGCAGGAACTTGCAAGAAAACTTATATTCTTGAAAGAATATTGGGAGAACGCTCTAGATGTCGTATATCTTCTGGCTCGGGCAGGTGTCATCCTTCGTAATTGCGAAGTTTCATTTAAGGAGGAATCTTGTAGGCCATCCCTAGATCTTTCTTTGTCCAGAAAGGATAAAGGAGCAGATGTTGATACCCTGAATGCTGTGCACAAGCTATTCATACATTATTGCACTCAATATAATCTGCCAAACCTTCTGGATCTGTACCTTGATCATCACGAATTGGTCCTTGATAATGATTCACTTGGTTCATTGCAGGAAGCTGTTGTAAGTGCTTTCTACACGTCCGTCATATATTTTGATTTAATATGTATGTTCTTACTCGCTTTTTGGCTTGTCTTTCGAAAATTCACTATTTACTGAGACTGCCAAGAATCTGTCCAATGTATTCAGGGTGATTCTCACTGGGCAAAATGGTTGCTGCTGTCTAGGATCAAGGGCCGGGAATACGATGCATCATTTTCAAATGCACGCTCAATTATGTCACCTGGTGCAGCACCAACTGGTGAAGTTAGTATTCCAGATATTGATGAAATTGTTTGTACTGTTGATGACATTGCTGAAGGGGCAGGGGAAATGGCTGCTTTAGCAACTATGATGTGTTCACTGGTGCCAATTCAAAAAATCTTGAGTACTGGTAGTGTGAATAGACACAGTAACTCTTCTGCACAGTGCACACTGGAGAATTTGAAATCATTTCTTCAGAGATTCCCTACTTTAAGGAATAAGCTTGTTACTGCTTGTTTTGGAGAAGATATTTCTGGCAACCTTTTGCGGACCAAGGCTAGAAATGGTAAAACATGATCCCCACCATACGTTTTCGTTTATTTGTGCAATGATATTGATGCCATACTCTCACTGACTCTATAACTGACCAGTTTTGTCAGAGTATCTGAATTGGCGTGACAGTGTATTCTTCTCATCTGCACGTGATACCTCACTCCTGCAGATGTTGCCTTGTTGGTTTCCTAAAGGGGTTCGTAGATTAGTTCAGCTTTATATCCAGGTATACATTTCTGATTTGTATGTCGTAGATGCTCTTCTGAGTTGTACAACACTCATTTAACTTTCTGGAATTGAGGGATCTAATTGAAGTCAATACTGTAATTGGTAATATAACAAACTTAAGAAGTTTAAACAAAATCGTGGGATGGTTGTGACTTGTGAGCAACTGTTGCAGACATAACCATTAGGTGAAATGACCACTAAGATTTAGGATTCAAGGAAAGACATCAAGTTACACACCTACAGAGATTTACGGCTACTAGTAGAGTTACACACCTACTCGTTATCAGTAGTAGAAAATTTTCTCTTCAGTGAAATTATATAGCACACATGTTTTGCGTAAAATATTTTTGCGCATCTCTTATACCCGAACGTCTCTGTAGGGACCTCTTGGATGGCTTTCTTTCTCAGGATATCCTACAGGGGAATATCTACTGCACAGAGGTGTTGAGTTCTTTATAAATGTGGACGATCCGACTGAGATAAGTGCTATATCTTGGGAAGCAATCATCCAGAAGCACATCGAAGAGGAACTTCACAACACGAAAACAGAGGTGGTGCTATAATAATTCCGGTTTCTCTAACCTGTTGATGATGCCACCTTTGCGGATGCTTTGAATTTTTCAGATCTATATTGTTTTTATCGATTGACTGTCATGTCATTGTCTCATTTTTCGAAATTATCTTGATGAAAGGTTGTCATCTCATGGTCATACAACATTATAGTGAGCTTTCCTTATTTACTGACTATTTATATATAGCTACTTATGTTTTAAATTGAACTGAAACTAGGGAACCGAGCTTGGACTAGAGCACTTCCTGCATCGTGGACGGCCACTTGCAGCTTTTAATGCATTCCTAGAACATAGAGTTGAGAAACTAAAACTGGAGGATCAGTCCGGCTCTTCGATACATGGACAAAGAAATATGCAGTCAGATGTTCCGATGCTACTTGCACCTCTGACTCGGGATGATGAGTCACTTCTTTCATCTGTATGGTCGCCTTACCATTTATGAGCTAAATTTTCCTTCTATCTAGAACGCCTTTATTAGTTTTTTTTTTCTTCTTCTTTCAGTTGCTGTATATTTATGTCTGGATGACTTTCTTTTGCTCTGCAGGTCATACCACTTGCTATCACACACTTTGGGGATTCTGTGTTGGTGGCTTCGTGTGTTTTCCTTCTTGAGCTTTGTGGTTTATCTGCTAGCATGCTTCGGATAGACGTGGCATCATTGAGAAGGATATCATCCTTTTATGAATCAAATGACAATGTGGATATGGCACAACAAAAATCATTCAAGGGTTCTATGTTTCATGCGGTATCTAGTGAAGGTGATCTAATGGGGTCACTAGCTAGGGCCCTGGCTAACGAATATGGTTATCCTGATATATCAAGTGTCTCTACCAAAAAACATACTCCAAACAGTATTTCTGGCACTCAACCATGTCTTCCGCTAATGCTTGTTCTTCATCACCTGGAACAAGCTAGTCTTCCAGATATTGGAGTAGATAGAAAGACAAGTGGATACTGGCTGTTAACAGGTGATGGTGATGGGTCTGAACTGCGTTCTCAGCAGACATCTGATAGCTTGCATTGGAGTTTAGTTACTCTTTTCTGTCAGATGCATAACCTTCCCCTGAGCACCAAATACCTTGCCATGCTAGCAAGAGACAATGATTGGGTATGGCTCATGATAATTCGTCTTACTTTTTTCTTTTCTTACCCTTGAGCTATCCTTTAACCTGATGTATGTAAATATCAGGTTGGTTTCTTATCTGAAGCTCAGCTTGGAGGATACCCGTTTGATACGGTGCTCAATGTGGTATGTGTCTTACCCTTTCACTGGTTTCAGAAATCACAAGCTTTTCATTACGATTATGTGACACATTTTCTTCTGTCAGGCATCAAAGGAGTTTGGTGATCAACGATTGAAAGCTCACATACTGACCGTTTTAAGACATGCCAACTCAAAAAAGAAGGCTACGATATCGTCCTCAGATGACACAAGCAGAGGTCTTACATGTTCCCTTTCAGAGGATGGATCTTATGTTTCTGCTGAACTTTTCCGCGTTTTGGCTTACTCTGAGAAGTTAAAGAATCCGGGAGACTACCTTTTATCGAAAGCTAAGGAGTTATCGTGGTCTATTTTGGCTCTCATAGCATCATGCTTTCCGGATGTTTCTCCTATATCTTGCCTAACGATCTGGTTGGAAATTACCGCAGCCAGGTGTGAAAAAAAAATTAATGACAGAAATTCAATTGGGTTTAGGTGTAGGGGAGATCTTAATGCATTTGACGTTTCAAACTTTCGTACGTTTTCTGGAATAAAAAGATGCAATCATTTTGTCTTGGCTCTAACAAAGATCATTCGTTTCAGGGAAACGTCATCTATCAAGGTGAACGATATAACCACTAAAATAGCAGAAAATATAGCAGCAGCCGTGGTATCTACAAATTCCTTGCCAACGGATGCTAGAGGTATCCAGTTTCACTACAATAGGAGGAATCCTAAACGGAGACGGCTTCTTGCACATACATCTGTGGATTCATTGGCTTTAGCTAATAGTTTAAACACCTCAGCTGGTAAAACATTTTACTCTCACCAAACAGAAGCTGCAGAGGATGAAAAAGCTGAAGATACCAGTGTTACTAATGATAAGTCTGATGAGCATGCATCTTTATCAAAAATGGTCGCAATGCTTTGTGAACAACGATTGTTTCTTCCTCTGCTAAAGGCTTTTGAATTATTCCTCCCTTCCTGCTCTCTACTACCATTTGTTCGGGCTCTTCAGGTTTGTATTACGTTTTGACGAACTATTTGCTCTTACGTTTTTTTGGGACCCAGAGTTGTCTGTTTACAGTGACTTTTACACGATATCTGGTCATGGATCTGATGCTGTATCTACTATTTACCATGAATTCATCCGCTTTCGTTCTCCTTTTCTGTGGGAGAAACTGAGATGGAATTCTGCAAAGTTATGATTTGATGTAACCAGGGATAATAATATACTAAGAGTTTGTAGCGGTTACCAAAATGCTTATTTTTTACTGCCTCTTGATAGGATTATGACCTGTCTTTATCATTATTTTTGTTGCAGGCATTTTCTCAAATGCGCCTTTCTGAAGCTTCAGCACATTTGGGTTCTTTTTGGGCTAGAGTTAAAGAAGAGTCAATGCATTTTCAGTCAAATACAGCCAAAGAAGTCAATTTTGGGGCATCTTGGATCAGTAAAACTGCTGTTAAAGCTGCTGATGCTGTTTTGTCAACTTGTCCATCTCCATATGAGAAAAGATGCTTATTGCAACTTCTTGCTGCAATAGATTTTGGTGATGGTGGATCTGCGGCAACATATTATCGGCGTCTTTATTGGAAAGTTGATTTGTCTGAGCCATCACTCCGGTCGGAGAACGGTCTTGACTTAGGAAGTGGGGCTCATGATGATGGGTCTCTACTGGCAGCTTTGGAAAAGAATAGGCAATGGGAGCAAGCACGAAACTGGGCCAAGCAACTTGAAACAATGGGTGGCACTTGGACATCCTCTGTTCATCATGTTACTGAAACGCAGGTAACAAAACATATTAGCTCCTATGTTATTTGATCTGCCCGAAAGTTTCTGGTCATTTGGATTCTGGAGGTCTAGCAAGTTATAAGAAATCATGGTCTTAGCCTATTGACAGGTTTAGCTAATTTTCCCATGTTAGTTTCTCCTTCTCTAGCTAACGATTCCTCTTGCACTGTATGGTGGTTTTACACACATAAAAGTTGATTGTGGAGAGGTTCTTTCAACTCTGGGATAAAGCACTGGTTGCAGTGGTGTAGTAGTTATCTGATCTTTATCTCTATACAACTTTGAAAGAAATGTGACATTTGGAAGGAAGTTAGGCATTTTCCCTTGCATAGCACAGTTCTACCGACTCAGTACAGATTGCATAAGCTTTATTGAATTTAAATTCTCCCCTAATTTAGTTCCGCATCAGGGAAGATTTGGCTCCGTAATGCTTCACATTTTCTTTGTCTTTGTAAATTAGCTGATTTTCTGGGCTGCAGGCTAGTTTTGCTTGTAGGCCACTGGTTATTATTATGTTCAGGGATTGTTGAATGCCCCATCTTAATGGACATTTGTTATATAGGCAGAATCCATGGTCGCAGAATGGAAAGAGTTCCTTTGGGATGTTCCAGAAGAGAGAATCGCATTATGGGGTCACTGCCAAACTCTGTTTATCAGATACTCTTTCCCTGCTTTACAGGTCACTTTTCTGTTTATCAGATACTCTTTAAGTTTATCTGTGGAAGCCTGATATTGCAACAAGTGATTCTGTTGTTTTTTCTTTTGCAGGCAGGTTTGTTTTTCCTTAGGCATGCAGAAGCGGTGGAGAAAGATCTCCCTGCAAGAGAGATATATGAGCTGTTACTGCTATCACTTCAGTGGTTGAGTGGGCTAACAACCCTGTCGCATCCGTAAGTGATTTTGTACCATAATATGTAATCATATTTACTGGCTTTTGACTTTGGTTTTACCAATATTCAGGGTTTATCCGTTGCATCTTCTGAGAGAAATCGAGACTAGAGTGTGGTTATTGGCTGTAGAAGCAGAAGCACATGTGAAAAATTTAGGAGCATGTAGTCCAAGTAATACCAGAAGAGACATTGCAAACGGAAATAGTTCCAATCTTATAGATCGAACTGCAAGTATCATAACAAAAATGGACAACCATATTTCTTCAGCAACAAAAAATAAAATTGGAGAAAAGCAGGACCCCAGGCCCCCTGGCCAAGCACATCAAAAGAACCAGGATACGAGTACTTCCGTATATGGTGCCAACACAAAGTCTAAAAGGAGAGCAAAAGGGAATGTCCCACAAAGAAGACATTTTGTGGATTCTTCAGATAGGAATTCTGATTTTGAAGATTCTTCATCTCTTCTAAACATCAAAAGCGAGTTCCAGCTTCAAGAGGAAAGCACGGGTTTGGAGATATCCTTATCAAAGTGGGAAGAAAGTATAGAGCCTGCGGAGTTGGAAAGAGCTGTACTGTCTTTACTGGAGTTTGGACAAGTAACAGCTGCGAAGCAACTTCAACTTAAACTTGCTCCAGAGAATTTACCTTCTGAGCTGATAGTTCTGGATTCTGTTATGAAGCTAGCAATGCTTTCTACGCCTTGCATTCAAGTACCGTTGTCAATGATGGATGATGAAGTTCGTTCTATCATTCAATCACAGAATCTAAAAATAGACCAACCTATGATTGACCCGCTGCAGGTTGTTCTCTCTTCTATATCTTTCACACCTAAATGTTTGTTTGTTGCTGTAAATCTTTTTACAGATTCATTCAAACGAATACCACTTATCTTTTCTTTTTTTCATTTCCCCCTATCTTGCTCTTATAATTTGTTTTTGGTTTGGTTTGATGGTGATTGACATCTGATGCTCTAGGTGTTGGAGAATCTATCAAGCATTTTAAATGAAGGCAGTGGACGTGGGCTGGCAAGAAAAATCATTGCAGTTATAAAAGCTGCTAACATACTGGGTCTTACATTTACCGAGGCATATCAAAAGCAGACCATAGAGTTGTTACGATTACTTTCTCTTAAAGCACAAGATTCCTTTGAGGAAGCAAGTCTCCTTGTCAAAACACATTCCATGCCCGCTGCTAGTATCGCTCAAATACTTGCAGAATCCTTTCTGAAGGTTAATTAACTAAACTATCTTTGTTAACTGGTATGCGTATAGCAAAAAAGACGTATGGTTTTCTTTTGATTGATTACTTGGAAAACCCCTCCATTAATGACTTCTTCTTATCCTCCTAACTATTTTCTCTGTGTTTGTCTCTAATCTGTTCTCCATGTGCCAGGGTTTACTGGCAGCTCATCGTGGAGGATATATAGATTCTCAAAAGGAGGAAGGGCCTGCTCCACTCTTGTGGAGATTTTCAGACTTTTTGAAGTGGGCGGAGCTTTGTCCATCTGAACAAGAAATTGGCCATTCATTAATGCGTCTTGTGATTACCGGGCAGGAAATACCACACGCTTGTGAGGTATGTGATTTTTTAAAAAGCTTATTAACTGTATCGTTTGATTGCCTCATTAAATTCTAAAGCAGTGGGCCAATAAGTTGTCATTACTGATTTGGTAATAAGGGAATGCTGTTTTGCAGGTTGAGCTACTTATCTTATCTCATCACTTCTACAAGTCATCTACGTGCCTTGATGGAGTTGATGTTCTTGTGGCACTTGCTGCGACCAGGGTTGAGGCTTATGTTACTGAGGGCGATTTCTCATGCCTTGGTCGTCTAATAACTGGAGTTGGAAACTTTCATGCTCTTAATTTCATTCTCAATATCCTAATCGAAAACGGGCAGCTCGATCTCTTGCTACAAAAGTTTTCTAGTGCTGCTGATGCTAACACTGGCACTGCCCAGGCTGTCAGAAGTTTCCGGATGGCTGTTCTGAGTTCGCTGAATCTCTTCAACCCAAATGACCATGATGCATTCGCAATGGTATGTCTTCATTAAGCTGGAATTAGCCAAGTAGAAGATTTTGTTTCATCATGTATTATCCTCTTACGACAGCTCACTAGCGTGATAGCTGATTGATACACTGCATCTAGATTTGCTTTTACAACTTACGTTGCTTGTGCACAAGAAGCAATATTTTGGGATTAATTATAAAAAAAAATAATCGTTGTTTTCAGGTATATAAACACTTTGACATGAAGCATGAAACGGCTGCTTTGCTAGAGGCACGTGCAGATCAGGCTGCAGAGCAGTGGTTTAGAAGGTATGACAAGGATGAAAATGAAGATCTCCTTGATTCTATGCGCTATTACATTGAAGCAGCTGAAGTTCACACTTCTATTGATGCTGGAAACAAAGCAAGGAAGGCTTGTGGGCAGGCTTCCCTTGTCTCGCTTCAAATAAGGATGCCAGATTCCAAGTGGCTGTGCTTATCCGAAACAAACGCTAGAAGAGCACTTGTTGATCAATCTCGTTTCCAGGAGGCTCTGATCGTAGCAGAAGCGTATGGTCTTAACCAGCCAAGCGAATGGCCCTTGGTGCTTTGGAATCTGATGCTCAAACCCGAACTAGCGGAAGAGTTTGTGGCTGAGTTTGTAGCGGTGCTTCCCCTGCAGGCTTCAATGCTACTGGAACTGGCTAGATTTTACAGAGCCGAAATGGCAGCTAGAGGTGACCAATCTCAATTCTCAGTCTGGCTGACAGGAGGAGGGTTGCCAGCTGAGTGGGCCAAATACATGTGGAGATCATTCAGATGTTTGCTGAAGAGAACACGTGACTTGAGGTTACGGTTACAGCTGGCTACAACAGCGACGGGATTCTCTGACATGGTCAATGCTTGTATGAACGCCTTAGATAAGGTCCCGGAAAACGCTGGGCCACTTGTACTGAAGAAAGGGCATGGAGGAGGATACTTACCACTCATGTAAGTGAGTGTGAACTAAAGAGATCATCCCTAAAGGGTGCGACGTTGAGTATCTCGCTCTCCCTCTCTGCTACATCGTCGTGAGAGCTCGATGGAGCTGTAAATTAGCCGGAGAAATTGAAAAAGAGTTTGATCGATGTTTTGGAAGAGAAAACTGAAGCTTTTCTTATATATAGGTTTCTCAGTATTATTGTGTGTGTTTTGTTGATGATTGGTGTCCCAATTCTTTCCATTTTGTTTGTTCTTATACCTTTTGCGGCAATTAAATAGCTGTCTGGAGAGAGAGATATAGAAATGTGTAACAGTGTAATAACTGTCTGTTATAAGTTGTTGGAAAAAACACATTGTTGTAATAAGTTCGAATCTTATATACTTATTTGCCTTGTAATTTCATGTTTTTTGGAAATTTGGATTAAAACAGTACGATGATGCATTATGAGGTTTCCGATATGTTTCTTATGTAATGTGTTCATCTTTGGTTCCCTAAAAGATAAGGAAATACAGAACGAAGAGAGTATATAATAACTTTATAAGACGACGGTCCCTCAAACTTTACGCGCTTTCTCTGTGAAAAATTGATAGCAATGTCAAAATCAAAGTGAATCGCTGAACTATAGTATAGAATGCAAATCATGGCTACGGAGGATTGTTGAACTGTTATTGCATTCCACGTATGTAACATCTTCAACTAAATGAAAGCGTTGAAGGCATTAGAAGTAAAAAATGAGGTGGATTCGCAAACATTTTCGATGGAACTGATTGTTCTTTTTCTAGTGAACGCGAAAGAGCTTAATAACAACCAGAGCATACAATAAAACCCATGATTTTCTATACTATTAAAACAGAAATTAGGATTCTTCCCTTGATTTAATAAAGAAAAATTATACTATTAAAACCCATGATTTTCTATACTATTAAAACCCATGATTTTGCATTTGGTTTAAAGTACAAATATATATATATATATATAAATTAATAGGCGCATAAATAATTCATTTTATAGTTTTCTATTCTTTTTATAGTTTTCTATACTATTAAAACAGAAATTAGGATTCTTCCCATGATTTAAAAAAAAAACAAATTACAATGCAATGCCATTGTCATTTAATTGTTAATTAGAAGTTTATTAATGTTCACAATTATTTACACCATACTTCCTTATATGACCAATATATTGTAAAACATTTTAAATACTTTAACAATGTATTGCTATTTTGGCATACTATTAGGTATTAGGCGCATCTGCACAGGATACATAATACAAAATTTATAATGTGGAGTACAGTTGGATTACATGTGACATCTCTACGGCTTTTATAGTTTAGTTGGATTACACATGCATTTTTTTTTTTTGCAATTTATTAGCTATACAATATATACTATTGATATACTATAATTATCACTATATCTAAATTGATATGAAACGTTCTAATACAAATGTATTTATATATCAGTGTTCATAGTTTAGACTATATCAAAACATTATTTTTTATATCAAAACATTCAATACCAAGTATTATATATGTGGTTCTTCGATTAAACAAAATATCCAAATTATTATAAGAAACAAATATTGAAATAATAAATTGAACGATTTTCAAATAAAAGGGTACTAATCAAAATATCCATCACACATGTTTAGAGGTCTTCCATGCTAGGCGGTATTAGATGTGGATTCACTGGAGCGCCAAAGAGGTCGGCGTTTTGGAAGAGGATGAGCTATTCATTTGGCTGAAGATGACACTTACGTGAAACACCTAGAGACACTTGGACATCCTCAGCAAACACTGTTATGCTCGGTACAAACTGGGCTTGGTAAGCCATACATGAATCAATAGAGAGAGAGAAGAGAGAGAAAAAAAAAATGTACCAACAAGGAAGCGAAAGCTAAAGGCGCTAACAACCTATATATTCAAACGGATTGCGATTATCTTTTTGTAAGATTCACATACATGATGTCAGCTCAATGAAAAGATAAAATTGCACTAAATAAACACATATTGGGCAGATGATTTCACCTTTTCAATATTTTACTCCTTTTATATATATCTCTTTTCTTCTGGTATTTGAGCAAATTTCACACTACATACTGAAAATGAATATGCATAATTTGATAAATTTAAAATTGTCACATCAATATATAACTTATGTGCCATTTTTCTTGAGAAAAAAAACTAAAAAGTAGTTGGTATGATTTCATGAATGATTTTCATTTGTCTATTTTAATTGGTGAGATAAATTCTCTCTAGCAAATTAGCAATAACTTTCTGATTGTATACATGCATAGGCCATTTGCCATAGCTGGTACAACCCACAATCCATGAAACTAGTGTGATTATTCAGTGAAAAATTAATTGTAACTATAATGACTATAAGTGTATAAAATTCTACTGCTATTAATGAACAATAATTTAATTGATTTTAATAAATATAAGTTCAAATATAATTATAGTTTGTTAATAAATCATTTTAGTTGTTTTTTTACTTTGTTTAACATTATTCTGTTTATTAAGTTCTAAATTCCATTATTTGTTAGTGTGATTAAATGTTACTAAATCCGTTTCACTTTATTTGTGGTTTAAATTTTTTCATACATATTAAAAAGTAATAAAATGTTCTATTTACTCCTAAATAAATTATTATTTTGTTTGTAGTTGATAATTATTGAAACAAGAGAATGAGGACTGAATTAGAAAATTTGAAAAACGTATGCACTGGAAATATAAATAACCTTATAGTTCCAGTACAAATGTATATATATGGTGACTTTATATAGTTTTTTTAAGTCATCTAAAAACTCTATTATAAGGTAACTAGGTGTTTTGCCCGCATTTGCGGGCATAATTCTCTTATGAATATTTATTAGTTGATGTTTTATTAATTTAAAAACCATCATAATCTATACTATTATTTTTTACTTAATTTAGATTTAAAAATAATTTGTATATCTTAATTTTAAATTTTATAATAGAAAAATATGTTTTCAAGATAACAATATAATGCATAAGTTATTTATTTTCTAAAAATATAATAGGATAATTTTTTTAATTATATAATATTATCGAAATTATGAAATATAGTTAAAATTACTTAAAATCATGGAGAACTTAATGAATCAGCAAATTCACTTCTTAAATAACTTTTCTTGAGCGATGATTTATATTTAATTAATAATAGATAATTTTTCTGTTTTACTTTTAAATTATATAATATAAATATATATTTTCAAGAGAACAACATAATACATAAGAATTACCTTATTTTATAAAATTATAATATTATTAGTGTAAACTTATTTCAATTATAGAATTACTATAACTTTTATATCTTAATTCTAATAGAAAAATATAATTTCAAGACATCAACTTAATAAGTAAGAATTATCTTATTTTCTAAGAATTTGATACTATTAATATAAATTTTTTATAAATATAAAATCATGGAAAATATGACAAATATGAAAAAATTATAGAAATTATGAGAAATTATCAAAATTATCTAAAATCATGGAAAATATGACAAATTAGCAAACATCAAATCCACTTCTTAAATAATAGTATAGATTTTTTAATTGTAAATTTTATAATAGAAAAATATATTTTCAAAATAACAGCATAATACATAAGAACTAACTTATTTTCTAATATATCATATTATTAATATAAATTAATATTATAATCAATAATCAAAAAAATTAGAGAAATTCTGATAAATAATCAAATTTACCTAGTATCATGGAGACAAATCAACAAATTCACTTTTCAAATAATTGTTTTGATGATTTATATTTAATTATTAATAATGTAATTTTTATATCTTATTTTTAAGTTTTATAATAGGAAAAATATATTTTCAACATAACAACATAATACATAAGAATTATTTTATTTTAGAAAAATATAAAAAATATTAATATAAATTCGTTTAAGCTATATAATAAATAAATAATTTTTATATCTTAATTTAAAATTTAATATTTATATATAAAAATATATATCAAGATAACAACATAATTCACAAGAATTATCTTATCTTCTAAAAATATGGTATATTCATATATATATTCGTTTTATTTATATATAAATTATATATAAATATTAAAAATATGATAAATAAACAAAATTACCTAAAATTATGGAGAACATGACAACTAATCAAATTTACTTCTTAAATAATATAATAGATGGGTTAAAATTACATATATTGACCAAGTGTCTTTTGTAATTTTATATAGTGTTTCTTTTCCCAAGAATCTGTAAAGCTTATTACAGATTCCTTCAAACGAATACCACTTATCCTTCTTCTTCTTCTTTTTTTTGTTTTCTCATTTCCCCCTATCTTGCTCTTATAATTTGTTTTTGGTTTGATTTAATGGTGATTGGCATCTGATGCTCTAGGTGTTGGAGAATCTATCAAGCATTTTAAATGAAGGCAGTGGACGTGGGCTGGCAAGAAAAATCATTGCAGTTATAAAAGCTGCTAACATACTGGGCCTTACATTTACCGAGGCATATCAAAAGCAGACCATAGAGTTGTTACGATTACTTTCTCTAAGAGCACAAGATTCCTTTGAGGAAGCAAGTCTCCTTGTCAAAACACATTCCATGCCCGCTGCTAGTATCGCTCAAATACTTGCAGAATCCTTTGTGAAGGTAAATTAGCTAAACTATCTTTCCACAATTCGTGTATCATAACTTTTGAGTTTTGACTTCGACTCTTGACAAAAATCTTTGTCGTATGGGTTTTATTTTGATTGATTACATGGAAAGCCCCTCCATCCATGACTTCTTCTTTCCCTCTTAACTATTTTCTGTTCTCCATGTGCCAGGGTTTACTGGCAGCTCCACGTGCTGAACTATGAAAAATTGATTGCAATGTCATAATCAGAGTGAATCGCTGAACTATAGTATCGAATGCAAATCATGGCTACGGAGGCTGGTTGAACTGTTTGTTGCATTGCACGTTTCTAACATCTTCAACTAATAAATAAAAGATCTATGAAGCCATTAGAAGAAAAAAAAAAGAGCTTGATTCGCAAACACTTTTGATGGAACTGATTCTTCTTTTTCTAGTGAACGCGAAATAGCTTAATAACAAAGATGCAACACAGCTCAAATTAAATTTAAGACAGCTTATTAATACTACTCTCGAGCTATGTTTTTTGCAACATAAACTTAAAAACAACCTTGAACATTTCAAGGTCTCTTACTGACTGAAACCCTAAAGCCATGCTTCATGCTAAGAATTAAATGAGGACCAGGTTCAATTATCTGCCTTTCATCAACCTTAAACTCAAAGTTTTGTAATATCTCCACAACCACTTCCTTCATTAGAACCATAGCTATTTTCTTACCAAGAACTTGAAGGAAGGCTCATGTCTCAACATTCCGGTCTCAGTTATCCATCTTTCTGGCTTGAACTCCGATGCATCTTCTCCCCACACGGCTTTCATCCTACCCAATGCATAAATTAAGATGATAATCTTCGAGTTTGCTTCCACTTTATGCCCACTTGGAAGCACATCTGATCGAACGGGAGACACACGTTCGATAGGAACCGGTGGATAGAGCCTCATTGTTTCACACAACGCTGCATGTGTCCACCTCTTGGCGAATCTTGTTCAACACGTTAGGGTTTTCGGACAGAAGCCAAAAGAACTTAGTGAGAACTGAGGCAATGGTATCTCTCCCAGCTAGAATGAAAGTTAAGATAGTGTCTCTTAGGAACTTATCATCGATAGAGCTCAAGAGCTTTTACTTGGTTGCATCAAGCTTCAAATGAGATGTCAAAAGATCTTCGCTCTCGTGATTAATCCCCTTTGCTATCTCTTCTCTCTTGGCTGATATGTATTTCTCACACACACGATCAAAAGTGGCACCAGCTTCTATCATCTTCTTCTCTGTTCCAACTCCAAACAAGTTTTGTAGCTTCCACAAGAGCCTAGGTTTAAGATGTCTATACAAAATCCCTTCTCCTATATCGTGAAGAGCTTTAGCACTTTCAACTTCAGGCATTTCAAAGGAGAGAGATAGAGGATCGTCACAACCAGTTACTGAAACTAGGGTTGTGTCAAACATGAACCTCCCCAACACATCTTGCAAGTCCACGGTTGTGCCTTCCTCAGCAAAACGGTTAAGAAGAGGAACAAGCCCGTCCTTGAGTTTACTTATAGTAGTACTCACCGACAACTTTTGAAACCCATGATGATACATCATGACCTGAGAAGCTTTCCTCAGATTCTTCCATGCTTCTGACTCCGTTGTCAGTATCGAATCTCTGAAAGCATCGAAGACTTCTTTGAAGTCGGTACCCTTGGTGTAGTTGTGGAAGTTTGAGCTTAACATGTAGTGAATGTTAGCTGGATCTACCGTGAGCAACATATCCATGCCAGAAAACCACGGTCCTTTGAATGGGAATGTTAAGTTGGTGCTTTCAAGAACCTCCACGGTGAAGTCGTAGATACGGTAAAGCTCCACGAGGAGACCTGGAAGCATCCCCAGAACCGGCCAGTTTCTAAGCAAACGGTGGTGGTGTTTCTTGAAAAGCAAGCAATGAAGGAAGGTAAAGCAAAAGATGGCCATGAAAATTTGAGTTGAGCTTATTGAAGCCATGAGATAATTAAGAAAGTTTGATTGATTACAGAGATAATCAATATTGTGATGGGATCTTTGAGTGCACAAGAAACTTGGTCTATATACACGTTACGAAGCACAATAATGCATGCTCTAGTGAATAATACCATAATTACCCCAGCACAGTTTAACTGCATCACTGCATTATATGTGGGTCTCACGATTTTCCCTAATGAAAACATATAAAATATAGTCTACTCTTCTCTTTAGGTCAGAGATTATGACCCAACATCCTTCTGTTTACACGTGATTTTTTTTTTGTTTCAATACTGTTTAGGTAATCATTTTCATTTTTAAAAATGCAATCCAAAAGTGCTTACGTTTAGAGTTACACATAACATACTAAAGAGTTATGCTTCAAAAATGAGTTACAATCCAAAAGTGCTTACGTTTGTTAATGTTAAATTAGGTTCCAAAAATGAATATATGCACCAAACGTGAAAAGCGCAAATGCAAACAAATGATGAAAAGTTTAATCTTAATATATTACGAAGTTTGACGAGAGATAAACTGACGACTAAAACTCATTTTCCCATTTTCCAACTAGGCCAAGGTTTTGTAAAAACTTTGGTAGTTCGAGTGGAGATTGAGAGAAAGGGTCACTCACTAATTTATAACTTCACATTTGACTGATTCTCTTAGTTTTACGTACTTTCAATCATTCTTTTGTAAATTTTGCCACTTGCATGAAAAACTATCGGCGGCATGGCATGTAAAAAGATATACCAGGTTACAATCATTTATGAAAACAAATAACTAAAAATATAAACGACGGGACGAGTCGAGTAGTGCATCAGAGAACCCTCAGGTCAGTCAGTGACTCACTGCAATGCATGTGGTTTTACTGTTTTTTTTGTTTTTTTTTTCAACTATATTTCAATATATAATAACAAGCGCAATGATCATTCTTCAAAATAGATAACATTTGATTATAATTATTACAGTGCTTTATTTCATTGTTACTAGAATACAAAAGGTTTTATTATAAGAAACTCCATATATATATATATATATATATATATATATATATATATATATATATATTTTTCTTTTAAATAAAAACTCCATATATTTTGTGATAGATATTAATACATCGGAAAGTAAGGGAACGACTTAACATTAATTTCAAGCTGAATATCTCTTAGTAATTGTGACTCTAAGCCCATGTTTCATGTACAATATAAGACCAGGATCTGGCTCAATCTTCTGTCCTTTGATAACCTTAATATCATAGTTTTGTATTATCTCCACGGCCACTGTCTTCATTAGAGTCAAAGCTAATTGCTTACCAGGACATGTTCTTGCACCGGCGTTAAACGTTAAAAACTTGAAGGAAGGCTCATGTCTCAAGCATCCTGATTGCGAAACCCATCTCTCTGGCTTGAACTCCATTGCATCGTCTCCCCAAACCGCTCTCATCCTTCCCAACGCGTAAAGAAAGATCATGATCGTTGAGTTTGCGTCCACTTTATCCCCACTTGGAAGCAAGTCTGGTTTTATAGGTGACTTGCGTTGGAAGGGAACAGGTGGATAAAGCCTCATTGATTCGTACAATGCAGCTTGTAGATACACCAACTTGTCCTGGCCATGAAGATTTATGTTAGTGATCTCTTGGCGAATCTTGGTTATCACTCGAGGGTTTTCAGATAAAAGCCAGAAGAACCAAGAGAGAGCAGAAGCCATTGTGTCTCTCCCAGCTAGATTGAAAGCCAAGATGGTGTCTCTAAGGAACTTATCATCACTCGGTTTCAAGAGCTCGTACTTACTTGTATCAAGCTTCATGTGAGATGTCAAAAGATCCTCATGTTGAGGATCAGTAGCACCTTGTGCTCGTACCTCGTTTCTCTTAGCTAATATGTATTTGGCTGAAACACGATCAAAAGTGGCATCAGCTTCCATCATCCTCTTCTCTTGTCCAAACCCTATCCACTTTTGCAGCTTCCACAAGAACTTTGGCATAATATGCCTATGCACAATCCCTTCTCCAAGATCGTCAAGAGCTTTAGCATACTCATCTTCAGGCATTCCAATAGAAAGAGTTTTGGGATCAAACCCGGTTACAAGAACAAAAGTCGTATCAAACGTGAAACGTTGGAACACGTTTTGCAAATCAACGACCATCTCCTCCTTTGAAAAACGATCGAAAAGAGGAACAAGACCGTCGTCGAGTTTAGTTCTTGTTGCACTCATGGAAAACTTTTGAAACCCTTGGTGGTTAAGCATATATTGAGCAGCTCTTCTTTGATTCTTCCACAGCTCTCCGTCCGAGTTAAAGATCATTTCTCCGAAAACATCAAAGACCTCTTTGAAGTCAGCTCCTTTGGTGTAGTTGGAGAAGTTTGAGCTTAGCATGTAGTGGATATTAGCTGGATCAACGGTGACTAATATATCCATTCCAGTGAACCATGGTCCCTTGAATGGGAACGTTAAGTTGGTGCTCTCGAGAACTTCCACGCTAAAGTCGTAGATGCGGTGGAGCACCATGAGGAATCCAGGAAGCATCCCGAGAACTGGCCAGTTTTTAAGGAAGCGGTCATGAGGTTTCTTGAAGAGCAAGTGATGGAAGATGAGAAAACAAAAGATGGCTACGGAAGCTTCAAGCAGGCTTAGTGTAGCCATCAGATAATGTTAAGGAGCTCTAAATACACAATTGTGATGGTTTTCTTTAATTTATAGAGAGCACAGTGATCTTGACACTATTGGTTTGTTTTGAAATATACTTTTGGGTACCCATTACAGGTTCTCGTAATTATTGGATGATGTGGACATTAGATATGACTGCTCTCCAACCGTGCCCATCCCATTCACGTATATGTTAATGTCCCGATACTAATTACATAGTGTCGGTGCTAATTACTTACTAACCACAAAATTTGTGGACAATATCTAAAGGGTCCAGAATCTGAGAATAAACAAACAGATAGAAGCATACTCTTTATCAGTCTCGCATTTAAAAGAAAAAAAGGATACGATAGACCAAGTGCATCAAAAAGATCACTGGTCCTAGTCACAGACTCACAGCAATTGAGCTCGTTTTGTAATAAGTTTTCTCTTCAAATGATCTGAGTTTTTTCGAATTTTAAAGTGTTTAAATTTCCATTTAAATGTCAACCAATTCAGTCACTACACTGCATTGATTGACCAATAAGATTAAATTCAAAACTAACCAAGTTGCATACATAAAAACAAGGACGATATATAGCCAAAGCCAATGTCTGATTTTTTTTTTTGTTTTTTTTTAATTTGAAGGTCTTCTAACAAAATGTTCATCACATGACATGCTATCATTGGGAAGAGATAAGATTATCCAACAAGACAGACAAAAGAAAAGTGAAGACAAAGCTTGTTTGAACTGATATAATAATACACAGATAGGAGTCCAAAAAGATAAGCTGAGAATCCAAGAGAGGATCCTAACCTTCTTCCACGTGTATAGATAGATCACATTATCGCTGGCTTTGGTCTCTTGCCTTCTCCACGAACCGGGAAATTTATATCTTTTTAACGATCTGAACAACATCCTCGTCCTCGAGCTCGTGTTCCTAAAGTGTTAGAGACGACGGTAGTAGATCGTTAGTTAGATATTTTGCAATTTCTTAGTCGGCTTGACAAAACAAGGCTAAACTAAAAATAGTAACTATGTAACTCTAGGCAACTTGAATTTTTGCAAGCAAACTCACCCTTCCAACTCTCTGTGGCTTATGTTTTGCACTCGAACCCCATACTAAAGCGCTGCAATGGAAAGAATCATTAGTACACTCATCAAGTAAGAGAATATTAAACAGAGAAACAAAAGAAAAGTAGGTTTTATTTACTTACTACTTGAATTGTTTAAGCATGTCTTTGTGAATCCGAATGCAGAAGTCCTCAACAGTTCTCTTCTTGGAAGATAAGATGACGGGGTCATCATAATCCGGATTCATTGCCTTTGGTTTGGTGTAGATTCTAGTTAGATCCAAGTATTCCCATATCTTATCGAGCAGACCATCAAGATTCCATTCCAGATGCGCACTACAAGATTAATACATTTCAATGAGAACAGGAGGACAATTTGATTGTGAAATCATTTAATAATATTTTACCTGACAGGACAGTAATGGGGAAGTCTGTCCAAAATTTCAAGTTCCTCGAGAGTGATTTGATCGATCTTGTTGACGGCATAGATACAGGGCATGTAGATCCGACTACCCTCGATGACATCTATGAGGTCATCAGCAGTTGCATCGTAGCGCAGAGTGATGTCAGCGTTGTGCATCCTGTACTCACTGCATATGGCCTTGACAGTTTCGAGGTCAAGGTGTGTGGCGGTCACTGTAGAAGTTAGATTGATACCACCTTTGTCTTTTTTCCTGAATGTCAGATTAGGTGGCTCCTTGTTCAACCTATATAATAATAATAGCATATTAGTCCGTGATGGATGGTATCAGAATTTCGACCAGAATTCATAAAAGAGAAATGGGTTATATATCAGATATACCTAATTCCGAATCCTTCAAGCTCCTTTTCAATGAGACGCTTGTGAGTGATTGGCTTTATGGCATCAAGAACTATTATGATGCAGTTGCAAGTCCTAGCAGTACTTATAACCTGGAAAACAGATAAGGAGTCAAACACGGACCAACGAGTCAGATACACATTCTGAAATTACCAGAGGTTTGTGCACGACTTACCTGTCGTCCTCTACCTTTTCCGTCTTTGGCACCCTCAATAATACCAGGAAGATCTAATAACTGCATGCCATTAACGAGGACATAAAAAAGAGTATCATCAACATCCAGTGAACAATTACAAACTATTACAAGATCAGGAATTACAGGGGAACATAGAGTGAGGACTTAAGAGAAGAACATCAAAGGGTAGGAGATGTCACATATAAAGCCAAGTATTTCATTGTCCTAAAAAAACTTCCAAGTCGTACTTAAAAAAAATAAGAAGCAACCAAAACAAACATCTCTCTCCACAAAAACATAGATTGACCAAGGAGGCATAGAAGTAGATAGCTTTACCTGAATTTTAGCTCCACGGTATGTAATAACACCGGGAATGCATGTCAATGTTGTGAACTCATATGAAGCAACCTGAAGAAGAAGAAAAAGAGTGAGTACCTTCAGAAAGTAGAGCATCAGGCAAAATAATGCACAAGAAATAGGTCAAATAAACTAGATAGCAAATGACTTGGAAGTTTCAAACTTGTAGATACAAAAGCGATCTAACATTTGACAAAAACTAAACTAGGAAAAGGCTAGTTGAAAAGAAGAAGAAGTAGAAACCTCGGAAAAGGTTCCAGTGAGCTTGTTCAAGAGGGTGGATTTGCCAACGGAAGGGAAGCCAACAAGACCAACTCTAGAATCTCCACTTTTGGTGACATCAAAACCTTCGCCAGCAGCAGCACCACCGCCTTTAGTAGGTGGGGCAAGAAGGTCCCTTCGTAGCTTGGCAAGTTTGGCCTGCGCAAATGGACCAATCAGAGACAAGCAAAATGGAGCGGGAGAAAAAAAAAGTACTAGAAAGCCTAACATATCCATTCTGCCTGGTACAACATGTATCCATTGAAGCTTTTAGCTATCATTTAATACTCTTAAGGTCGATGAAATGATATTTTGCAGTTTGCAATGTGCTATTTGGTAACTTTATGATTGATCCAAGGAAGAAACTTTACAATCAAGAGACTATCTATGCCCATATATCAAAATCAATCCTCCATATACTCAGTGGTAGCGAAATAGATATAAATCAATCAAGCTTCCCAATTTTCATTTGATCCATTCAAAGTATGAAACAGTTTTAGAGGAGAAGAGGGGCCCTTACCTTTAACAAACCGAGATGATGAGAGGTGGCTTTGTTCTTCTGAGTCTTAGCCATCTACCCCCAACAGACACAGCAATCAGCCACTTTTATTAATTTAAAAATAGAATCAGAGAATCAATCCTTAAAGATTTGAGAAAAAAGAAAAGAAAGTTAACCTCATCTTCGATTTCTTTGATCTTCTGCATAATAGTCGACATGGTTGCAGTTAAAGCTCTGAGAGAGAGAGAGAGCTCACGGAGGCAGCGTCGAGTGAAAAAGGCAGAGAGAAAAGAACACTGCGAATGAATCAGACAGAAACCGAGGGTTTTCGTTTCGCCAACCTTCTCCTGGTTAGTTACGACAGTGAAAGACATATATCTCCGAAGTGTCTAGAAATGGGCCTGGTCCAACATCATCCTCTCGGCCCAAATAATGATGTCCAGTTTAATTGAATAGATTGAGAGACCCCTTTCTTTACCACTGGTTTGATGTTTTTAATTGTGCTTTGTATCCAATTTCAAATTGATTTTACATTATAATAACATACTCTGTACCGTTTACAACTTCGCCCCTCAAAACCAATTTTCTAAAAAGAAACGGTTTAGTTGATAAGAAGATATTCACTAGTCAGAGCTGAACTTGGGTTTACAACATCCTTTGGGTTTGAACCGAACTCAAGTAAGTATGAGTGAGAAGAACAGTGACGACCGTTGAGAAACAAAACAATTCCCTGAATCAACATTCTGTCGTTTCTATTCTAACTAACAACGGCATAAGGTTATGCTCCCTACAAGTCCCATTTATTTTAATTGTTTGTGTTATTAGTAGGATGAGTTAAGTTTGGTTGGTTGGTCGCAAAACCAGAACCATAGATTTTATGGACCCTACCCGATCATTTTAGTGGGCCATCTCTCACGACCATATACTTGTGTTGTGGTCAGAATGAGAATTTTAAATCCCACGTCTAACCTACCAAAATACATTTTTCCACATATATTTCTATTCACATCCCATTTATAATAAATCATAATGTTTAATAAGTATGTATCATCATAAACATATTAGCTGTGCAGAAAAATAAGACATTTATATATTTTAGATTTTAATTTCTATGATTAGCTTTTTCTTAAAAGATCATTTAAGAATTTGTTTCTTGTAAATGTATAAACATCACAAGTCACAATACACCTTTTTCCATCAACATTTTATTTGGACTTTTCATTCAGTTTTCTTCAATCAAATATTTGTTTTATTTGACTTGGTATAAAGTAAAGAGATTATTACGTTAGTAATTTTCACCAACCCCCTAACATATATATTTATCGTTTCATTAGAAGAATATAAAGGAGTATCTGAGAATTTAATATACGCCAATAAAGAAAGAAGACCGTAAGTGTAGAGAAGAGAGAGAGAAAGAGTCTCTGCATCTCGTGGTCTTGCTCCGCCGTCAGGGGGAAAGGTGAACCCTTTTATACATTATTACATTCTCCAATCTCCGCTTTCATTAGTTTTTGTTCCCATTCATATGGTGTTTTCATCTAAAATTTTCAGCTGCAATTAGCTTAATTCTAGATGAACATTCGGTTTGTGTGTGTTTTCATCTTAAATCCATTTTTTGCTTAGCCTAATTTGTAACAACACTTCCAGAATATGGAAGCAGCTATTGCTGTTCAGAGGTTTCACTACTCATCACCATGTATTGATTGGAGAAATTTTGAAGGGAAGCCTCGTGGTTCTCTACGTTACTACTCTCACCGAATCAAAGAGAATAAAAGGCTTATTATAGCTGATTTGCAACCTGACAAAAGGAGAAGGGATCATCGACAAAGATCAGTTTCTGACAAGAACTCTTCAGGTTCTGACAAATTAAAGCATCAATCTTTTGACTTTATTTAGTTTTAAAAATGTAGCTTTTTAATCTATTCGATGAAACAAATGCGTTCTCATCTTCAAATTTCGCAGCATTGTTGGAAACTGGAGAGCTTCTTCATTCTCCATTTGATGAAGAAGTGGTTTTGAAGGCAAGTTGATAGATACTCTTCTATTGTTACATTAGTATTAAGACATTTTTGGCATCAATCTTTATTGAAATGGGATACACTTGAGAGATTTTTGCAGAGAAAAGCTGAAGAGGTTAAACCGTATATAAATGGACGATCTATGTATCTTGTTGGTAAGTCTCTTCCTTTGTTTCTGTATTGTTTAGCTTCTCGTGCATTCTCTGGTAACTGAACAGTTTCCTCGTGAATGTGTGTCAGGAATGATGGGTTCCGGGAAGACGACAGTAGGAAAGATCATGGCAAAAGCACTTGGTTATACCTTCTTTGATTGGTATGTTTATCTGCTTATATTTTTAACTGTGTGTTTGTATAGAACTTTAGCTGAACTATAAACATTGTTCTGTAAATGTGGCAGTGACACATTGATCGAGGAGTCGATGAATGGTACTTCCGTTGCTGAGATATTTGAGCATTTCGGTGAAGGTGTCTTCAGAGAGAAAGAGGTTTTCACTCTCTTCTTCTTGCCATAACCTGATTCTACACTTTTTAACCATGTTCTTTTCCTCTCTCCATGTGTTCCTGTTGCTAATTTCATCACATGTTTTTTTATTTAATTTGACTAGACCGAGGCACTAAAGAAGCTCTCTTTGATGTACCACCAAGTTGTTGTGTCAACAGGTGGAGGTGCGGTTATAAGACCCATTAATTGGTGCGTTTCCAATCACTGATAATGTGTAATACCAAACTCAGATCATTTGTTAATAATTATGTGTTTGGTTTTGTATTCAGGAAGTATATGCATAAAGGTATTAGCATTTGGCTTGATGTTCCCCTAGAAGCCTTAGCGCAAAGAATTGCTGCTGTAGGAACAAACTCAAGACCATTGTTACATGATGATAAGTCAGGAGACCCATACACAGTGGTAATGTTGAAATTAGAGTTTTAATCTTCCCAGATTACATCATTTTTTATCATTTGTGACTTCCACATTAGGCTTTAAACCGTCTTTCAACTATTTGGGAAGCACGTGGTGAAGCATATGCTAATGCCAGTGCGAGAGTCTCCTTGGAGAGTATGGTCCTTTCCACTTTTTAATTTCTTTCTATGTTGTATAGCTTTTCACAATCTCTCATGCCATTTTCTGACTTAATTTGTTACCAGATATTACATCAAAGCTCGGGTACAGAAACGTCTCAGACCTGACACCAATTGATATCGCCATTGAAGTATGATGTCTCAAAACCTCTATGCTCCTATACATTTCAGTGTTGTTGGTTTTGATAAGCGCTCTAACTGCTCAGTCATATTCATTATCAGGCTTTTGAGCAAGTTCAGAGCTTTCTAAACAAAGAGGATGGCTTCTAGATGGAGACGGTTATGTTTCCCTGCAACATCTCATCAGTAGTTTACGTATTCTTGTTCCATCAGAGCTTTGTCTGTGCCTAGTTTTGACTGCTGTGTACAGATTATACGATTGAAATTTGAATAATACTCTTTGTTTTATCACAATAAGATAACTTTCTGCAACTTCATCAGTGATTCATTAAGAAATAGAAAGCCAAGTAACCAAACTACTATCAACTTTGCATGAGAGTAGTGAAGATTATATATCCAACAAAAAAGTGTTTTTGAGTAGATATTAGATTTTGGCCAGTCTTTTGAAAGCGCGAGATTAATTTTGTTGATAATCTCTGTATTGGTTCATAATGGAAATGACAAATCTATTAAACCCGTTTGTACTTATAAATATTTTACATATTGGATGAAATAATCCGAAAACAATAATTTTAAAGTGTCTACTCAATAATTTTTAAAGTGTCTACTCATTTGAAAGTATCTACTTAATATTTTCAATTCACATTAACTTTTAAAAATAATTAGAAATTCTTGCGCAGATCCCATGATATCCTGAGCAGCCAAAGAGTAAAGCATGAATTTTTGTTGTATTGTTTGTAATTATATATATTGCTTCTCCGGATTCTATGTTAGTATTAGCTAATAGTGAAAAGATAAAGGGTCATTGTAAGTCGTATTCTGCCAAGAAAAAACTAAAGAAGAAAAAAAAAACGAAACAACAGGCAGTAGAAGTGAATGATTCTTCCATGAGCGTTAAAAAAACCTGTCACCGGTAGTAATTTCATCAAACCGTAGCAGAAAGAACATTTGCATCGACCAAGTGGCATGGCTCTTGGAGTGTAAGCACTGAATCTAACCACAGGATATTCCCCCACATCTCATCTCCATCGCGTAACTCAAGCGCAATCTGAGCACACCAAATCACTTTTTCCGAACCCACATAACCTTCCCACAACACAGCCATCTTCTTCTCACCAAGATCCACCATTTTACAATAGCCACCAAAATCAGGCAAATCTTCAACACCATTTAAAGTCTTCCATGAATTTGCCTTCGAGTCATACCAACTAAACTCTACGTCGTCCCAAAAGAACATGATGCCTCCTATCACGCCGTGAACAAAGAATGCTGCAAAAGCCCAATCCATACCCAATCCTATCGGGTTCCAACTAGCTTCCTCTGGATCGTAAACCACATCCCCCTTACCAAGGAGGTACAATTTTCCTTCAATGCCAAAGCTTTTGACTTCACCTCCACGGCTTCTTTCAGTGCCAGGGTTCGTCACATTTCCCCAAGTTTGAGTCTTTGGATCAAATACCTCGACCCAGTTGTCGGAATTGAGGTCTTTACACCCTCCTGCTACATATATCTTCCCATCGAGTAAGCTCGCTGCAGGGGACCTCCTCTTCACTCGCATCCTTGGAGCCTTGTGCCACGTGTTGAACCGACAATCAAGGACCGAGACTCTAGAAGAAGAGGACATGTACCCGCCGATTTTGTAGATATTAGACCCAACGGCTACCACAGATTCAGCAGGACGCAAATGGGGAGAAGGGATTGGGATAAAAAGATGTCTACTTGTCTGGTCGGTTACGGTTCGGTTAGGTTTCCGACAGAGAGCGAACCAATATGGGATAGGATCAGGAAGGTTTGGTCGATGGGAGCGTAAGCATAGATAGAGACAACTCTCTGTTCGGTGTAAGAGGGAGCGAGTCTCGTAAAGATCCGGCGATGCAACGACTGATCGGAACGTTTTGGAGACGAGGGAGAGAGTTGGATAGTACAATCTAGAGACGCGCGCTAAGATATTCAATAGCAAATCGTAAGGAAGAGACAAAATCGAGATCCCTGAGGACTCCTTCTTACTCGGTGGTTGGTCGCTGTTCATGGCGGCGGGCGGGCTGTCGAGTTACGCAGGAGAAGACGTGGTTAGTTATATTGGGCGTGAGGAAACTCAAAACCAATCTCTCTTGGGCTTCTATATATATACATACTTTAACTGGTAAAAAGGCTTAATGCAATATCAGCGATGGCCCAAGTTCAGAGCTTTCTTAAAAAAGAGGAACGGTATGGCTGGCTAGTCCGGATGGCTTCTAGTTGGAAGACTGTTATGTTTTCCCACAGCATCCCATCAGTTTAGGTGTTCCTGTCCAATTTGTGCCTAGTTTTGACTGCAGTGTACAGTTTATATGATTGAATAATACTGTTTTTTAATTACATTCTTTAAGATAAGAGAATTTTCTGCAACTTTAGCAGTAAGTCATAGAAAAGCCAACTACTATGTGTTTACACCACCAGTTAACCACGAAACAACAATCAATGATACCTTCCTTTACTTTTTTTTCCCGTGAAAAGAAATACATTCAACAAAAACAGCGTTTCATAAGTCACAAAATAAGCCAACGCGTGAAAGGGTTACTTACACAAAGTGAAATGATGATGCCTACTACATTCAGCTAAAACACAAAGAATTACACAAGGAAATTTGATATTACCTACTCGACCACTAGAGATTCATCACGATCAAGTGGGTCTCATAAAGTCAGTAATCAAACGGTAGCAGCAAGAGCATAGTTAATTCTACATGACTAAGATACAGAAAACCAACAATACGTACACACCTGATTGTCACCAAACAACAATCAATTTTGCATCTTTTGGCCCAAGAAAATAGTGAACATTCTACTCAACAAAAACATATTCAATAGGTCACAAGATAGTCTAAGCCGTCAAAGGTTTACAGAAGTGAAATGATGTCTACCGCATAAGGTAACAACTAAGACAGAATTACAGAACAAAGTGACCATTAAAGATTCAAGTCGGTCCCATAAAGTCAGTCATCAAAGGGTAGCAGCAAGAGTATGGTTAATTCTACATGACTTGGGGACTTTAAGCACAGCGTCCTTCCACTCAACCTTACCCCAAATCTCTTCATCGTTGCGTCTTTCAAGTGCAATCACCGCGCACCAAATCATCTTGTCCACATAACCAGTGGAAGCGACAACCCTGTCCCAAAAAACAGCCATCTTCCCACCATCATAAGCTGCCAATCTCGCAATATAACGTGGAAACTTAGGAAGGCCTTTCAAACCCTTCAAAACTCTCCAGAGTCTTGCCTTAGTATCATACCATTTGAACTCTCCGTCGTAATAAAAGTAAATAACGTTCTGAACCACACAGTAAGAAAACCAAACCCATTCCGAACTCATCTCCATCCCCACACTTTCCCATCGACCTTCCCTCGTGTCGTAAGCCAAGCCATTAGAGGATCCGAAAATGTGTACCTTTCCGTCAATCCCCGCGCTTGTACTTATATGATCATATAGAAGTCGTATCTGCGCAGGGGGGCTAGACACAAGCTCCCAAGTTTGTGTTTTTGGATCGAAAACTTCCATCCACTGGGGAGAACTAGAGTTGGAGTCTCCGGTTACATATATCTTTCCATCAATTACATTGGCGTGTGGGTAGTTCCGCTTCACCAGCAAGCTCGGACCTTCACGCCACGTGTTGGACCGACAGTCAAGGATTGAGATGCTAGAGGATGGCTTTTTGTCGTCGCCTACGGGTCCACCAATGTTATAGATATCTGAACCAACTGTCACTAGACCCGACCAGTGGGCAGAGCGAGAATGGTGAGTTGGGAGTTTAGCTAAAACATACCCACTTGGCTTCTTCTTCCTCTTGTTGGTGGTTAGGGTTCGATCAGGTTTCCGGCAGAGGGTGAACCAGTGATGGATAGAGTCATTAGCGAAGCTTATGCATACATAGAGACAACTCTCTGTGAGGGCTAAAGAGGATCGGGTCTTGTAAAGCTCCGGTGAAGCAAGGAGAGATCGAAAGCTCTTTGAGACGAGTGAGAGTTTTGGGTATTCCAATCTCGAGACGCGAGCTAAACAACTTACTATCAAATCATCGGGAAGTGACGGATTTTGAGTCGGTTCCCGCGCCGGCTCGAGTACCCGCGGCTCGTTAAGAGACGATTTCTTCTTCGGCCTCTTCCTCTTCCTTTCTGGGGACGACGACATTGGCTAAATCGCAATTGAATTCGACTTTGTCTCCGATTTGCAGAGATCGGATTCAAAGGAGTCTAGGGTTTCGACTTTAACACTCCACTTGCAAAATTCAATGGCGCGCGTGGCTTGATACATTCCGTGGTGTTTCATCTTATTGGGCCTTAAATTTCTGGCTTCAAAGCCTCTTATATTATTGGTTCATATTTTGAAAGTAAACAGAACAAACTTGTAAATGTTTCAATGATACCGAGGATCCTAGGATTATCCTATTAAGTTGTCTCTTTCATCTTGTGAAGTTCATATTACTAATTATACTAAGTACAGTAGATGTAGAATATGTTTAAAAGTGAACAGATGCTAATTGCAATGAGCTAAAAACATGAACCATCATCGTAGACATATACTAAAAGCGAAGGTAAAAGAGAAAGGGAAACCACAAAAGATAAACAAATATTCAAAGCAAAAACGTACAGTAATAACCGTTCAAGCATGTTCTCATGACAACACAGTCATTTCACTAAACAGAAACAGAAACAACATCCAACATGGAACAAGACGGGTAGGTTCTAAGAAGGGAATCAAACCACTCAACCTTGCCCCAAATCTCATCTGCACTGCGCTTTTCAAGCCTAATCTCAGCACACCAGATCCTACAGTACTCCCCATTATCCAGATCTTCATTCCACAAAAACCCCATCTTTCCACCAAGATCCACCATTGCCTTTTTACATTTCTCTCCAAGATCAGGCAAACCTTCAATACCATTCACTTCCTTCAATATATCTGTCTTAAAATCATACCATTTGAATGTCTTATCCCAGCAATACAAGACATGGTCTATCACGCAATGACACTCTCTTGCTGCCCAAGACATACGAACATTATCCCATCCTAAATCCCACCATCTATTATCCTCGGGGTTGTACACCGAACCATTATCCCCGAAAATGTAGAGTTTCCCTTCAAGCACAAAGCTTTTTACAAAGGGCTTAACCCTATAATCCTCGCTCCACCTGAAAACACAAGGGTCCCTCAATCCAAAACCCCAAGTTTGTGTCTCTAAATCAAACACTTCCATAAATTTGAGGGTACTGAAGTATTTTTCATCACAGCCTCCGCCTACATATATCTTCCCATCAAACAATGTCGCTGTGGAGGATGAGTCCCGCTCCACTCCCATGCTCGGAGCCTGGCGCCACGTGTGAGTGCGACAATCAAGAACAGAGACACTTGAAGAGTAGTCCCGCTTCCAGAATTTGCATTTGAAATTATGACCGCCACCGATCTTGTAGATATCAGATCCAACGGCTACAAGAGTCGACGACTCCGCATGTAGCAGAGATTTTGGAGATGGAACTGTCTCCAAAGAGTAGCCACATGACTCGTTACGACTAGGAAGGCGGGTTAGAGTGAACAAATATGCTTCAGGATCACGACGGAAGCTTAGGTAAAGGTAGAGACACTTCTCAGTACGGTTCAGGCGCGATCGGGTTGCGTAAAGCTCCGGTGAAGCAATGATGGATCTGAAACGTTTGGAGACGCGGGAGAGAATGTGATAGTACAGTCTAGAGACGCGTGCTAAGCAGTTTAGAAGCAGATCATCGGGTAGTGAAGAGATGGATATTGAGGTCTGTTCTGTCTCAGGCGATGAAGGCTTCGTTTTTTTGTTTTGCGGTGGATCGTTTCCGCTCGTGGCGGGTGGAGATCTTGCTTTGGAAGACATTTAGGGTGAAGTTTCTGAATTAAAATTTACAAGTAGAGAGATATATAACCGTGACGATGTGAGGAGGGAGGTTTATATAAGGGAAAAGGAAATTTCAAAGGTTTGCGGTTATCACGAAAACGTACGTCCGCTCATCTTGCGCGTCGAGATAAGTATGTGAATAATGGCCTTTTATTAGTTTTGAACGAAACGCCAAATTTTCTGTAATTTTTATTCTAATTAAATGTTTGTTTGGCGTTCGTTACAAAATATACTTCTTTATTAGGTCTTGGGTCTTTTAACTTAAACTTATTCTGAAGACGACGAATTATTATTTATATAATACAGAGACGGTTACGTTTCAGTCAACAGTTTACGTGTTCTTGTTTAATCAGAGCTTGTCTGTGCCTAGTTTTGACTGTTGTACAGTATACTATTATATAATTACTGTTTCTTTGATTACTGTCACCTTTTTCCCCTTGACCAAAAATTGGGAAAGATGCCATCTGAGTTTTATATTAAGAGAATTTTATGCAACCTATTCATCAGTGAGTAACTAAATAACAGAAAGCCAACTATATGCACACCAGATCAGATGAGTTTTGCATCTTTTAGTTCTTTTTCAGTTTCTCCATCAAAGTACTGAACATTATATTTAGTTAGAACAATGTTTCATAGGTCACACTTACCAATCAAAGAAACGATGTCTACTGCATTAAGTTTGTATAATTATACAAAATTTGCCACGACCACTAAAGATTCTTCCAACAATGACTAAAAACATGTCTTTAGTTTCAGCAAAAACAGCCGCAGAATAAACTGATCCTACATTCTAGCTCAATGCACACCTAGCTAATTGTTCTACCTGCATCACTCAAGAGTCGAGATTTACTCTACCCAGTCAGTCATCATGCACTAGCAAGCTAATCGTCTACATGCGTCACTCACTCAAGTCTTCTCCCTGTCGATACATCAAACAGTAGCAACAAGAGCACACACGAATTCATAAGATTCAGGGACTGTGAGCACAGCATCAAGCCATTCAACCTTCCCCCAAATCTCTTCACTGTTTGGCCTTTCAAGAGCAATCACAGCACACCAAATCGTCTTCTTCTTATATCCACTAGAAGGCAAATACTTATCCCACAAAACAGCCATCTTTCCACCATAATCTGCGAGTTTAACACAACCATAACGGGCAAACTTAGGCAGTCCTTTCAAACCCTTCATCTGTCTCCATATTCTTGCCTCAGTGTCATACCATTTGAACACGTCGTAATAATAGAAGAGTACGTTGTCAATCACGGAATAAGAAAACCAGGGCCAACCCAAATCCATCTCCCATCCCAGCCTTTCCCATTTACCTTCACTCGGTTTGTAAGACAAACCATTACAGTTTCCAAAAACGAAGAATTTACCATCAAGGCCTGCGCTTTTATGTATCTTACAGCCACATATCTCCGGGCCATGGCTTGGCACAAGCTCCCAAGTTTGTGTCTTTGGATCAAAAACCTCCATCCAGCTGGAGTTATTGCATTCCTCGCATCCTTCTGCTACATATATCTTTCCATCAACGACATTGGCAGCAGGATAATACCGCTCAACCAGCATGCTTGGAGCCTCGCGCCACGTGTGAGATCGGCAGTCAAGGATTGAGACGGTGGACAAGGGTGTTTTGTAAGACGATTGACAGGGTGGTGGAAGTTCTTGGAAGAGTATGGGCTCAAGGAGTGTTGTGACTTCGTCACGGTTTGGATGTTTAGGCACACAGTCACTCAACTGCTTTGCTTAGCTATTGATGCCACAAGGTTTTCTGTCAGGAAACAGGTTAGTAAAAGGATCTCTGATGCTGCTTTCGAGGATTCTGACTAAGAGAGATTGCTTTGTCATGTTAAAGAGAAATGTAGAAAGAGATTTGGGTTTAGAGATTAGGAGATCATGAGGAGATTAATGGTGTTTGGAGATTTAGATGAAGGTTTAAGGTGTAGATTTGAGTTACACTCTCAGTTTCTTAGTCTAAAAAAATGTAAATAGTTGGATCATTGTATGATAAAAAAAACAGTTGGTTCTTATTTCAGTACTTGTGAAAACTTAGAAGTGATCACTTTACTTGAGAGGCAAGTTATCGAGATTCATCATTTTGCATACTTAATATGAGTAATTTGGTGTAGAGAGCCTTTTACTGCACTGTGGGAAAAACGATTTTCATCAGTTTTCAGACTTTACTATGACTGCATAAATCACATCTCTACCTTTATATATATATATATATATTTTATTGTATCATGTTTGTGAACGAACAGGTAGGCGTTGACCCTGTCCTGTGATAATAATATTCACATCAGCAAGTACACTGGTGTATTTAGATGAATCTTAAGCATAGATGCATAGGAGCCTATAAAGTTTCAACACCCACCTCTTGTACACAGTATCTCTACAATTTGTAAATGAATCTGAAAACTATGCCATTTTATCTACAACTTAAAATTATTCCAACTCTATTTATTTTATGGCTAGCAACATTGTTCCTAGAGCAAGAAATATAAAAATTTGAAAATCATCAAAACTGATATATAGAATTTGTAACCATTAGAGATTTCTGTTTTAATCACATACATGAAATTTTTTTTCAAAAAAAGTTAAATTTAGGGGTTCAAAATGACATTTTAGTGTTCCCCATTCTCACTCGAGCGCGAGTGAATAACACAGCTTACCCTTATGGGTGATTCCTCTTTTGAATTCTTTTGATTTTGACGTATTTCAACTTTTTTCGAAAAAACCGGCGAGTGAAAACACAAAACCAATAAGATCTTAACCGGTATCTATACCGCTGGTTTACAGTAAATAATTTCGGTTTCGATAATCCGGTTTAGTTATTGAATCAAAATCCAAAACCCGAACCGTTCTTCTTCTTCTTCGTCACTCTATCAAACGAGCAGCTCCTTAGTCATCATCATCGTCACACAGTTACGAACAGTGCAAGCAACATGAAACCCTTCGCTACCAATCGCGATCATCTCAAAAGCCCCACCACTCTCACCAAGATCTCCGTCTTACTTCTCGCCACCATCTCCTTCTTCTACTTAGGGAAACGGTTTTCCGAAGACGGATACAAGCAGCTCAAAAATTAGGGAAACGATTGACAATTATTCTTTTCAAAAATTATAGATATGTTCGCTCAAGACATGAATATAGATAGGTTTGGGCTCAATTAAGAAAGAGTTAAATCAAAATCCTTTTCATAATACTAATGTATTGTTTAATGTTTTACTTTTCTCACCAACGTCAAGAACAAAGACAACTATTTTTTTTTGGTTAGCTCAAGACATGAATATAGATAGGTTTTACCTTCACACAGCACACCTCCATTTTTATGCAACTTGACCACTCATTATTCTCGTTAATGTAGTTTGAAGCGTATCCTTTTTATGCAAACACAAATAAAAGTTGTTTTCAGAACAATTTGGTCACTTGCCATCACAATTAGCAAGCTAAATCATCAAGACATAAAATGTGAAATGCAAATCTTATTCAACTAAAAACAATGAAACAATAATTCATTAGAGTGACATATCAACTAAAGGTAGATATCACTGAAGAAAGCAAATACTCAGAAAAAACAAAAGCAAATCTACCGGCACCAGTGATCTTCCATCACCGCTCAAGCCACATGTTCTCATCATCAGTAGCCATTTCAAAATCAAACAGTAACAGAAAGAACATCGGCATCGAACAAGCCACATGGCTCGTGGGTAGTGAGCACGACATCAAACCACTCGACATTCCCCCACATCTCATCTCCGCGCCTCTCAAGCGCAATCTCAGCACACCAAATAGATCTCTCTTCACAACGCCCAAAAACGTTCCACAAGACATACATCTTTCCACCAACATCCACCATTTTAAAATTCCCGTCAAGATCAGGCAAATCTTCAACACCGTTCAACTTCTTCCATAAACTTGCCTCAAAGTCAAACCATTTAAACTCTCTCTCATCCCAAAGAAACAAGACATTTCCTATCACGCCGTGGTAAAATAAAACTGCAGAAGCCACATCATTCATATCCATAACCATACCCGGGTTCCATCTAGCTTCCTTGGGATCGTAAATCACATACTTAAGGTTATCACCAAAGAGGTACAGTTTTCCTTCAACTCCAAAGCTCTCGAAATTAGCTTCTGATGATGGGCGTATCTCCGCGCCAGGATTGGTCACATTTCCCCAAGTTTGAGTCTTTGGATCAAACACCTCCACACAGTTATTGAGATCTTCGCAGCCTCCCGCTACGTATATCTTCCCATCGACTACGCTCACAGCGGAGGAGCTCCTCTTCTCTCGCATCATTGGAGCACTGTGCCACGTGTTGAACCGACAGTCAAGGACCGAGACTTCAGACGAAGAGGGCGTGCTATGCCTTCCCATCTTGTAGATGTTAGACCCAACGGCCACAACGCTCGAAGATGGCTCATGACGCACATCTGGAGATGTGATTGGTATTAAAACAAGTCCCCTTGATGACCTGTCGGTTAGGGTTCGGTTTGGTTTTCTGCAGAGAGCGAACCAATGTGGGTTAGGGTCAAGACTGTCATCTAGATGGTAGCGTAAGCACAGATAGAGGCAACTCTCGGTGCGGTTTAAGAGCGAACGGTTCTTGTAAATCTCCGGTGAGGCAAGGACGGATCGTATCTTTTTGGAGACGAGGCAGAGAGTTGGATAGTACAGTTTAGAGACACGCGCTAAGATATTGAATATCAAATCGTAAGGAAGAGAGAAAATCGAGATCTCCGAAGAAGAGTGTTTCGTCATCTGCTTCTTACTCGGTGGTTGGTCGCCGTTCATGGCGGCGGAGGATCTGGCTGTTGACGACATTTTGAGGGTCGAAATGTGATGAAATGAATTAGGGCGGAGAAGACAGTGAATATAGTGCGTAATTGCGTATGTTACAAGCTTATATTTGGGCCTGAGGAAACTCAAAACCAACCTTTTGGGCTTATTAGAAGCAATATCAGTGATGGGCTTTTAGTTTTATGAACTATATAAGCCTATGAATTATTTTTGTTTTGCTCTCAATTCTGCTTCTTTCTCATTCATTCAAGTTCATAATACTAACTGAATTCATAAAGATACGAAGAAGACTATTTACTTGAATACAAACAAAAGTGTATTCATTTTGTCAAAATAAGCTATACCGTCTACAAACCTACAACTATAGTGTTTTGCTCTTGGTCTTTTTCTACTTCAACAGACAACTTGTTCTCATGAAGAACGTATTATTTATATGCTATAGTCTATAGAGTAGAAACAAATGAAGTTGGACCGGTTCAACTGCATAAAAGAAACTCAAGAGTCAAGATAGTACATTTTCCACAACACATGAATATAGAATACTAATAAACGCGTTTAATGATTCTAAATTAATAAATTCTTTGTCTACGTTCCAAATTAACAACGTAATCCACCTAACCTTAGTGCATGTTCTCTTCATATAACATATACAAATTACAAGCTAATCAAACTTAAAGAGTAGACCGACGACCAACATAAAAACAAAAAACAAAACATGCACACCGTTAGGTTAGTAACGTTCATTATTCTCTTGTTCTTTGCATCACTGAGCACAATCGTCTTTGCTGGGTTAACATACGATAACGAATCTCTCAATACCAGTAAGTTTATCGTTACTATGGGAAACTTCTTCTTCATCTATTGATTTGGTTTTTCCTAGCTTCAAGAAGATGATTATGTACTGCCAAGTCTTGATTTAGTTTTCTGTTTCTTAAAAATTAGTGTTGAATTTTTTTCCTTTTTATATGTTGGAAAAGAAACAGGAGAAGCGGTTTGGAATCAAAAGGTCGTCAACAATCTCAGAGGTAAAATAAAGCCCAGTACCTCACGGCGTGCGCGTCAGTACCGAGTAAGTCCATTGAGGGGTTCTGAAGATTCAAAGTCGACTCAATGGGAACGTAATGCTATCATTGAGGCATTTTTCCCATAACTAGCTTCATTTGTTCAATGATATGATCAGTTCATACGTGTAACTCTGCTTCATATTTTTAATAAACCTTTTCTTGTCTGGCACAAAAGAACTTCAACGGTTTTTTCTAGGGATGGGCGTTCGGGTACCCATTCGGGTTCGATTCGGATATATTCGGGTTTCAGATTTTCGAGTTCACAAATTTTAGCCCCATTCGAACATTTCTAAATTTCGTTTCGGATTCGGTTCAGATCTTTGCGGATTCGGTTCGGGTTTGGATAACCCATTTAAATAATTTTTAAAATTTATAATTGATTATATACTTTAAATTTCTAAAAATCTACAAAAATAATATATTACAAATAATTGAATAACATAAGTCAAAATACCTAAAAGTAACATATAAATTAGTTTGATTTGAATATTTGGATTGTGAATCGATAACTCTTTTAAGTATTTTTGAGGTTTTAAGTGTACTTTAGCAATTTTACACATGTATGTTTGACTATTTACATATATTTACAAGCATTTTGTACAACTTCAAAGTATAATATATATTAGTGTTTTTTTTATATACATTAAATCTAAAATAATTAATATATATAGGTATATAAATCTCTTTCAGATATATTCAGGTACCCGAAATACTTCGGTTCGGGTCGGATTCAGTTTCGATTTTATAAATACCAAAATTTTGAACACATTCGAATATTGAATCAATTTCGATTAGGATTCGATACTCTTTTTTCGGACCGGATTCGGTTCGGTTCTTCAGTTACCCAGCCCTAGTTTTTTTTTTTTTTTTTTGGTTTGGAGCCTATTGGATTGCAATCTAAAAAGGATTTGGGAAGGTTAATTTGTTCTAGAACTGTCCTAATCCATTTTTACTTGATATTGAATTTAGGAAAAAAAATCGAATTGAAACTCAACTCTACTACGAAGTTTTTATGTTAAAAAAAAATAGAAAGGTCAACTGAAAATGAATATGAACTATTCCACAAAAGTAAAAATAGTTATCATTATTCTAGTTTCAAAATATGGAATTATAGAATTTTGTTACTTTTAAATATTCACACCCACACCTGAGCCGGATCCGCGATTGGACCGATAAATTCGGTGATCCGTAAATAATCCAAATTGAATTTAAGTAAAAATTCAATAAAATATGGCAAAAACTCAAAAACACAGCATTGATCCGTGATCCGGTACCAGTTAACCTGGTAAAAAAACTCAAATTTTCTTATAATATTTATAAAAAACTGATTAAACCTTTTATACACTTTTAATATTACAGAAATTTAAATAATAAAAGAACCAAAACTTATTTATATGACATTGTTAGACTATTATTTTATTTTTGTTATTGAAAATCTATTATATGTTTGTATTCATGATTTAAAAATCAGTCTCATAATATTTTATTTAATAATTAATTATCTTATCTTTAGCTAAATTCTTATTTGTTATTACAAATTGATCAAATCATTTATTTTATGGAAGATGTACATTGAAATAAAACAAAGAAATTAAATTTGCTGATAATAAAAAACAAAATTTTAAATGTTGAATGATATTTTGTATAAAATTTGATATCATCTTATATTTTCTAATGATTAGTAATATTATGTTTCTATATATTAAAAGTTCAAATTGATTAATTTACTGACCCGTGGTTCAACTGCGGTCTAGCTAGCGGTGACAGAGAGTAATCCGAATTAATATCTGGTCCGGGTTTAGAAACATTGGTTATTAAGATAGCTACTCTATTAAAATAGAGTCACTATTTTTATCTACTACAAATAAGTCATCTATGACCATTTCATTTATTACTTAGTATGATATATTAAATTATTTAGGTTAATCAATCAAATATATATCATATATGTTGAAAATAATAGATTTACATTCTATTTTTAGTTATAACAGAATCGGTTGAGAGAAAATCTAACAAAATCTTACCAAAAATTTAAATATTTTATTATTAAATAACATAATAATAAATTTTGTAATTAATAATATCATACTATTATACATTAGTATTAATTAAAATCTCACTAAAATAACAAAAAAATAATCCTATACTATTTTATAAATTTCAAAGTAAAACTTTAAAGAATATTATATATTAATAGTGTTGAATAAAAGCCTACACCAGTTAGATTATAAATTTACACAATATATAATATAAAAATATAAATTATATATTTCAAATATTTACATTAATATTAAATATTTTTTTAAAAATGAAAAATATAACCGCACGAATGTGCATGTAAAAACTCTAGTGGCTCATTACGACGAACATTATGATCTGAAACCCAATAGGCCTCACACGAAAAACCCATATACTAACCGCAACGTAATATATTGTAAGGCCCGAAAGTCCCAATCTTTCTACACTCAAACGTAAGTGTAAATTTCATTACAAATAAGAAGCGAAACGCGACGAGAACTGGAAGCAGATCTGTGCGACGAGAATTGAATCTATTTCTTCTCCTCCTCCTCAACCAAATCGGTTTATCAAATATTATATCGTTGTGTTTCGCTAACTCTCGCATCGACGCTTCTCTGGTAATGCTACTGATCTCCACCGCGACACTCTGCTTGATCGTCTTCTCCCCCTGTGAACTGATCTGATCCGAGGTGAATCCCTAATCCTCATTCTACGAATTTTTATTATTTTGGATCTCACTACGTGTTACCTTCAGATCTGTTTGCGATATGTTATCTGTGAAAATGACTCGTTTCTCTGTGATCTGATTTTTCCTGTGTAGAGCTGCTTCTGTTACGAAAATGTTGACGAAGTTCGAGACAAAGAGTAACAGAGTTAAGGGACTCACCTTCCACCCTAAGCGACCATGGATCCTCGCCAGTTTGCACAGTGGTGTGATTCAGCTCTGGGATTATCGTATGGGTACTTTGATCGATCGATTTGACGAGCATGAAGGTCCTGTTCGCGGTGTTCATTTTCACAATTCTCAGCCTCTCTTCGTCTCCGGAGGTAGTATATTATATGCTTTCTTAATCCCAACATTTACTTCATCTAGATTCTTTTAGCTACAACAAGTCCGTATTTATTAATCCATGATATAATAATCTACTCTGCTGAGTAATACAATATATCTAGCTTGAAGAGGATGGGTTTCGTTGCTTACTTGTCCAAGCTGTAGTGATAAATGTTAATCCTAAGTTAAAAATTGGTTATACAACATATGCTCTTTTGGATAATTGGATATAGTTAATTAAATCAGATCCCACATTGCGTGTGCTTTGGACATAATTCTAGCAAATGAAAACCTGTCAAATGCAACTGTCTTAGATTCTTCTTCATTACGCTTGTTTAGTTTAGAACATTGCTGCCTCTTATGTAGTTGCTGGCACTGACAACCGTGTGTTTCTGCAGGTGATGATTACAAGATTAAAGTTTGGAACCACAAAACCCACAGATGCCTTTTCACTCTTCTCGGCCATCTCGACTATATCCGCACTGTCCAATTTCACCACGAAAACCCCTGGATTGTGAGTGCTAGTGACGATCAGACTATCCGCATTTGGAACTGGCAGTCACGGACTTGTATTTCTGTCCTGACTGGCCACAATCATTATGTTATGTGTGCTTCTTTCCATCCTAAAGAAGACCTTGTCGTCTCTGCATCTCTGGATCAGACTGTCCGTGTCTGGGATATTGGTTCTCTTAAGAAGAAGACCGTGTCTCCTGCTGATGACCTCATGCGATTCACACAGATGAACTCTGATCTTTTTGGTGGTGTTGACGCTATTGTTAAGTACGTCCTCGAAGGTCATGACAGAGGAGTAAACTGGGCTTCTTTTCACCCCACTCTTCCTCTTATCGTCTCTGGTGCAGATGACCGCCAAGTGAAGCTCTGGCGTATGAATGGTAATTCCATGTTCTGTCACTTTTTGAATTCTATTTATATTCATCGTTTGTACACTAAATTGCCATTTCTGTAGTAGTGGAGCTGATGTAATTAATGCGATATTTTCAATTTTATTGCAGAAACTAAAGCTTGGGAGGTGGATACACTGCGAGGCCATATGAATAATGTTTCATCTGTTATGTTCCATGCAAAACAGGACATAATTGTTTCCAACTCTGAGGATAAAAGCATTCGTGTCTGGGATGCTACCAAGCGAACTGGAATCCAAACTTTTCGCCGTGAACATGATCGTTTCTGGATTCTTGCAGTTCACCCTGAGATTAATTTACTGGCAGCGGGGCATGACAATGGTATGATCGTCTTCAAACTTGAGAGAGAACGTCCTGCATTTGCTTTGAGTGGTAATTCTTTGTTCTATACCAAAGATAGATTTTTGAGGTACTACGACTGTTCAACTCAGAAAGATTCCCAAGTTATCCCTATACGGCGCCCTGGTACTCCAAGCTTGAATCAAAGTCCAAGGACTCTATCACACAGTTCATACAGTTCAACGGAAGATGCTGTTTTGATCTGCTCAGATTTGGATGGTGGCTCTTATGAATTGTACATCATACCGAAAGATAGTGTTGGCAGAAGTGACGTTGTGCAAGATGCAAAGAGGGGGACAGGTGGTTCTGCTGTATTCATTGCCCGTAACCGGTTTGCTGTTCTTGAGAAAAGTACCAACCAGGTGCTAGTCAAGAATCTGAAGAATGAGTTGGTTAAAAAGAGTTCTCTGCCTATACCCACAGATGCTATCTTTTCTGCTGGGTCTGGAAATTTACTCTGTAGATCTGAGGATAAAGTGGTTATATTTGACCATCAGCAAAGGCTTGTTCTTGGTGAACTTCAGACACCGTTTGTTAGGTATGTAGTTTGGTCTAATGATAAGGAGAGTGTTGCTTTGCTCAGCAAACATACTATTATTATTGCCAGCAAAAAACTTGTCCTCCAGTGCACACTTCATGAGACAATACGTGTGAAAAGTGGAGCTTGGGATGACAATGGAGTCTTCATTTACACAACTTTGAACCATATCAAGTACTGTCTTCCTAATGGAGATAGTGGAATCATCCGAACCCTGGATGTCCCTATCTATATCACCAAGGTTTCTGGAAATACGATCTTCTGCTTGGACCGGGATGGGAAAAACAGGGCAATCACCATAAATGCAACTGAATACATTTTTAAGCTTGCACTGCTGAGGAAGAGGTATGATCATGTCATGGGCATGATAAAGAACTCTCAGCTATGTGGACAGGCTATGATTGCTTACCTGCAGCAGAAAGGATTCCCTGAAGTTGCCCTCCATTTTGTTGAAGACGAGAGAGTCCGATTCAACCTGGCTCTTGAAAGTGGCAACATCAGCGTCGCTGTTGCATCCGCTACAGAGATAAATGAGAAAGAGCAGTGGTATAGACTTGGGGTGGAGGCTCTTCGCCAAGGTAATGCTGGAATTGTTGAATTTGCATACCAGCAGACAAAGAACTTTGAGAGGTTATCTTTTCTTTATCTCATTACTGGTAAGTTGGACAAGCTTTCAAAGTTGATGAAAATTGCGGAAGTGAAGAACAATGTAATGGGTCAGTTTCACAATGCTCTCTACCTAGGAGATGTTAAAGAGCGTGTCAAGATACTTGAGAATGCTGGTCACTTGCCTCTCGCTTATATCACTGCTTCGGTTCATGGTTTAAAGGATGTTGCTGAGAGACTAGCGACTGAGCTAGGAGATAACGTGCCCACATTACCTGAAGGGAAAACTCCATCGCTTTTAATGCCACCATCTCCTGTCATCTGTGGTGGTGATTGGCCTCTTCTAAGAGTAATGAAGGGAATATTTGAAGGCGGGCTTGAGAGTGCAGCCAGGGGAGGGGCTGTTGATGATGAAGAAGAAGATGTAGGTGGTGATTGGGGTGATGCTCTTGACATGGTCGATGTTGATGGAATGGAGAACAGAGACATCGAAGCCATTTTGGAGGAAGCAGAAGAAGAAAATGATGAAGGAGGATGGGAGGAACTTGACGGCTTGGACCTCCCACCAGAGCTTGACACTCCTAAGGCCTCTGCTAACGCACGTTCATCTGTCTTTGTGACACCTACTCAAGGTATGCCGGTTAGTCATATTTGGAGCCAGAAATCATCCCTTGCTGCTGAGCAAGCCGCAGCGGGAAGCTTCGACACTGCAATGCGTCTACTCAACAGACAGCTTGGTATAAAGAACTTTGCGCCTTTGAAATCGATGTTTATTGATTTATTCAGTGGCAGCCATAGCTATCTGCGTGCTTTTTCTTCATCTCCTGTGGTTTCACTTGCCATTGAGCGTGGATGGAGCGAGTCTTCCAGTCCCAACATCCGTGGCCCACCAGCTCTTGTTTATGATTTTTCTCAGCAAGAAGAGAAGCTCAAATCTGGATATAAAGCCACAACAAGTGGGAAATTGACTGAGGCCCTCCGGATCTTCCTCTCTATCCTCCACACCATCCCTCTAGTGGTGGTTGAGTCAAGAAGCGAAGTCGATGAGGTAAAGGAACTGGTCACTATCGTCAAAGAATATGTCCTCGGTCTTAAAATGGAGCTTAAGAGAAGAGAGACGAAAGATGATCCAGTGAGGCAGCAGGAGCTCGCTGCTTACTTCACTCACTGCAACCTCCAACTACCTCACTTACGACTCGCCCTGTTCAGTGCAATGGGCGTCTGCTACAAGTCAAAGAACCTCGCCACTGCCTATACCTTCGCCAAAAGATTGTTGGAAACAAACCCAATGGAGAGCCAGGCCAAGACCGCTAGACAAATTGTTCAAGCCGCTGAACGCAATATGACTGACGCAACGGAGCTCAACTACGACTTCAGAAACCCGTTCGTGATATGTGGGTCAACATATGTCCCCATCTACAGAGGTCAGAAAGACGTTTCCTGTCCATACTGCACCGCCCGGTTTGTACCAAGCCAAGAAGGAAACATATGCGGGGTCTGTGAGCTTGCAGTAATTGGCGCAGACGCATCTGGTTTGGTATGCTCTCCTTCTCAAGTCCGGTGATTAATTCAGATTCATTCTCTTCTCCAAACGTTAGGTAAGTACGAGATGCTCTTTTTATACGGAAGAAGAGCGTTGAGCTTTTGGTATTGGTGGGTTGTGTACTTAAAAAAGATTCTGGGTTGTGAACTTTTCATTGCAGGTTCTGCTATTAGTCATTGAGTCTTCTAAGTTGTTTCTTGTCTTAGTAACAACGCATGAGAACTTTTGCCTGTTGCTCTATATTTCATTTTGTTTGTTTTTTTATATTTACATAAGAAGTGAGAACTTCAACTTTACGGAAGAAGAATGTTTCGTTGCATATTCTATTACTCTTGGAATCTTTTTTAATTATTTCTAATCTTTAACAATTCGATTTTAGAAATCAAATAACCTTAATCGATTGACCTACCAAAAGGCTCTGTGGTTCAGTCACACTAGTATTAATCACTAAACAGATGATTCGTGAAGTTATCGTTAATGTATGTTTTGGCTACTTTCTATTATTGAAATATAAAATAAATAGAAAATGAAATGTGAGATAATTCATCTAAGTTGAAAATGCACATGGACTGTTAAGGTAGGCAGAAGTTGGCCGTTTTTGCTTTAGCCGCCTGAGCTTTACGCGTGGGACAAATCGACCAATGATTGAGCTTTACACCAATTCTCCTCAGTCCACACAACGTGTTTTGGACCAAATCAGAGATATTATATAGAAAAGACTTCTCCTTAACAAGAAATTCATGAGTCAGAAGAGTATCTTCTATTCGTCTGTACAAGCAGACACATGTATTAATTAATATTATGAGTTTGTCAAATCAAAATGACCGGAGTGCAGTTTCTGAAATTATAACTATATAAATACACCAAATTACATATTACACGACTCATGAAAAACAAGAAACAAAACCAAAAAGATGTACATAGTTTGGTTACTGACTTTGGTTCTCCTCTTGTTCTCTGCATCATCAGACACTGTTTTGGCTCGTCTACCATGTCAATCTTCCAAAACAGGTAAAAGATTTAGCCATTTTGAAAGTATTTCAGACGTCTCCCAAACCATTTTCTAATACAAAACTTAGGATAATCCTACCCAAAAAACAGTTATGCATACATGCAAAAAATATAAATCATCTTCTAATGTTTTCTCAATGATATACAGAAATACGTGTACATATAGGATACCTTGATCCATCTATATTATCTCCCTTTTAAAAAAAAAAAAATCAAATGTATATTAATGTTTTGTTTTCTGAGAACTGAAGTAGGAGGAGTGTGGAATAAAAAGTTGAATAGAGAGATGAAGATTAAAGTAGGAGGCAGTAGCTCACGGCCTGCAGGTCAGGGACGAGGACATTGATTCTGTCCAAGCTTAGCGAGAATCCGTATATGCGATGATTGCAATCACTGGATTCGTGATTAATGGCTGCCCTTTACCAAAGAAAAACAAATTACTATATGAAATGAAAATCTGTGGGTTGTTTCCAAATATATTTTTTTTGTTAAGTGTTGTTTCCAAATATGTTTCAAGATTTCAGTTAATTCGATTGAATAATTCTTTTGACCGTCTTGTTAATTAAGATGATTTTCTCCCAGACAAAGCCTATTAGCCGAGAAGTTGGACTATTCTTAAAAAATGACAAAACTACATTGTGCATAGGCTGAAAACATAAGAACCAAAAGTTCGGAGACGACTAGTAAGAGAAGGACATTATTAATCATCCTAAAATCAATCAGCGTCAGTCTCATGCATTTACATGCACGTTAAACGAATCTAAACCATAATAAGTTAATCAAACTCGTACAAAGATATGTTAACGCTGTTTTTAAAGCTCTCTTCCTCCTCTTTTTGAATTGATTCTTTTGCTCCTATCAATTTTATCCTTGGATTTTATTTTATTTTTTTAAGACAATGTATTCAGCCATTCAGGGGATTTGAATGTTGGTCGCAACGTGAAAAACATATCGAATCTATATCACAAAAGAAAAAAGAAAAAAATTTGAGGAGACTTTTAGCTTGTTGGTCAATTTTTTTTACGTTTTAAAGCTTGGCTACAGATTGAAATATAATAAGGATGTTAAACTTTGATTATGTTATGAAGCTAACAGTTCATCAGGATCCGTGGCGCAATGGTAGCGCGTCTGACTCCAGATCAGAAGGTTGCGTGTTCGATTCACGTCGGGTTCAAAAATCCCGAAAATTTGATCCTTAATTTTTTTGCGTATTTACAAACCCACCCCATTGTTCTCTGTCTTTTCTGAATAAAGCCCTCATTTTTCATTGTCATATATGTAAAAACCTTATCCTAAATTAAAGGACTAGGAAGAAAACTCCCCTTTTCTCTCTCAGTACCAGAAAATGGCGGTAGACTCCTTACTGACATCTCCTTCGTCGCTGAGATTCTCCGATTTCATCTCTTCCTTTTCCCAAAACACCAACCAAAAATGGCTTCGCTTCTCACCCAAACCCAGCTCCTTGAAGATAACCTGCGGTGCGATTTCTTCGAAGAGGAAACTCGCTGAGAGAGAGAGCGCGGAGAGGGAGAACAGAGTCCTCGTACGGAATCTAATGTCGAGGATCAGCGACAGAGAGCCGCTTATCAAGACGCTTGACAAGTACGTGAAGGTTGTAAGATGTGAGCATTGCTTCTTGCTCTTCGAAGAGCTTGGTAAGAGCGACAAGTGGCTCCAATGCCTCGAGGTTTTTACCTCTCTCCTTGTCATGAATTTGAGTGTTTTAGCTTATGGGTTTGCTTAATACTTGAGTTTCAGCTCTGGGTCTTATAAAAGGATTAGTCTTTCTTCGACCCAAAAAAAAAGGATTAGACTTTAAACTTTTTCTTAGCTCAATGTGGTGTTTTAGCTTACTGTGTTTCTTCTGTAGGTGTTTAGGTGGATGCAGAAACAGCGCTGGTATATAGCAGATAATGGAGTATACTCTAAATTGATCTCTGTAATGGGGAAGAAGGGACAAACCCGAATGGCAATGTGGCTCTTCTCCGAGATGAAGAACAGTGGCTGTCGTCCTGATGCTTCGGTTTACAACGCTCTCATAACGGCTCATCTTCATACACGGGACAAGGCAAAGGCTCTGGAGAAAGTCCGTGGTTACTTCGACAAAATGAAAGGCATGGAGCGTTGTCAACCCAACGTTGTGACTTATAATATTCTGCTAAGGGCTTTTGCTCAATCGGGTAAAGTTGAACAAGTGAAAGCTCTGTTTAAAGACTTGGATATGAGTGCAGTGTCTCCAGACGTTTATACATTTAATGGTGTGATGGATGCGTATGGGAAAAACGGGATGATCAAGGAGATGGAATCTGTGCTTACTCGTATGAGGAGTAACGAGTGCAAGCCAGATATCATCACTTTTAATCTTCTTATTGATTCTTATGGTAAGAAGCAGGAGTTTGAGAAGATGGAGCAGACTTTCAAGAGTTTGATAAGGTCCAAGGAGAAGCCCACTCTTCCTACTTTCAACTCAATGATTATAAATTATGGGAAAGCTCGCCTGAGAGATAAGGCTGAATGGGTTTTCGAGAAGATGATTGATATGAACTACACGCCGAGTTTTATCACTTATGAGTGCATGATCATGATGTATGGTTACTGTGGTTGTGTTTCCAGAGCAAGGGAAATGTTTGAGGAGGTTGCTGAATCGGAGAGGGTGTTGAAGGCATCAACACTCAATGCCATGCTTGATGTTTACTGTCTTAATGGTCTACACATGGAAGCAGATAAGCTTTTCCATAACGCGAGCGATTTTCGGGTTCATCCAGATTCATCAACGTATAAGCTTTTATATAAGGCGTATACTAAGGCAGATATGAAGGAGCATGTGCAGATGCTGATGAAGAAAATGGAGAAAGATGGAATTGTACCTAATAAGAGATTCTTCTTGGAAGCACTTGAAGCTTTTGGGTCAAGATTACCTGGTTCGGATTCTGTGAAAAGGAAATCAACTGAATCGACCAAGTCAGGAGATGACTTGGTGGAAAGCAATTGACTGGATTTCAAGACAAAGATGTGGAACTGAATAAATGCTTTGCCGAATATGAATCTATTTGCATACGCTCCAATGAGTTATCCAGTCATCCCCTTGAATCTGAGTGTACACATGGTGACTGTAGGTATGACAACTAGAGTTCCAGTTTCTGTTGATTTCTGTAGGCTTTACTAATCTACATTACTTCATATGATTGAAGAACAAGCATGTTTGGAACATGACATTTTAGTCTTGTTAAGAAAGGGAGACTACAGAAAGAAGTGTTTAGAAAGCCAAGTTACGAACTTGAGTGAAGTGGGCATGATCAAGTCTCCAGAGCTGAAGCAAGAAAGCCAAGTTAAGAATATTAACAGACACTATTTTCTTCAGTTCAAGAACATATAAAATTGAGAAGATCAAAGAGAAGAAGGATATGTTCATTATATCGCCTTGTAATCTTTTTTGGTAAAATGTAACCAAAAAGCTTCATTGTTGTGTGTTATTTCATAGAGTAAAATTACCATAGCACGTAGGGAAAAAAGAACAGACAGCATGTATCTCGTTCTTGCACATTTAAATAGCATAGATACGTACACGAATACACCATCACAGTTGCAAACAACATCAGCTGAGACTACAAGGATCTAAAAATGTGTCTGTATCAACTGTTTTCCTCTGCAAAATTAATTATTCCACATAAGACAAATATCTTGGTTGCATATCCTAGGAGCAAGCAAAGTTTTTTAGAATGAGTGTGATCTAGTAACAAACCATTTCTAGCTCCAATGTTTTGATCTTCTTCATAGAACCCCAAAGGAGAGCCATGCACAGAGAGCATCATCTCTCCAGGTTTTGGTTGCCTCCGAGTCATTGGTGTCATTCGAAAAGAGAGCCTTTGCCCATTTACCTGCAAAGTTTACAAATGAAATGTCATTCTGCAACAGAGAATGAAAATGAAAATCCCCAAAACATAAACTGATTCATTTCTCTCTGGATATAAGTACAAACAAAGAATCGAGGAGAAAACACTCCAACGAACCAAACTAAGAACCCTGCTAATGTGATCACAGTTTTCAACAGAGAATAAAAAGGGAGTACAAATCATGAATACATATGCCTCAGGAGTCCGAAGAGCATCATAGCTTACAAGCATTCGGTTCTCGGATGTCCTTAAAAAGACCTAACAAGTAACAACCAAGGGGACAAAAATAGCAGATAAGAAGCTATACTAACTGTCCTGAAGCAATTTAGCATTATTCTAAAAGGCAAAAGAACTGCACAAGATCCATATCACAATTTAGTGTGAATAAACATTACTAAAACAAGTAAATGGTTACGACTGAGTTTGGCTTAAGCCTGCAATATTGACAAATCCAGCATTGGGTTTTCTTCACTCATATAAAGCTTGTCCTATAACCCCTTGTACTAGGAGGCAGAAGATAAGAGATATAAACTTACAAGATTCCGGAGGTGTGTGTTATCAGTTCCTAACAGGGTTGATCTCACTGCCACCAAAGACAAAAGTATAAATCTTTGAATACCAAAAAATAAAGGATCAAGCTCATGGACAAGCGCTTTAGAATAGAATAATTGAAGTCAGCACCACATTTGTCATTCCACTTAAACAAAATCTCTCCGTTTTCTTCATGGAAAGAGATAGCAGGAAGGTTCTCTTTAAAGAACTCTAACACAGGTTTCTGCAGCTGTTCCTCGGCGTAATATGAGCAGAGTAACCTCAATGCAGTTAAGCTCTGTTCGATCTCAACATCACGGATTGCCTTAATTGCAGCAATTTGTCTTTCAGCTACCCACAACAACAAAACAAAAATCTCAGATCCAAAGATCATCAAAATCCTAAATTCTCCAATTCCTCGATCACAATTTTGTAATAGTAAATTTTTGTACCTTCTTGGTCATCTTCTCTTTGGATCCCTTCGTCTCTGTTCTCTTCTTCAGTGAGTTTGACAATTTGTTTTGCTTTCCGCCTCGGAGGCATTATCGACACTTCTAATCTGCTCTCCAGAGTCTCAAACCCTACAAGTCAAGAAAGATTAAGATAAATCCCCAAAAATCAGAGTTTGAATAGACATTAAATGAGCGGGAGCATTAGGTTTAAATGAAATTAAAACAAACAAGCTTGATAGTTAGTTAGTAGACAGACTTGCAATTATGTTTATTACCCCAGCTGAAATAAGGCCTATGAGCCCATTAGTATTGTAATCATCAAATAGCATTTTCGAAAAGGCCGTTATGTCCCCTTAAAGGCCCATACATTCAGTTTTATACTATAAGAAGAGGTCGTTATGACGACGATTTTTCTCTAAAATAAACTGTATATGATTAGTTTTTTTTTTTTTTAATTCACACTATAAAGGACAAGCCTGATGAAGACAAGCACTTGGTTTTATGACCAACCAATAATTTCTCATTTTAAAAAGCTATCACGACCTTTCACGGCTTTGTTTACTTGAAATTATATTATATATCGTAAAGTCTGTTTTTGTTGTTTGTTAGAGTAAATAACGTGTATAAATTTATCAAATGACTAGCTTGGATTCAGATCTTACTGTGACTATTTTTTCTATTCATAAATCCGCACCACGTATAAACTACAGCCATGTGGAGTGTTGGACCAGCTTTACTTTATTACAAGTTGAATAAAATAGACTTCGTCATTAAAAATACTTTATAAACGTGAGATGCAAAAAATAGAAACTTTTTTTAAAAGACTTGGCGACTTTTGAGAAGTGGATATAAAGAAGAGAACTCAAATGAGACTTTCAGTAATGAGATAACTACTATATGTTAGGATAAGTCCTGTTTAACTTAGAGATAATGATGTAACTAGTCCTTATCCTAACCTCTTTAGGAGGTTCTACGTTGTATAAATATAGGCTATTGGACTCAAGGAATAAACAACTAAAATACGATTCTTTTACATTCTAAAGTGATTTCATAATGAGATAACTACTATATGTTAGGATAAGTCCTGTTTAACTTAGAGATAATGATGTAACTAGTCCTTATCCTAACCTCTTTAGGAGGTTCTACGTTGTATAAATATAGGCTATTGGCCTCAAGGAATAAACAATTAAAATACGATTCTTTTACATTCTAAAGTGATTTCATGGTATCAGAGCAAAAGATCTGAATTTTTTTCTCTACACTTTGTTTCTTGATATCCAAGAAACATGGCAGAAACAACTTCAGCTATGTCATCTACGACTGCACCTATGGCTACTACATCTACTACTATTGATTCTACCAGCATCTACTATCTACACCCTTCTGACAACCCTGGTGCGCTTATTACTTCTGTCTCACTTCGCGGCGACAACTATACGGAGTGGGCTACAGAGTTATCGAATTCTATACAAGCAAAGCGGAAACTAGGGTTTATTCAGGGAATAATTCTGAAACCTACAGAAGAACCAGATCTATCTCGTTGGCTAGCTACAAATTCGATGCTTGTTGGCTGGATTAGGACTTCTATAGATCCTAAAATCAGATCAACTGTCACTTTTGTACCTGATGCACATAAACTCTGGGAAAACCTCAAACGCCGATTCTCTGTTACTAACGGTGTCAGGACACATCAACTAAGAGATGCTATTAGTAACTGCAAGCAGAATGGTCAAACGGTCATTGATTACTATGGACGTCTGACTAAATTATGGGAAGAACTTGACAATATCAAAACAACTAGACCATGTCTTTGTGAAGCTGCAACTGATATTGAGAAAGAAAGAGAAGAAATCCGTGTGCACAAATTCCTGTTTGGGCTCGATGAATCTCGCTTCCGCAACATTCGCTCGCAAATCATCGATGAAGATCCATTGCCTAATATTGATAATGTGTATTCTCGGGTGATTCGAGAGGAACAACACAACAACACGGCACAATCAACAGAACTCAAAACAGAGGCTATAGGATTCTCGGTTCAGACTGATACGCCCACCGACTCCAAGCAATCTCAACAATCCTCAACTATTACAACTCGGTTTCGTGATCCAAACCGAACATGTACGCATTGCTCTCGGAAAGGCCATGATAATACTGAGTGCTTTCTACTCCATGGATATCCAGAATGGTGGTACGAGCAGCAAAAGACAAATACAGGAGGATCTAATCAACGTGGAGGCCGTGGTGGTCGATCTTCATACTCATCAAACAGAGGACGAGGTCGCTCTAACTCCAACAGAGTGATCTCCAACAATACAACTACTACACAATCTCAACCATCTCTCAACAACAATCAAATCTCCCAACTCATTCAGCTCCTCCAAACGTCTCGTTCAAACATCTCTACAGAGAGATTGTCGGGTAAAACACAGTTCAATGATGTCATTATCGATACAGGCGCTTCTCACCACATGACAGGGAACTTGTCTCTTTTGAGTAACATCACTGACATCGTTCCTTCTTCTGTCCGATTTCCGGATGGTCGTCTATCTAGTGCTACTAAAAAGGGCACTCTTGTGCTTAGTCGCGACTATTACTTGCAAGATGTTCTTTATGTTCCTGAGTTTAATTGTACCCTGATATCTGTGTCAAGATTGCTCAAGCAGACAGGATGTATAGCCATCTTTACTGATACTCTTTGTGTCTTGCAGGACCGTTTTACGAAGACCCTGATTGGAACGGGTGAAGAGCGTGAGGGGGTTTATTATTTTACGGGAGTCACTGCAGCACGTGTTCATCAAACTGAGTACAAGAATGCTTCTACATCAGAACTGTGGCACAGGCGGCTAGGACACCCATCTTTTCGTGTGTTATCATCCTTTCAGCCACTCTCTCTAGCCTGCCAAGAACGACAACTTCTAAGAAAGCGACGTCTCGTTGAATTGTAAGTTTTTTTTATTCTTTCTAGTTCCAAACACCAAAAAAAAAAATCGTCAACGACTGTTTCATTTGCTAGTCTGGTTTGTTTTGCTCTAGCCATTCGTATTTTCTCACCTAGTTAAAAAAGCTTCTTCAACGTTTCATATACAGTCTGAAGTTACTGATTGGACCATGGTTTCACATTTTCTGATTTTTACATGCATATTCAGAACTTGGGCTTGGTAAATTATTGAATGGCTTTAAGCTCAAAACACAAGAAATTCAAGTCTCGTTTTTTGAGCTTCGTTCTATGGTCAACACCTTGATTAAGATATAAAGTCTTTGTTGGGTTTAGAGCTATTGAGTATACGCGTGAGGGCTAATTTAACTTTTCAATATTTGACTACTTTATTTTCAATTTCCGAACAGATCGAACTATTCTTCGAATTTATAATTACACGATCATTTTCAACGTTAAAGATCATCTGTGATTAATCTTTTGTCTGAACTGATTCTCTATCAATCGCAGCAATGTCGCTGGTTCGAACAGCGACGATCGCTCTTCTTCTAATCGTTTTTCTGCAAAACGCTGAGGCTCAGAAAAGACCGCAACAAAGTATTGTCAAGGCTCGCGGTGCGGTTGCAACTGACGATGGAAGGTGTTCTGTAATAGGGATGAGTATTCTTCGCCAAGGAGGAAACGCTATTGATGCGTCCGTGGCCGCTGCTCTTTGTTTGGGCGTTGTGAGTCCAGCCTCTAGCGGTATAGGAGGTGGAGCGTTTACAGTGGTCAAGATAGCTGGCGGGAAGGCTATTGCTTATGATTCTAGAGAAACTGCTCCTCTCCGCGCCACTGAGGTAACAGCGTTTTAGTTATATGCGTTTTGAAAAATGAGGTTGCTGTTGGTGTAGAACATTAATGTAGGTAATAGCGTCTCTGAGCTTTCTTAAATCGTTATTTTGAACGCGCCTTTGAGCTCAAATAGCGTTTTGTAACATATTTTTTTCTTAGATAAGTCTTTTAATGTGATGTTCAGCCTAATACAGTAGTTGACTTTTTTACTAATAAACATGTAGCGTTTCTTAAAATCTCCTCCTCTTTAATAAGCGTTTTGTACGCCAATTTTAGCTTAACTAGCGTTATTATGTATAAATTGTATGCAGGTAGTAGCGTTTCTTAACATTTCTTTCCTTAGATTAAATATGCCAGTAAACGCTCTCTTGAACTTAGAAATCGTTTACTTTAACGTTTATGAATCATAGACAGTCTTGGTTATATTGAATAATGCCATAGGGTTTCTTATCGTTTCTTCACTTTCTCGTTTTTGGTTATTAAGGTAAGATTTTCGTTGACGTTTTTGAATTATAGACATTTATTTTGGTTGGTTTTTGGTTTTAATGTAGGATATGTATGGAGCTAATCCTGATCTAAAGAAGAAAGGAGCCTTATCAGCAGGCGTTCCTGGGGAAGTCGCAGGACTATTCACAGCTTGGAAACAACACGGAAAGCTCCCATGGAAGCAGTTAGTGACTCCTGCACAGAAACTCGCAGAAGGATTCAGGATTTCAAAGTATCTCTACATGCAGATGAACGCCACAAAAACCGATCTCTTAGCAGACAAAGGTCTCTCCGAGATTTTTGTTTTAAATGGAGAGCTCAAGAAACCAGGAACGATTATACATAACAGAAAATTGGCCTTCACACTCAAGCAAATCGCTGAATATGGTCCAAAAGCGTTTTACAATGGCACCGTTGGGATTAACCTAGCTAGAGATATTCGTAAAGCTGGAGGGATAATAACTTTGAAAGATCTGCAAAGTTATAGAGTTAGGGTTACAAAACCGTTGTCCTCAAACATTCTTGGATACGAACTACTCGGTATGCCTCCTCCTTCATCTGGTGGCGCTGCAATGATGCTTGTAAGTCCAATTTTTTATACCAAAATTGTCACATTTTATCAAAACATTTTTTACAGAGTTTCTTGTAATGCAGGTTTTGAATATTCTTTCTCAATACGGGATTCCTTCAGGTGTTTCTGGCTCTCTCGGTGTTCATCGACTTATTGAAGCTCTGAAACATGCTTTCGCCGTTAGAATGAACCTTGGTGATCCAGATTTTGTCGATGTTTCCAAGGTTGTTTCGGATATGTTGTCTCCAGAGTTTGCAAAAGACTTGAAGAAGAAGATAAACGATGATAAAACCTTTGACCCAAAATATTATGGTGGCATGTAAGGCTTTTTATTTATCAAATCTGCTGGTTTCTTTTTTGTTTCTTGATTTATCAATATTTCTTTCTACAATTTGTAGGTGGAATCAAATCAATGATCATGGAACAAGCCATTTATCGATCATAGACCGTGAGAGGAACGCTGTTTCGATGACTAGTACAATAAACGGTTACTTTGGTGCAGTGATGCTATCTCCAAGTACTGGAATCGTTCTAAACAACGAGATGGATGATTTCTCCATCCCTACGAAATCCAACGGTGACCCAAATGTGCCGCCACCGGCACCGGCTAACTTTATCCGTCCCGGGAAACGACCATTGTCCTCAATGTCACCCACCATTGTTCTAAAGGTTTAGAAAAAATAACGATTACTTGTATTACACGAAACTCATAGTTAGGTACTAAAGAATGAGTTTTCATGGGCTTTGTTTACGTAGAACGGTAAAGTGAAAGCTGCTGTTGGTGCGAGCGGTGGAGCGAACATCATCGCCGGGACAACTGAAGTTTTCTTGAATCATTTTTTCCTCAATATGGATCCTCTTTCTTCAGTCTTGGCTCCTAGAATCTACCATCAGGTTTTTTTTTTCTTCTTATACCTAGAAACTTTCTTGTTCTTTGTATATAACTAAAATTTTGTTTTTTTTTTTGTAATTCTGTTTTGCAGCTGATACCTAACAGAGTTTCATTTGAGAACTGGACGACAGTGTTTGATGATCATTTCGAGATACCTAAAGAGACAAGAGTTGTGTTGGAAAAGAAAGGTCATGTTCTAACGCCAGTCGCCGGAGGAACGATTGCTCAGTTCATAGTTCAAGAATCCGATGGAAATGCCGGCGGAATGAGTAAGCTTGTGGCAGTTAGTGATCCAAGGAAAGGAGGGTTCCCCTCTGGATATTGAGATTGTATTTAGTTATGTGCCATTTTTATTGCGTCGAACTTGCGATGATTATCAACCTTTAATTGATGAATAAAATAAAATAAAATTTTTAGTGTCTATTGAAATAATGTTGATCCAGATAGATTTCTACAATCTTTTAAATGGGGAATATTGGAATTAAATTTGGGGTCCTATAAACGACCAACCTTAAAGCTAATTTATTTGTGGGGTGGTTTGTGAAGCATTATATATGTCCTTATTACGACGTGAGAGTTACGTATAAATTAAGTTCATTTCATTTATAGCTAGATCACAAACCCGATCAAATCAAACTGGGTGGTCTACCATACGATTGGGTCTACCTTGAGAATATTTCTCTGTGACGTACTATATCTCTGGTTATGTATATGAAAAAGATACATGAACGTTTTGTTTTTGTATCTGTGATTAGTCAATTAAGTATATGATGAGTTCGGTAGAGGTTTCAGTGACAAATTAAAGACGAACTATAGACTTAAGAATAATTGGTTGATAACAAAACAAGTGCGTTGGTTGTTGTGGACGCCAGCTCGAGTAGCATGGCTTTATTGTGCTGCCTTTGTCAAGTGAATGAGTGTGATAGTCGTCTAACTTTTCGATATTTCACCTTATTTTATTAAGCAAATGAAACATGTACATGTCTTGACTAACTATCATAATTTATTTTAGTGTAACCGTTCATCGACCACTTTAACTACTGTAAGAAGAAGAAGAAGAAGGTGGTTAGCACATATTTAGATCCATCAACCAATCAAGTCTAATTGTTAAATAAACATTTTCTTATAACCATACAAACTAATAATAATGGTGCATTTGGTTTGGATGCATATGGCGGCTAATCCATAGCATAATGTAATGATATTATTTTCGTCAATAATGCAAATGACGATGAGACGACTAAATTATACCATCGTTTATCTGCCATTCAGATTCCTTTTGTTAAGTAATTTTTGATTTATAAAATTCCTAAATGTCTTTTGTATATTAATCGTAAATTATAAAATTAACAAATTGGAGGATAAATATATATCTAGGATACTCCGCCTCTAGTCAGTGACACGTCATGTTTAATTAGCAGAAGATAATTATAATCAGCAATCTCAATAATTCACATGGAATCTCTCTCTCTCTCTGTTTTTGGGAATGCTATTTGACACGTCAGCATTCACCAAAACCTCTCTTGATTCTATTACTACTAATCACTCTTTTTAACTCCTTACGTTGTCATTATCTCTCTCTCAAACTGATCCGTACAGAAAGATGAGGCAATTGCTCAAGAGAGTCGTCCATAGAGCTTCAACTTCCTCCACGATCCATCATCATCCCCCTGCCATCTCCATCCTCCGCTCTGATTTCTCCACATCTTCTTCTTCTTCTTCTTCGCCGCAGATTCCGCAGTTCGATTACGAGCCTCGGCCGTATAATGGTCCCTCCGCCGATGAAGTATTCGAGAAACGGAAGAAGTTTCTCGGACCTTCTCTTTTCCACTTCTACCAAAAGCCTGTATGTCATATGTTGAATTCAAAAAAAATCGAATAGTCGGATTGAAAATTATATATATATATATATATATATATATATATATATGTTTGATTAGGGGATTAAAAGAACTGTCGTTTGGATTCATTTGTCTTTTGCATGCTTATGATCAGTTATTGTTAGGGTTTTGCTTGACTTAACTGTAGAAATCTAGAAATCGATTTTGCGTGATCAGTTTAGCTCTGCTTGTGAGTCAATGAAACTTTTTAAGTAAAAAAAGAATAACTTTTACTTTCTACGGATTGCATTTTCCATCAGCTCGATTGATCCATGTGGTGACATTTGGATATGGTTAATGCTCTCTCTTGCAGCTTAACATCGTGGAAGGGAAGATGCAGTACTTGTTTGATGAAACTGGTAGGCGATACCTTGATGCCTTTGCTGGAATTGTTACTGTGTCTTGCGGTCACTGCCATCCCGACATTCTCAATGCTATTAATGAACAGAGCAAGCTTCTTCAGCACGCCACCACCATCTACCTACATCACGCTATAGGCGATTTCGCTGAAGCTTTAGCTGCTAAGATGCCCGGAAACCTTAAGGTACTTGAGATTTTAGAGACAGAAGCCTCTAGTGAGGTGTATGTTATTGCTTTTGTCGAGGAATCAATAAGCTTCACGGTTTTTGGATGCAGGTTGTGTATTTTGTGAATTCTGGCTCGGAAGCTAATGAGCTAGCAATGATGATGGCCAGGCTTTACACCGGTAGCCTTGAGATGATTTCATTGAGAAATGCTTATCATGGTGGAAGTTCTAACACTATTGGGCTTACAGCTCTTAACACATGGAAGTACCCGTTACCACAGGTCTGTCCCTAACATCACTAACGTAAATGCTTTTTTAGATCCATGAGAATACTCTGCGATAGCGTGTTTATAACTTTTGTTCTCCAATTCTGTTATCATTCAGGGGGAAATCCACCACGTCGTGAATCCAGATCCATACCGTGGGGTATTTGGTGCTGATGGTTCTATGTATGCTAAAGATGTCCAAGACCATATCGACTATGGTACTTCTGGCAAAGTCGCTGGATTCATCGCTGAGACCATCCAGGTACGTTATTTGTCTAAAAGAACCATCAGTTTTATAAACAATTTTCTTTTTGATTTACGTCTCCCTTGAGCATCATCCTCACCCTGCAATAATCATTTCAACCTCAGGGGGTGGGAGGAGCTGTAGAATTGGCTCCTGGTTACTTAAAGTCGGTTTATGAGATTGTACGCAAAGCTGGTGGTGTATGCATCGCCGATGAAGTCCAAACTGGATTTGGCCGGACAGGAAGTCATTACTGGGGTTTCCAGACTCAAGATGTAGTACCTGACATAGTCACAATGGCAAAGGTTTGTCAAAATAAGTCTTTTACCAGTTGCCCTCTTCTCTATTCATCAACTACATTTACTGTTGTTACCTCAACAAACCGGTTTTGCTTGGTGCTGGTTCTGTTCACAGGGAATTGGAAATGGATTGCCATTAGGAGCAGTGGTGACTACACCAGAAATCGCGAGCGTATTAGCTACAAAGATTCAGTTCAACACTTTTGGTGGGAACCCGGTATGTTCAGCTGGTGGACATGCTGTTCTAAAGGTTATTGATAAGGAGAGACGCCAAACACACTGCGCTCAAGTTGGTTCGCACCTTATTCAACGTTTGAAAGATCTGCAGACAAGACATGATAGTAAGTGAACAAAGACTCTTTCAGCATTCTTATCAGACCATGTTTTTTACTTAGCCGCGTCTGTGTGGTTTCAGTCATTGGAGATGTGAGAGGAAGAGGATTAATGGTTGGGATAGAGCTTGTGTCTGACAGGAAGGACAAGACACCAGCCAAGGCTGAAACAGCTGTTTTGTTTGAGCAGCTTAGAGGTAAACCAAACATTAAAAGCCAAGACATCGACTGTAGGCTGTAGCTTACTAAAGTATCATAAGCTAACGAAAATCTTGCTGTTTTGTTCCCTTTATGAAGAACTGGGCATCCTCGTTGGAAAAGGAGGACTTCATGGGAATGTTTTCAGGATAAAGCCACCAATGTGTTTCACCAAAGACGATGCAGGTAAACCCCTCTTAACTTTTAGTGTGTTTGGTTTCAAAACGAGATTGTGTGATGTAACGAAATGTCTTTTGTATCAACAGATTTCTTGGTAGATGCATTGGACTATTCCATCTCCAGGTTGTGAAGAAGGACGAAAGAAAGTGAATGAGAGTTTAACCTTCTGTTTTAATGTTTCATTGTTCTTTTAATGATCCAATCCAACTCTCTCTTTCTTATTCCTTTTGTAATAACACTCCCTTCCTTTGATTCGAGAATAAATAAAATTGCATCCAAGCATTTTTTTAGCCATATTGGATCTAGCCGTGGAGAAAGAGACGGTGAAAACAACAGGAAGCCATTCACGTAGCCTGCGACGCGTGAGGCAAGGCTTAGATCTAATAAATAAAATAAAATAATAATATCAGGAAGCCATTCTCGGAAAGACACTGCGACAACAGCTTATACAGAAGTATGCGCACCGTTGGAACCGCGATTTACGCGGGTATGTATACACTCCCGACGAGGATCAACTTCTGTTACGACTTAACGGAACTGATCAATCTGTTGAGAAGAACATGAGGAATGAGGAGGTACATGGAAGTCTCACGACCCGTAATAGAGTATATTGACAAACTTTACATAATTACATTAAACGGAACATTACACTCGACTGGTAACATTATTTTGGAGCTTTTGTCTCAAGGCCGTGCTGGTTTGTCACCTTCCCACTGTCCCACGTAATACGTTGTGCAAATCAAAACGTTTGATTGAATTTTCATTCCGATAATAAAATAATCTCACAATCGATTAACAACAATGTCTGGGTGGTGTAGTCGGTTATCACGCTAGTCTCACACACTAGAGGTCCCCGGTTCGAACCCGGGCTCAGACACTTTTTCCTAAAGATTTTTTTCTTCGAAATAGCAAAGGTTTTGTAACATTTAATTGCTGGTTCCATTATCCATAATGAACATTTAATTAAAGAATAGGGATTGAGACGCCATATAGAAAAATTATAGTTTGTTATTAGTTTATTATGATTGGCCTTTAGGAAGAAGCATGAGACAGTTGACCCTCAATCTCTTGTTATTGTCAACTAATTACTAAGCACTAGTATGGAGTATTTTTAATGTATTATCATCACCATGCTATGTCCCGTATATATATGTTCATACACAAATCATACATATTTGTGAATCATCATCAATAATAAACTTCCATGGCTAAGTATTAAGTAACGTTGTATGTCAAGGTTACAAAGTCTTTTCTGTAAATATAGAAGTAATGTTGTATGTAAGTTCCCGCTGATGCTTCATTATTTTAGAAATAATCTATTAGTTAAACTGTCAAAGCATATGATTTATTAATGAGTAAATAATCCGATAAGTCAAAACATAGGTGGGAATTGGAGATTAGTGGCTAACTACTCGGAGTCCAGTTTATTATTCTTTTATGTGAAACTAGCGCCGGCCCGCCCTACGGGCGGAAAGTAAGAAAAAAAATATTGAGAATTTTAAATTGAAAATAATTTTTAAATTGTTTTTATTATTTAAAAAAAAACATATAGTATCTAACTAATAATTTTTTTTTTCATTTTGTAACTATTTTACATCTTTTTAGTATTGGTATTATTGAGAATTACAGTTGAGATCAACATATAAGTTTTTTCTCTTTTGTATATTGTTAATATTTATTTTATTTTATACACTCTTTGAAATCTATATTTTAAATTATGAAAAAAGTAAATTTTACCTATCATTTGTAACCAACTTAAAACATAACACATTACTGTTTAAAGATTTACAAATTCTTATAATTATCTAATAAACCATATCATCCAAAATAATTAGAACTTTTTAAAAGAAATATTTTTATTGTGTTATTTTGTGGGATATTACAAATAAGTGATGAACTTCACATTGTTAGAGATTTTAACTGATTTTTTTTTTTATGGGTGTTCAATAGTAAAATGAAGGTTAAGGTTACTGCATACTATATATGTCTGTGAAGTACTTGCCTTGATGGAGTTGCAAATGTGCTTTTGCAGGCCATAATTTTTTCTGAACTAATTTTCGTGCTTATTCCCCAAATATGTGTTATGTGAAACATTATTTGTTCTAATAGCTGAATGAAAATATTGGTTTTAGCATTTTGCCGATCAGTTCTCTGGTGTGGTGGGCCTAGATAGTTGTGGCGTAACTATGGCTGCCGTTACTCATCTTCTGTAAGTCTAGGAATTGGTAGACACATATCAGTGGTTATTCTGTTTTTCTAATACAAATTTAATTAAAAATGAATGTATTGCGCAGTGTACCTTGTCGTATTTTGGGCAAGCATGACCGAGAGTTGGAGTTTTTAGAGACTGTCCTTCTCAATTGTGTATCAGTATTTGAAAAGATGAGAGGGAGAGGAGTTAGCCTTTTTAGGCAGGTTTTTGCTTAACCATATTTTGAGAAAGGAGAGAATGCGCTGCCAGCATTGGATATGGTTGATGGGAACTTGTACATATAAAAATAGACGGCAGTATTGTATTTATTTATTTTTTTGATCAAAAAACGGCAGTATTGTATATCTTAGCACATTTATTCTATTGTGTGATAATTTTTTTTGAACGACTATTGTGTTACGATTTGTATAAAAATATTTCATGCCATTCATTCTTGTACTTAACTTTTGAATTTTTAGCATATCTTTTCTAGAAAGAACACATCCTTCATGTGCCCAATTGTTTTATCCTTTTTCATGTTAATTGTTCTACAGAGTTTCTGCCATATGCCTATATTATTAAAGCACTTTCAAGTTTTCAATTATTGCACATAACAATAGAAACTTTAATTTATGTTAGCATGTATACATTCACTCCAAGTAGGAAGATAATGTATTATTTGTGTAATACAAATTAGTTAATTCGTCGTACAACTTTCCTCTGAGACTGGGTGGCCCGATGATATATAACAGTTGGTGAGTCTGTTTCAATGGGGGTAACAAACATGGTTTGTAAGAGATTGCAGAAGTTTTCATTGGGATATTAAACATGTTTTTTTGGTTAGTAAAATAATCAAATTTAGCGCCTATGATAATCATAACATGCTAATCAAAACGGTGATGGAATAAAGTGAAGCAAGTTTTTATTGTTTAAATAATTTGCACAAATAATCTTTGAAATCAAGGATTGTAAGTAAAAGGTAGGACTTAATCTTTCTAACTGGATAGGTTCAGTTTTGCGAGGCTTTTTCAGCAAACACTCAAATGCTAGAACCAGTAGCCCCTCAACAGTGCTGCCGCCGCAAGCAGGCTACACATGTGCAGTGGTTGTCTCCAATGGATGTGCTTCTTGATGCGGATCATAATCACTTGCGGTTGGGTTTTCATTTCCAGATATCTTGATTCTGTCAGAGCACACTCATAACATCCATTTTCCTTCATAATACTTGCCTCCTAGAAATAACAGCAAGAGACACAATCAAAAGAAGTTTGCGGTTTTGTCAATGTATTTATATAGATTGTAAAGAACACATATTTGTTATTACCATTCCGCAAGGTCCACAACAAATCAAATGCTCCAACAAAACAAATAAACTTATTTGTAAGACAAATGTACTGAGAAATATACACATACATCTATTTATATAGAGAGAGATGAAGGTTCACCTCTTTTGATTGTCAGTTTTAATCTTTTCAAGCTTATTGGCTTCTGGTAATATCAACTTGATTCTACAAAGCTTGCAGATTTCATGTTCTTCATCACTTATTTTCTCTTCGAGATGTTATATGAAAGTTTGTCTTTGATTCTCGCGAGCCAAAGAAAGCATTCGTTTGGTTATGCTGGAAACACGAATGGGCTATTACCAAACGTTTGACAGGGTTCCTCCGTGAACTCAATAGTTTCTATTATTTATCATGTTGGACAAAAAAAATTAATAACCAAACAAACTAAAAATTGAAGCAATTATTATCATGTTGGAAAAAGAAGTAATAACCAAGCATACCAAAAGTTGAAGCAAATAGCAATATGGACAACATCAACTAAAGAACTTTATGCTAAAATCATAACACTTTAAAGAGATTGATTTTTTTTTTGTTGGCAAAATTACCTTAGCATAGGAGGAGTATGCCGTGCCTCCTTTTACAGTCCTGGAAGAAGAAGAGATGAATATTTAGGAATAAAAATTTAGTAGCAGATTTACAGAGATGAATGAAAGGGAGGATGAGTTAACCTTACCTCTATATAGTTAGTGGTCCACCGCCTTCGAATGGATAGGAATCATTGAATAAATTATCATTGAATGAACGTGGTTGTACTGGTTCGAGGCGTTTCAGCTTCTTAAAGAGAGTAACCAGAACGGCGCAATCAAAGATCACGAAAGAGATACGTCTTGTTGATGTGAGCCAATCGATATCTCAAAACTCCATCGTTTTCGTTTGAGGACCCAGAAGAACTGTTTTGGTGCCAATGAGGGAATATGAATGTTTTCGCGTGATGAACCCTAAAAATGAGAGAAGATGACGGAAACACATTAAACGGAGAGAAGTGTGAATAACTAAAAGGCTTATAACATTAAGTAGAGGCCCAATAAACTAAAACGGAAACACGTTAAACGGAGAGTTTTGGTTCTTGTGCCACGTGTCTCTCTTAGGCTGCACTATTTAGTGACGTGGATGAATAGAAGGGAGGCAAACATTACTTTATATATATAGATTTATGTTCTACACATATGTGCTTTGTAAAGAATACCACGAATCATAGGATAGTTGAATTGATATCAAAAAGTTATACTCCTTCTGTTTCTTATTAATTATCATTTTAGAATTTAAATTTTGCTTTATTTTGAATGTCGTTTTATGTTTTCGATGTATTTTTAACTAGTTTTTTTCAAATTTATCTTTATTCTTTCAATTCATTAATTAAAATAATTAAAGAAATCAATATATTAAATAGAAGTAAACAATAAATTTAATAATTTTTTAATATGTATAACAAAATTAAAAATAACATATAAAGTAAAACGAAAAAAATAATAAATATTAATTTATATAGTTTTAATTGGATGAACTACAGTTTATATGAACCACGAAAAGATTAATCATATTTAATATTAAATATGGAAAAGTTGAATATCATGGACCATAACTTTAACGTATGTCACTGATGCAAGAGCCGTCCTTAAAGCAAATCCACATATTAGATGAAACCTCCCTTCTAATTAATTATTTTAATGAATGATTAGTAGTTAGTAAAAGTGTATGTTAATTTGTAGGAGATTCCACTTGTCATAGTTTTAACATTTAGTCACGATGGTTTAAGACATCAAGCGACTATAATAATTTGCTAACGTTGATGCATAGTCTCACTCAAAGAATAAATTACGTGAAAATGGTATAATAGCATTCGAGCTTTAGCCTTTAGGGTTGGTAAACAATCTGAATTCAAAAGTATTTCACTGCATTTTATCGCGTGTTCACATAATCTATGGATTAATAGCTTTAATCCATTCAAAACAAAAATCAATATAAGGATTGCACCTTTTCTTATGGATTAGGCCGACCCTTTCTGTAAGAGTGCAAGTGTTTGATACTTTAAGATAATCAAAAAATCATTGAATCGTACGTTTTTTCTGTCTATTTTGCAGAGCTTAAGATTATCTGTGTAGAGTAAATCAAACACTGATCTGATCAGTCAATACAACAAAACACTAGACATGACTACTAACTGGCAACTATTTTATCGAAGTATATATAGCTTTTCACAATAAATTATAAACCAACCAGTTAATATATTTACCAATTTACATTCTGTTAATGATCTACAATTATTAAAAAAGTGATCTACAGTTATTAATTTCGTTTTGTTTTAATGTGTAATACTTAATTAACCAACAAAAAAAACGCTATTCTTTTTATTAAAAATGAACATATATCTCTTTTTGGGGCTTAAAAGAGGTGAGGTGAGAAGAAGTTCTGAAAATAGAATAGGAAATCAACTTGTGGTGCCAAACCAGATTTGGAAGACAGACCATCGATCTAATGGAGGTAAGTTTGATATCCACTTTTTGAAATTGTTACATGCAACATCATGAAAACTATTAGACCCAACAGATAAAACTTATTATATATGAAAAAAACAAACTAAAAGAAAAACAAAATATATATAATAAGGGAAACGAAGTCACAAAAACCTCTATAAATAAGGCATTCTTCAATGAACTCAACATCACTTGGAAACTCTCAATTACATAGCATTCTTGGTTACAGCATTTAGATCGTTGATAAACAGTAAACAAAAGATGTCATCCATAGGAGCAAGTTACGCACCTGTACATCTTATGCAGAAGCAGCTCAAGGAGAAGAAGGCAAAGAGAGAAAAGGAGAGGGGAGAAAAAGACCAAAGTCTCGCCGTGGGGACCTCTTTTGCCACCTCCGGTTGGAACTCTAACAAAGTCTTCCCTTCTCGCTCGTCTTGTAATGAACAAGCATCAAATCGTACGAGTAAAACCTAAGGTAATTATTGGACTGGTTCAGACATGTAATTTGTCCTTTGTATATGTAGCATGTACGTATGTATATGGGATGTGTGTTAAACATATCTTGGTCGTGTTTATAGTTTTCATCTGAAGTTACTTGGGTGTTTCCTTGTCGAGTGTTAAGGTTATTGTATGCAAGATTAACTTATTTATAAATAATCTAAAAGTAAGCAACATGTCTAAGATGTAAATGTTATAATCGAAAATCTAAAATCTAATGACATGAGAGTTTTACTTAATGACCTAGGGACAATAGACGAAACTTCATGACACCCTTACTTTTCGAACAAGCAGTTGTATTGTTCAAAGCTCCATAAAAAGGAAAAAAAAGCAAGGAGGTCCAAGCACACTAACCAACTCTGTTCGTTCATCATAAGGCACCAAAGTTTAGTAAAAAAAACATAAAAAGTCTTCCCCTAGAAATACAAAACCAAACTCAAACAAGTCCTCAACTTTGTCCGCAACCTGAGCTAAATTCCTAAGCAACAAGATCACTTGTTATTATTAGCTGCAAGTTTAGCAGCAACTTGGTCCTCTGACAAGGGCAAGTAATATATTCTGGGGATTGCTTTTGTCTTCTTGAAAAGGTCATCCAGAGTGACTATGGGGGGCTCTTGTTCCTCTATAACTAGAGGAGGAGGAGGAAGAAGACGTTCTTTGACTGGAGGTGCTTTGGCCAAAGGCGGTGGCGGTGGCAAAGCAGTTGGAGGTGGCTGCGAAGGAGCCTTATCCTTTGGCTGAGGCTGAGGAGGAGGAGCTTCCAATTTTGCCTTCACTTCCTCTGGCCCAACAAACTCAGCTATCAGAAGGCGACCTCCGTTAGGTGGCCACTGGATGTTATACACTGCTTCTCTTGTTGCTGCAGCTTCTTCAACTGAAGCATACTGCATTCAAACCACACCAACTATCAGTTACGAGAAATTCTATAGACGCTTGAAATCCGAAGAATAAAACAGGGCTCATCATTTTTGTAACCCAAAAGAATTGAAGAAGGGGTCTTACCGATACGTAGCAGTGGGTCTTAATGCTGTCCATCCAGAAACTAGTGACGTTTCCGGTCTTACCCAAAAGCTCTTGAACAGCTTTCAGTGTAAACGGCCTAAGGAAACGATCAATCCTGAGGGAATTGGTAGGCTCCTTTGGGGATGGAGGAACTGCCAACAAATATTGAGCGCACATATTATAAAATGAGTAAGAGATCTAAGCATACATATAGGGATTTGCTAATGGTTTACATACCCACGCGTTCCTTGGGTCCATCCTCACTAACCGAAGAGTCAGATCGGGAGAAGTCACGCTTCAGACCAGCTAACTTCGGTGTTGTAGTGGGTGCCGCACTATTAACGGCCTGTGCTTCAGGAACTTTAATAGTCCCAGAGTTCCAACGGCGTTGCCTTTTTGCAGGCTCATTGTTTCCAACAGCTTCTTGATCTACAATGAGGTACAAGTCAAGATTCATTATATGTAGCTTGGAACTCAAGATGGATGCTTCAAAAGCTACTAAAGATATGCTTCACAAGCCGACACAGACAAATAAACACAGGAAATAAAAGGATTCATGAAAGAAAATGGAAAAGGAGAAAGGCTTACCATTAACAGGAAGCTTTCTTTTGTCAGAAGCCACCAGTGGATGGCTTTTATTATCAGGGGCTTCCCCTTTCTCAGCATTAATAATATCAGCCTTCTCAGGAAGCAAGTCAGTTTTCTCACTCTTATCCACCACTGATTCGGTTTGCTTCGTCTCTGGTTCATCATCCATAGACTCATCACCAGAACTTCTATCTAAATTCAACTTTTCAGAGTCGCCTGCATCGACATTATTATTATTTCCTTTGATCATATCTGCATTAGCAGCATCGCTGTCATCTCCACCTCCAACAGATACCTTGTGCTCAAGTGGCTTCTCGACATCCATTGGATGCGATTCGCCAATGACTGTTGATGGATCTTGGGACTTACTAACACTATGTTCTAATTTGACATTATCAGCAATTTGATTACCCTTTAGTTCTATTTTTGCATTATTTGAGACAGAATCAGTAGAAATACAATCAGATTTTACCTCAAACCCTGTAACGGGGATGACCTCAGATACCTGGTTGTGGGTAGCAGAGTTAGAATCCAGCCCACTAAACGATTCCTTATTCTCCATCTCTGCATCAGATTTCTCAACAATCTGCTCGTCAGAACCCTCTTCGGCAGCTAAACCACCAGTTGCAGTCACATCTACTTCCTGAGGTTCTTGGAGCGTCACATTAACCACTGAACTATCAAGACCAGCTACGTCTCTGACATCAACAGCGTTAACCTCTGGTTTAGAAACCACAGGGGGTGGGGTTGTCTCAATCGCAGCAGATGCTTCAGTTGTTGTTGTCTTAAACTCAGATGGTCCTGGAGTGGTCTCAGTGGTGGATGCCGCTCCAGCTAGGACAAAGGGAGTGGTTTGAATTGGATCTGGTGCAACGTTGCCTCCAGGTACATAAGTAACCTCAGGCTGTTGATTGGCTGCCAAAGAAGCAGCAGCAGCATTGAGCCTTTCAGAGCCATGTTGCTCAGCACGAAGGGCATCATCAAGACGTCTAACCAAATCCAACTTCAAGCCTTGTGTAGTTAATCTCCGTCTTTTAAGCTCTTCCTTCAACTCGGTAACCTTCCACTTGTCAATTGGTCGGTTGTCCAGGATTGGAAAAGGTGATGACGACATCTGACTAAAACAAAAAAAAAGGATCAATCAATAAATAAACAATGCGAGAAATTATAGAAATCAATCTCAGAGGAATAGCAATGCAACCAAACAAATCTATAATTTAAGGGGGGGGGGGGGGAAACCCTTACTTTAACAAAGTGATAAGCTTTCGATATGACTTACAGTGAATTGGTGGCCTGAAACTTGTTGATATGCGTGAACGAACGAACGAAGGGAAAATTGCAAATCCCTAAGAAGAAGGATAATTAGACAATCCGAAAGATTACAAATTTTCCACAGTTTAAAATGCAAATGAGAAGAAACGAATTCAATATCTTAAGCTCAAACCCAGAAAAAGAATGACAAACCTGCTGGAAAAGGAGAGAGAGAGAGAGAGAGAGAGAGGGAAGTGTAGGTAATTCTATAAGAGACGAACAGATAAGGCGTACATTTGGAATGGATTTTTCTAGAAACAAAATTGGAAAGAGGAGGAGGAGGCGAAGAAATGAATGAATTTTCTAGGGTTACTCCTTATTCGTCGTCGGGTGCGTTTGATTTGATTTGATAATGGGGGAAAATAAATAACTCGAGGACCTAAAGTGAAGGGGGAGGGGGGGGGGGTTGTATCATAAATATCACAATTTCCTCTGAAAATGACGAAACGACCCTTGCTTATTAAGTGCTTGAACATACGGCCCCGTTTTTGGCGCTAATTATCCGTCCTTGGTCGTCGTAACACTTGAGATTCGTGAATGCGAAATGTGAATTGAATCGTGTAGCTTCTCTCTCTCTCTCTCTCTGAATTGACAGCTATTGTGATTTTTTGATTCGTTACGGAATGTGATGATCTTTTTTTTTTGGGTTTAGGTCTGTTCTGGAGCTGGCGTTTGTCAACAGAACAAAGAGATTCCCGAGGAATCTGGGAGCTCAGGTGAGTGTATCCATTTACTTACTAGAGGTACCTAGTTTTAGACTTTTCGATTATTTAAGATTGTGTATGTTATGTTTGCTGGAGGTTTCATTTAAGTTCTTCTAGAAAGGCATGTGGTAAAAATGGTGGAGCTAATCCCGTGGTAAAACCAGATGCCTCAAAAGTGTCTGCTCCTCCTGGTACTTCTTCAAAAGTGGTTATAGGAGGCGCTGCTGCGATTGCTGGTAGCTTATCAGACTTTGGCTTTTGGATCATATCAGTACTTTGGGATTGAAAAGGAGAAACCAGTTACTGGAAAACTGGAGGAGTCTCATCATTTGAATGCAGCTCCGGTTGTTGAAGATTCTACTCCAGTTAGCTCTTTATCAATGGGTGGTAAAGCTGGAACCGCTACCTCAAGTGCAGAGTGACATAGAAGATGAACCCGCCCGAGTCTGATCCAACACCTGAACTACGTTTTACTTTTATTCCTTCTAACCAGCAACAGTCACCTCCTCAAGATCACGCTCAGAAAAGCTTGCCTATTCCTTCTGATGATAACTCTACATCTGCAGATTCTATAACTAATCCCCTATAAATTACTTTAGAGGAGGCAGAAAATGTGAGGTTGGAAGCTGTACCAAAACCTGACGACACTACTGCTGTTAACGCCCATTCTAGTGAGGTGGACTCTGCTTCACCAAAAGATCCTACCACTGAAAAGACACCTAAGGTACTCTTTTTTCCTTTAATTGAACTTAAAACACGTAATGAAATTAAGAGGTTACGGAATAAAATGCAGCAGACGAGTGTCTCACGGTTCCCTTGTCTTTTTTTTTTCCCATCAAATTTACACTTATCTCTTTCACTCTAGAGCCTCTTATGAAGCTTTAATTGAAAGATAGATAGACTCCTCTTGCATGATTATTAATTGTTTTTCCTGTATAAACTAACAAAAGGTTGATGAAGATCTCTAATCAGTCCTTCTCTTACTGGCTGGCATTGAGCAGGAATTAGAAAAGCCAGGTTCTCTCCTTCAACAATACAATCTACAAGGCAATGCTACTGAAAGCACTGGATCACCATTAACAGGGGAGCTACTAACTAAAGAAACTGAGGTTTCAAACTCTTGTCTTTCCTGTCTCTGTTCCTTCACTGCTTTGTTCTTATTCATTGTCTGCATGTATATTAACCCGCGCATTGTTTCGTGAATTAGGCTCTTTCTAATACTAACTCAACTGAGGGGCTGAAAGATGGTTACATGACTAAGGATGGAAAGTTAGTAGTTGATGCATTTAGAACAGTCGCATTTAGAAGCCCAAGTTTTTACTGCAAACTTACGAGCCTTGAAGGTTAGTTGTTTAATAGACCAAATATCTCTTAAAATGACTTAATCTCTCTACTGCCCTTGCTTTATCTGTGAGATGTTAACTTATTTACTCCTGCCACTCTTACCCCAGGAAAAGTACGAGAATGAGTTGAGAGATCTTAGGGCACGTGAATTAATGCGTATAGAGGAGGCCACAATATTGGATAAGGTTCTTCTATCTCTCTCCCCCTGTTTGATTAACTCACTTCTAACCTCGGTTTCCATGTTCCTGAGTAGGAAAAAAAACTTACAATCATAATTTACATGCGGCTGTTGCTTTGTCCAGGATTCACTTGCGCTAGAAGATACACTTTCCAAAGGGTTGCCAATCCAAAAAGAGATAAATATGCTTCAGACTTATCTTGCAGAAATACATCAGGACTCTATTTTAGACTTGGTGTTATAATCTCTTCCAGAAGAAGCACGATCCAGTGGAACAGATACAGTACTGCAGCTGAACCAGAAGGTGAGCTTAATTCACAGATCTCAAAGGAGTTAAAGAGAGCTGAACTTATTTCTTACTCTCGTATTTTCAGATTAATACATTGAAAGGAACACTTAGACACTTCAGTCTCATTCCACCTGGTGGCGGAGGAATCTTAGCACATTCAGTAGCACATATAGCATCGTGGTTCAAGGTATGCTATAATGTACTTAAGAAACAAAGGTATGCACTAAAAAACTCTGAAATTGAATTGTTTCCTTTGATATTTTTTTTTTCTTACAGTTCAAGGAAGTGGATCAATCTAACGGAGGCATTGAGTCCGTAATTAGGAAGGTTGATAATTGTTTGGCCGAGGGCAAACTAGCTGAAGCAGCTACTGCATTGGAAGAAGGTGTTAAAGGAAGTAAAGCAGAGGAAATAGTGAATGATTGGGTGAAACGTGCACCCATCACAGAACAAGCGGAAACTCTTCTCCAATCTTATGCAACTTGTGCTAGTCTCACTTGATCATCTGGCGCAGATCTTCCATAAAATAGGGTGAATCCTATCTCTTATATTCGATACTCAAGAGTCCTCAAGTTCATTTTTTGGTCTATGAAACAGTGTCTGATTCTTAGGTCTCATCACTGGTTTGGTGTTTAAAATCACATTTGTTTTTCTTATCTGAGTTAGAATGTTAACAGAAACAGCTGAATGCGCTTAAATTTTGTTATCATTTGAAATGTCATATATTTTGTGAAGAAGTATAGCTTAAGTTAACAGATTAAAAGATTGTTGATGAATTTTAAAGTTGACACGGAATTCACTTTCGGTGAGTGTTTCCTTTTGCATTATTGTTGTGTTCCTAAATACCAAATTAAGAATCTAAGAAAGATAACACACTAAACCAAACGACCACAAAGGTCATGCATGTATCTTTTTTTTTATCCATTTAAGGACATATATAATTGAAACCTTGTCCTGTCCGCATTATAAAGTTCTACATTTTTTTATGCTCAGGTTTGGACTCTGGTTGTTAACAACAAAACCATGACATGGATTTTATATAATTTCTCGATCGGTTGCAGGAAACTTCTTCTCGCCGGTTCCTTTTAAGAGATGCTTAAAGTATGGTTCGTGACAAACAAAAACGTACCGACCGTTGTAGGTTTGCTCGACAACTTCAAAACATTATATACAATTTTGTCAGCTAACATACCTCTAATTATTGGTGTGCAGTAATTTCCATATAATATGACCATTCTCTGTTTTACTTACCGAGAGAAAAGTACATATGTACGTTTCTGTATTTACGGAGGAAATGACAGAACGTTCGAAGCTATATACAAATATTGAATTTAAGAAGCTGAAATATTCCCTCAGCATAATTAACAGATAATCGTATGTGTAATTATATTGTATCTATTATTGAATTGTAATCTAAAATTATAAATACGCTATAACAGTGTAATGTATTAATACTCCAGCGAACCTTAAATACGAAACAGCTAAGTTAAGAAGTTAGGTGGCACAACTCATCCAATCAGAAGACAACCTAACACGCGGATTTAAATCAGTGCCGTCAGATATATGTACGTCAACATAACGAACGCTCAGGATCTCCTCCCCGTACGTGTGAAGCAGTCTCGAAGGAGGCCTCGATGTTCCTCGCTATCACCTTTAATTTTACTAAAATTTTAATTTTCATTGATTCCATTTTAATTTAATAGTGAACCGACTATCATTGTTTAGATAAATTAGTATGAATTCGTTAACAGATGCATGTCTGTCACCTTCTTCCTGCCTTCCTATGAATAACAAAACTTTATAACATTTCTTTAAGTTGTGTTATTACTCCATTATTTAGCTATATTCACATGAACTCCCCCACAAATTTTACCTTGGTATATATATTTCAACAATATGTTACAAACAAAATTTTTTTTTTTGAAACTGAACAATTTAATTTTAAAGCCATTTATTTCGTTCAACTCAGATCTTTACCGGTTAGGTTGATCAAAAAGTAGCATATGAGAGCGTAACCCTTGGTTCCAAACTTTTCTCATCAACTACTATCTTTACCTTAACCACAAGGTCTTTGGCATATATATTGCTTACAGCCTAAGTTCTTAAAGTAACCTTTTTCTATGTATTTATAAAATGGGCCAAAATTTTCTTGATGTTGTGTCAATTTTAAACACAACAAGATATTTTTTTTCCTTCGTACCAACTGCAATAATGTACTCAAAAGTAGTTTATTTTATTAAAAATATCAAAGGGCTATATAAGTCGAGACAACCTAGCTAGCAACTCATTGCAGATTGAAACCAAAACAAATATCCTAAAAACACAACACAGATTTGAGAGACACAGAGGAAGAGAATAATCCATTAGAACAAGCCAAAAATCAGAACAAGAAGATGGGAGTTGGAGGAACATTAGAGTATATATCTGAGCTAATAGGAAGTGGTGGAAGTCATAGCTATGGCAAGAGAAAGAAGAAGAAGCAATTTCAGACAGTGGAGCTCAAAGTTAGAATGGATTGTGATGGTTGTGTCCTCAAGGTCAAAAACTCTCTATCTTCTCTAAAAGGTAAATTAACTACTTTTCTAATCTAAATTAACATTTGGTTATCAAAATTGTTGTTCCATTCCATATGAAAATGTATGTTTCAGTTAAGTTACTTTGTTTTTTGTATTTTCGTCCACGTCTTTTGCCTCTCATGCTAAACTCTATCTAAAACATATACATGTAGCTAGGTGAATGCACAAAGATACATTTATACTTCCGTCTGTTAACATATTAAAAATCTTTTGATATGTATTCTCAGGAGTTAAATCGGTGGAGATAAACAAGAAGCAGCAAAAGGTGACGGTGAGTGGTTACGCGGAACCAAGCAAGGTGCTGAAAAAGGCCAAAACGACGGGGAAAAAGGCTGAGATATGGCCTTACGTTCCGTACAACTTGGTGGCTCAGCCGTACATAGCTCAGGCGTACGACAAGAAGGCGCCGCCTGGTTACGTTAGAAAAGTCGACCCATACGTCACCACGGGGACGATGGCCGTTTACAACGATGACCCTTCTTACACTTCTATGTTTAGTGATGATAATCCTAATGCTTGCTCTATTATGTAATTATTAAATCACTAATAAATGAGGTTTATATCTATATATGTATAAATATTTAGATTTTGGTGTTTTTTGGGTTCAGGATTTTGTCCTTTTTGCATGTGCTTCTTGTTGGTGTTACGAGAATGTTAATTAATTTCAAGAAATGACTATTATATATGGCCTAATCATCTGGACGTAGTGATCATGAATTACTTTTGTTCTTATTGGCATTTGCTTTTGCTTTAGGAAGTTCTCATGCTCTTTTTGGTAGTCTTTTGGGAACTCAAAACTCCAACTCTTTTCAGTTCTCACCGACTCTCTCTTTATAGTATGTAACTAGATGATAGCCCGCGCACATGCGCGGGATGAAATTTTTATACCAATATTTATTCATTAAATAGTTTTTAACATTTTGTAATACTACAATATTTATCGATTATAAAATGATGAATATAAATATTGGTATCTTAAATCATCATAGGTCTGGACGTTTGAGACTTCGTCGGAGTTTTGGTTTGATTGAGACGTATTTTCAGATTTTGGTATTATTTTCATAAATCCTATTTGAATTTTACTAATTATCGGATTGGATTCGATTTGGTCTTCTCAATTCAGATTAGATTGAATTGTAACCAATATCTGAAATCATCCCAAAAAATATTGTTTAAACAATAAAAGTTGGCAAAAAATTCAAAATATTTAAACTATTAATAAATCTAATTTAAAATTAGTTAAATTATCTAAACAAACTAAAAGATATTAAAAAAAAGCAAATAAAACAAACTACAAAAATCTTTCGAATACTATAATTTGTATCTACTAATTTCAAACATTTTCACTGAAATTTTTAAATTAACATATTTATAATATGAATATCTACTAATGATACTTCATATTCGTACGATTTATGATAATTTGTATCTTGTTTGAAAAAAACAAAGTTAAACCATTGATCATAAAATTTTCAATGTGGGATTTTACTATTTTTAGTTATTTATGGTCGTTTTAAAAAATTAAAAATATAACCTATAAGAAAAAATTTAATTTTTTTACTATATACTTAATGTGATTGTTTAATTTATTTTAATAATTTAAAATTAAACAAAAAAGAGAGAGGACACAAAAAAATATGTATTATTCATAATCATTAATTACATATATATGTTAATCATAATAGGTAATTCCGTAGCTTTTATTTAAGGAAAGAAAATATATTGTTTTATACCTAGTAGAATTGGTCCCTTAAAAAATGTCTATATATTATAGTTCTAAATGTAAGAAATTAAATGTTTCATTATTTCATACCTAGCAAAGTTGGTCCATTAAAAAATTAAGGCTGAGAAGCTCTGTGAGCTTGACACGTAAGCATGCTCTCCAAGGTTGTGCATTTATGAATGTTTCAGGATTAATATATAGGGGATTAAAAGAAATTTTCCAAAACAGTGGGTAGTAAAGACCACATAAAGCTAACTCTGAGAGAGAGAAAATAATATGTTTCACTGCATAACATAAACTGCTCATATAATGTTTCCATATATATACCGATATGATTCTTGATCTTCAGATGTATACAAAGTAGCTTTTATAAACATCTTCATTGCTCTGTAAAACCAAGAACCAACGTTTTACATTCTGGTTTTTGCCCCAAGACTCATAAGTTGTTGTGGGGGGACCAAAAACAGGGGGCATGACGCCGATGAACAATTACATAGCAACTTTATACTAGACTATATACATCATTGTGACACAGGCTGCATCAAATGACCTAGACTGAATCTAACCTAACACGCGCTTCTCCACCTTACATGATTTACCGAGGTCATAACTCAAACCATATTTTAAACGCAGAGGAGATATGTCTTTGCTCTTCAAGAGCAAGCTATACTCGTTGGGTTTTAGTTGGAAAAATGTCGATGTTTACAGATGATAAAATCTAGAATCTGGTGATATACATAGTTGTTTGTTCCTTTACAGAATGAAATTAGAGTTGACAGGCTTCATCTTGTGTTACTTCCAGGGTAGATCTCAACAAAATTGATATCATAGAGCAAAGTTGCATTTCCAGGTATGTTACAGTCACCTGCATTAACCAATACGACAGTCCCATTTATATATATATCATTGCTATGAGCATAGAGCAGAAACATATGTACAAAGAATAGTTTGGGAAGCACCAGAAAAGCACCCTGCAGGCTCTGGTCCATAAGCTAACAGAGGTGGAATCTGAAGTTTACGCTTTCCCCCTGTTAACAAAACATGGTTTCAGCCTAATAAAAGAAGACATACTCTAAACGTAATAAGAAAATTAGACTACTACTTGCCTACTCGCATAGGAGGCACTCCTTCGCCTCCAAGAATCCCCTGGTCTAGACCCCTTATAACCTAATAACCACAAAGCGTAAGCACCAAGAAACTTACATCATTTTATATTTCTCGGTACATCAAAATAAAATAGTTTTGATTCGGAAGAAAATTTGTTCGACTCGATGCTTGTAATCATAACTGTATTCCCATTCTAGGGTTGATTAACTAAATTTATATTTGAAAAAATAAATCCAGCTTAAAACTCATGAAAAATTTGAAGATAATGTAATCTAACTAAGAGACTCATTGGGGGTTAGATCATACCTTGCCGACACCAATCCGCATAGTAAGTGGTCTTGCACGCTTATAGGTACTGTCAAACAACGTTCCATCTGCAAACCTTGCCGTGTAATGGACCTGGCCCAACACCAAATTCTCAAAACTTTGAACCAAAACTTTTTGCAATGCGTATTGATGCAACACAAAAATAGTTAATCAAATGTGTCCTAAACACATGAACTTTGATAAAACCTTTAACAGAGAGAGATGGATGTATTACATTGACGAGTACGCCACGTGGGGCTTTATCACCGAACCCAACAGAAATATCGCAGAATCCAAGTCCCGATTTTGCGTAGCTGTATTCGCAGAGAGGGTCTCCGACAGTGGCGTAGTACTCTATCCTCGTGGCGTCTGCGTCCAGAGGCGTCAGTGAGAGAATCGTGGCAGCTAAAAACCCTAAACCCACTCCGAAAACATTTTTCTTCGTGGCGGTTAGGCTCCTCTGTTTCTGCTGGCAATCGGTGGAAGAAGAAGAAGAACAGAGACAGGAGAATGACGATGACGATGACGAAGGAGAAGAAGAGATGGTGGGTTTGAAGGAACGTGTGCAGAGAGATGATGTGAGTGTTAAAGTAGAAATCGCCATTGTTGGATCCGAGCTCGTCTTCCTTCTCTTCTTCCTTATCTGTGGGGAGAGCAAGCGTTTGGTCTTGAATCTTTCCAGAGTGCAACTGGCAAAAAAACAAAGTGGATATGATTGTAGGACCCACTTGCCATGTAATACTTTTTTTTTCCATTGACCAAAATTCAGCGAATTACCCCCTCTGTTTCATTATAAGTGTCGTTTTAGATTCATGAACACGGATTAAGAAAACCAGTAGTTTTACATATTTTTCATATAAAACACAATTACAGACCGCAAAATAAAAATAATAAATTTTGCATTGAAAATCCAAAACTACATTTATTTTGTAAACTATACTTAATATAAAACGGAGGGAGTATAAATTGTCAACAATTACACTATCGAGTGTGATTAGACCGTGAACCAATTAAAAGCAAGAGAAGACAATTTCTTCCTACACAATTGATTTTCTATTTTTATTAAAAAAATTAATTTACAAAAATAGTGTTATATTTGAACTGCTGCGGTTGTTTTAGAGCATTATTATCAAAATAAGTTTTCATATCTCACAGATCCCAATGAAAGATAAAATAAATAAATATTTTAAATGTTTAGATATTTCATCAAAAATATCTCAAATAAGATATTTTATAACATTTTTGATGAGATATCTAAACATTTGAGATATTTATTTACTTTATTTTGTATTGAGGTTTATGAGATATTAGTGGTGAGAATCTATTGATAATGGTGTTCTTAATTATATGTTAATCTGACAATGCCTTGTTATGAAAGTACTACATATTGAGTATTGATATATACACAATATATTTTATAAATTTCGTAATATATAGTGCCAAAAATACAGTATGTAGTTTATAACCAAAATAACAAGAGTCATTTTGTTCGGGTCAAAACAATAGGTTCTAGACATCGCGCTATGTGACGATCTAGAAACAAGTACTGTGCATGCAACTTAGGTTATAGGCATAATATCTCTGACGGGTTTTTTTTTGTCGACATCGTTTGAGTTAACATGCAAAAGTTAATATGATACAAATTTGTATAGATTTTGCCTAAATTGAGAAGATATTAATTAGATATCATTCTAAGAAAAGATTGAAGATATTCATCAAACACGTGTGATGGAAGTGAGATGATAGTGATACGTTATTGAATTAGGATGATCGCAGGACACCATCGGACAAAAAGTCACGGAGATGAAGAGTTACAAATAGACAGAAAAGTCCCCCAAAATCATACTTAAAAAATACGATGAAGACATATATTAATAACTTAAAATTGATAACCATAGTTGCAGGAAGAAAAGGAATAGCAAAATCGTCTAATGTTATTTGACCTGTAGACGAACAAAATTCAAAAGCATCGTAGTGGTTTCTTTTTGTGAACAACTATCTTTAAGGTTTTCTCAAAATGTGCCACTGTGAAACGGAAGCAACTTCTTTAAGAACCTCTTGTGAGAGGTCATCTGGATTATACTCAACTCCAAAGCATCTCACAACCTCCATCTTCGGATTCAACAGGTACCTATACACCCAACATATCAACATTGTAGCACTCTTTTTTTATTCTTATAAACAAAAAAAAAATTTTATATGGTATTTGAACAAGGTTCCTTACATGTTGTGACAAGTTCCAACGAGATAATCGTCTCCATCTTCTTGGACCTTCTTAAAATAAACACGATACTCTTGTGCCATTTGCCTAATTGCACTTGCAGATCCGGTCAAACCAAGTATTCTACTGTCAAATTCTGTAAGTAAAAAAAAAAAATAGGTTATGAGCAAGAGCAAGGCAACGTCAGAGAGATTATAAAGTAGCTGGAATATAGCTGTGGATCACCTTTCAGGTAGGCGTGGAGATGAGAAGGTGAATCTCGTAAAGGGTCAAGAGTGACAAAGACGGGCAGAATCTTCTGGTCATGAGTACACTCTGTTTGCATCAAACCAACACATGATTGATTATTGAAAGATCACCTTTATATAAACTAAACGAAAAACTGCTCTGAGCTTTGACCCAAACCTAGTTGATGAACTGCTTTGGACATCATTTTCAACTGCTCAGGTCCAACATCCGGGGAAAACGAGTATCCAAAGTAGAGCAGAACCCATTCACCACAAAATTATTTCTCAGTGACAATCTTGTTTTGTGTACTCATAAGCGTGAATGGACCTCCGATGATTGGACCTTGGACAGTTGTATTAGAACCACACCCACAACCGCTATTGCTGCTTGTTATACCTGTGGAATCAGAACAGAAGTTAGAAACTCTCTATAGATCCAATGAAGAAGATTCTCTCTATATAATTACATATATATACCTTTAGGAACAGCTCTCCTTTCATCATTGTAATGAAGAAACCCGATGAATCCAGTAAATCCAAGCACAAGTGCTGGCTGCAGTTGCATCGAATAGTTATAACAGAGAAAAGATCTAAACAATTCAAAATTAAGTGAAAGCAAAGAAGTTTTAAAAGCAAATACAGCAGCGTAGCGAAGACGTGAGCGTGGAGAAGTTTGAGTTCCTATAAACAACTTAGGGTTAACATCTGTCTTTCCATGGCTCCGTCTTGTTGATTTACTGTAATTGAATGATTGAATCCAATTCCTACATTTTTTAATATGGAAGATGATCAATCACTGCTTTGAAGTCAATTTTCAGAGCAAAGCGATAGATATTTAGGGTTTAAGAATACAACTAACCCTCTGAGAATATTTGCAGCACCATATTTGCAGGAAAGATGAAGACGGCGAGCAACAAACATTGTATTTTCTTACTTCTAACTTTTTTTTTCTTTTCAAATCATTCCAAAGCTTGGACCTAATATCCTGTGGAATCGTTTTCTTTGGTGAGAAGCCAAAAGAAAATAAATATAATTACTTTGTGCCCAAGTTCCTTATCGTGTTTGTTTTATGTTTTTTTTTGGGTTGACTCAATATATTATAAAGTGAAAAATTTTCTAGCATGACATTCAAAAGATTTTATCATAAATATAACACATAATGATGATGGGCAAAAACACATAATGATTAAAATGATCAAAATATTTCATGAAGTTCAGATTTGGTAGCAGAGTTTTGGGATGGAATTCAAGTTTTTTGAAAATATATTTAAAATAAAAAAAAATAAAAAATTTTAAAAAATTGTTTGAAATATAATTTTAGAATTTCAAAAAAAAAATTGAAAAAGTTTGAACTAGAAAAATTATTACTCAATAATCTATTAATAATAGCAATTCCAATTAATGTCAAAGGTTGGGAATCTCATCTAAGTGAAAAGTTATGTTTTGGTATTGCAAAGAAAAATTAAAACAAAAAAAATATTTAAGATGTCTATCTGTAATAAAACTGTTTTCTAAAATAAAATGTTTATTTAAATTTTACTTACTTTTAAAAATAGTTAATCTTTATTACATTAATATAAATTTTGAATGTGATTAGGTATTTTTAAACAAAACCAAAGAGACTAAGATTTAGTATATAGGACATTTAACCAAAATATCTATACTTTTGTAGGGGTTCACCCACATATTTTAAGATAAATTAGAAAATAGGATATTTTGTTTTAATGCATAGTTCCATCATGCAGTGACATAGTATGGAGATTAAAAAAGTTTGAGACTTTGGGAGTTCCCATTTCTCTTTAAATAAGAATTTTTATAGAAGTTAGTCCACTTATTAGGTGATATATTAAGTTTAAATAAATTACTCATTGAAAAATTATAAATGATGTCCATGTAGCGTGAAAATAAGTTTAGCACACATATATATAAATTTAGAGTGTGATTAATTATTTTTAAACAAGACTGAAGAGGCTAAATATTATAAATAACATTTATCAAAAAATTAAATCTTTTTGTAGCAGTTAACCTACATATTTCAGGATAAATTAGAAAATATGTTATTTTGTTTTAATACATAGCTACATCATGACATGATATGAAGATTAAAGAGGTTTAAGATTTTTGGTGTTCGTTTCTCTAAAAAATATAAATTTTTTATTTTTCTTTTTTAATAGAGATTTTGTAGAAGTTAGTTCACTAATTAAGACATATCTGTATTTTTTTAAAAAAATTATATGTTAGAAAATAAGAAATAATGTCCATATACCATAAAAATATGTTTAGAATACATTAATATACATTTATAATGTGATTAGATATTTTACAAAACACTAATCAAGTTAAACTTTAACATATATATAGTATTTATTGGAAAAAATAATAATCTTCGTAAATAAATTAGAATCAGTTTCTCAATTCCTTATTTTTTACTAGGCAAAACAAGCCAAGCCCATATATGTAAATGGAAAGCCTATAAAATAAAGGCCGATATGTCCGTCCACTTACTGGAGAATGCAATTCTAGTTTGGATGTAAATTCTAAGGACAAATTTCACATTATTCTATTTGCTCTTTTTCTTACTAAAGAGGTTCTGTTTTCTTACTAAAGGTTCCACGCAAATAATAAGCGATATTTGGACAATCAAATTAACTTTGAATCTATAATATTTTTAAAAATAATTTAACAACCACTTCACAATTTTTTGTTAATCATACTATTTTACTCAAAAAAGTTTTTCTGGACCCAATTGGAGACAAGAGGTTTCTGATACCGGTTAAAATTATAAAGACGAATACAAACTGTATCCTCCTACGATTCCACATGGTCTCGTTGGAACCCATGGCTCTGTTAGTGATCTCTTGATTTGTGTTCTTTATATTGTTCTTAATTGTACTTTCTACTGTCCACCTTCCTTAAATAAATACTGATTTCTTATTTAATTTATTTAGTTAAAATCTCATCAATCATCCACTAAAATCATTTAGACTTCGTAAACAAATCATTTTAATTAACACCACAACAAATTTTCATCCTATCTTTAAGAAGGTGTCAGGGAGGATTGTTAAGTAAAGGATCGACACACAAGTTTTGCTCCCTATAATGAGGGCATCTGAGTCACATGCTTCCACATGCCACCAAAGAGTTTGGAACTTCCCTTACAAAAATACATTAACAGATGTGGCATGCCGCGTGCTTAATGATGAACATATGATCATTCAGAGAACACGTGTTGCGAAGTCATTCATAAAAACTCCTTAAAATGATCCACAAAACGGGAATCTTGGTCATGTGAACTGTACCTGGGCATTTTTATTTGACAAATACTAATATCTGTCTTCTGTAGTATGGAGACATCAAATGAGGTAGTATAAATTTATAATAGACAGTACAAAAGTATGGCTGGTCTTAATTTATTAATTGAAGGGGCTTCGTTCATCTAATTTTATATCTTTAATTAGTTGTTGTTTTTTTTACAGATAACTCCGGTCTAATATTCACACATCCTTTCATGAATCAGGGTGTGTTTTTGTTACTTTAAGTTTTAAGCTTTTTTGTGAAAATTTAAAATTTTACTAGTAAGAAGCTGAGACTTAACAGAACACACGCCCAAATAATAACCAAAGTTAATGTTTTTTTCCTCGCGTTTGTGTTTAAATTTCTATGGTAAAATGCTATGTTGATATATTAAAACTACAACATATTTTTTTCAAAATTATTTACAAAATGAGTAAATCTTGATGCATTTCATCTTTATGTTTAAGTTTGTAAATATTCTTCCAAAGAAAAATAATGCCCGATTATATATACCAGAAAGCGAAGCACGTCAACTTGAATACGCTTGCAATTGCATCACGAATTAATGAATCAGTTAAAATCGACCTATATGCATATAAGAAAGGCCTACGAACTTGAAAACTTACTGCGAACAATAATTGGTCGAATGCTACTATTATTGTGCGTCTAAGATTTATAAATTCTAGTCGGCCAATAATTGGAGCATGAAATATGTTTCTTTTTATTTTTTTTATTTTTTATGTTAAATAATATTTCTTTAAACGGACACAGTTGGAGAAACTAAAGTTAGAAAAGTGAAATTATAGGGAATCCCTCTCACCTTTTTTGGTGGATTCCAACTCGTCACTCGTAACTTTTTCTCTTTTCTACAATTATTGTTTAGAGTCATGCGTTAAAATTATGTCTTTCTCCTTAGGTGTAAACCCTAACCCAATAGGAAAAATGTTAAGCTAATAAAAGAAAGAAAAATAAAGGAATTAACTATATTGTGCTTAATTTAGTCATAGCGGATCATAATAATATGTAAGATCAACCTCTCAAAGATTTTCCCTCAGTTGAAATAAAGGATGTTGTACATGTAACATGACAAAGTTTATTGATAGTAGAATAAACGTGATTTTGGTGAGGTTTGATTTGACAAATATACATACACATATATATACATGCACATGATCATTTTTTACTGTTCAGTCTGAATTGCTTTGGTAAAATAGTTGGCATGAAATTTTATCGTAACTGCTAATTTATATATTTATAAAACCATTGCCGAACGACTCAATTTCCAGACGCAATATGAGACCTATAATTCTATGAAAGATTCGGATCTAGACCTGATCCACTCGTTAATAGAAGAAAATTAGGGTTTAAGTAATTAATCAACTAAATTAAAGACTACGAGGTTCATTGAATAAGTTGAATGACAAGAAAGAAATTGGAAGAAAATATATTAGCTAAATCTAGTGATTAAAACGTGTCGACTGGATGTGATCGGAAAATATTGGACAAGCTTCACAGTTGACGGCCAAATGGCTTAAGAATTTTCATAATTTTCTATAGCATAGGGGACATCCCTAAGAACTTGGGGGTTGTTTAAAAATATATACGCATTTCATATAAAATTATTATCACTGCAATAACAATTTTGGAGCATTTAAACAAGTTAAAATTAAGAGAAAGATAAATTAATGAGCCACCAAATCTCATAACGATCTTGTGGCATGTCGGGGGAAACGGGTGAAGTATGGTTTGTTCAAAAGTAGACAGCCAATAACATGAGACCAAGACTCTAATGAAAGCCTAGTTAACGATAATGATTTATCTAGTTACCATATTATAATCATTAACGTAGGATTTTCTTCTTGTCTTTCATGGCTACATACACACTTATAACTAGGTCCATGTATAGGATATAAGAAGTCAATCAAGTTGTCCTTTGAACATATTATTTAATTTTGATCAAAAAAATAAAGAACATGTTATTTAATTAGGCTTAGTTGTTTTTTGTTTACATTAATTATGAGGAAAGGATTGAAAAGTCTTAGTTTTCATCTTCTCTATGAGTCAAAGTATCGAATTGACCACATGGGATATGTGACCCTGACAATTCAAATATTCAGGAATTACTAAAAGCTTACTAACAATAAAGTCAGGAACTAAATCAATATAAATTTGTTTTTGTAAATATATTTTATAGTAATTTCAAAAATATATGGCAAAAAAAAATTTATAGCAGTTTCAAAATATATATATTATCTTGATTTAGAATGCCTAGTAATCTTTTTTTTTAGTTGTTCAAAAAAAAAAAGATAATCTTTTTTTTTTTGAATAACCAAACATTTCATTAAAGGAAGGGAAGTTAGGCCATAGTTTGAGCGAAACAGAGTTACTAGTCTTTGTGAAAACAATGGAATTCGATAAAGTTACTAATGCATTGCTTATAATGTAACTGAAATGACAGCATGCACATTGTGGATATGCTACATCGATATGTTTTTCAGTAACCAAAAAGAAAACATGTAGTGACTAGAAAAGAAAATGAACGAGGTCTCCGTTACACAAATTGTTGATATCGACTTTAAAGCATATTTAGCTGTGCTGTCAGAGAGATTCTCTTATTGGTGAAGTTTATTGGGATCCGTACAAGTTATAATATACTCCCTCTGTATAAGATTCCATCCAAAATATGTAACTGGTTACGTATATTTAGGAATTATTTACTCTACTTAAAACAATTAACTATATAAACAAGTCTTAGTTAATTAAGCTCAGCAGCAAAGATCAGATCATAGGTCGAGTCTCCTTGACGCTATCTTCCCACCCAAGTTTTGCCTAATAGAATATTCCATTTATTCTTATGGTTTCTAATTAATAATCAAATAAAAGGCTTCCTTCTTCTTTTTCTTTTGTAGATGAAAGGATTGTTTTTTTTCTTGGCAAATAGATTCCATGCAACGAGCGTAGCATTTCTAAAGATTCTATAATCTAAGAAAACCCGTGGCTTTAATCAATAATATAAACAAAGACTGCCCAAAAAGACCTTAACTAGAGATGATTACTCCATAAAAACTAAAATGACTATTTGAACTGCACATACGAAAATATATAAATAAACCAGTTTTATTTAGTTAATTGTATGTAGTTATATCTGACTATCAGAACAAACTAAGCTATAAACACACACAACTCAACAATTCATTTTAAATATATATTTAACTGATTATTACCAAGACTTAACTCGAAAATAATTGAACTAGATGCATCGATATTTCCTAGATTTGTTTTCACTTTGATTAGTTGCTTCTATTTAAAATGGGGGGAAATTATTAGAATGTTAAAAATGTGAACTGATCTTTTAAGATTTCAACTGAAGTGAAAATAATACTTATACAAATTACCTTCATTTTATTTTGAGGATCATGATGACATTTGCATTTTATAGAATTCCAGATATAATCGATTATATAATAAATTTTACATTTGCATTCAGTACAAATTTGCTTGTCAAAGATACGCTGAGTACACCAAGAGCAGGAAAAACAACTAGATTAACAAGTTACTAAAAAGAGATCCCCCTTAATTCTTATAGCTCTAATCATGCTCCAGATCTCATTTGTTTCCATTTCACTAACCGTTGCAGGAAATCCATAACCTGTTAATATTTAAGAAGAAAAAAATGTAGTCAGCTTATGATATACGCACAATATACAGAAATTGTTTAAGGACTTGTAAAACACTTAATATGAACTCAATAATTTGTAGCGAATTATATATGTATATATATATATCAATTTACCTCATCAGGCTCTTGCAAAGAGTAAGACGCGTTAGTCTCCTTTGGAGATTTGGAAACAAGTATGCCAAGACCTTGTCTTCTTTCTCTCAGTATCTATAACATCAATTTAAATCAAATTTATTTGGATCATCGAGAGATATATATTTAATTTAGCCTACAGTCATTACGGGGTTCTATATATGTATATATCTATTATATTAAAAGAGAAGTCATAACTCACTTCATGTGTAATTTTTAAGTTTGGACCATCCTTAGAAATTTTATATAATATAACATCATTATAATATCTTTTCATATCTTTGATTTTTTTTGAAATACAAATAAATAATTTTAAGAAAATTCTAACAAAATCTTTTAAAAATCTTATAGAATCTTTTTAAGATATAGTTTCAAAATTATTTGATTAAAAATTTAATTATCACAGAATATAATTTATTTATTCCTTTTTAACAAAAATTATGTAATATACTTTTAACAATATCCCAAAATTTTGTTTATGTCTTATGTAGGTCCAATTTAATTTACATTTTATATATTTAAAATTTAGAAATAAAAAAAAAATATATAAATTAGTGATGTTACATAATAATGTTTTTACAAATTGTTACAAAAAGAAAAATTTATAAATTTTAAATTAATAATATTATTAGCTACATATATATTATTATAAAATTGGATAGTATATACAATCAAATTATATTTATTTATTGATAAATTTTACTCCCTCCATTACTTAATATATGATGTTTTGGATCATAGCACAAAAATTGAGAAATTTACATTCTTTTACAAAAGTATTTTTAAAGATATAATTTTATAATTATTCAACAAATTATTAAAAAGAATAAAACTTTATCGGTTGAACAATTTCCAATAAAGTTAAAGATAACTTTAAAACCTCAAAATATACCTTAAAATCTCAAAACATCTTATATTTTAAAATAAAAGAAATCTTATAAAACATCATCTATTTAAAACGGAGTGAGTATTATATAATTTCAAATATTTTCATATTAAAATACCCGCACGGTTGTGCGGGTCGAGATCTAGTCTTCTATATTAAAAGAGAAGTACCATTTATATCTACTACAAAAAGTCATATTGGACTATTTCATTAATATAACATATTTGATTATTTATATTAATCAACCAAATATATACTACTGAAGAAATATTTTAATAATATATAACTATAAAGTTATCTTTAATTTCATTTATAACAAAATCTGTTGAGAAAATATCTAACAAGATCTTACCAAAAAAGTTAAATATTTTTATAAAATATATATTATTTAATTTCGTGATTAATATATATATATATATATTAATGTTAATTAAAAATAAAAATTGGTATATTTTATAATTTAATGATTTTCTATACTATATTAAAATAAAATGCTATGTGAAATTAATATAAAAATATATTAAATTGGTAAAGAAAAATATTTTATTTTAAAAATTTCTTTTATTCACTGTTAAAACATATTAATTTTTTTAAATCATGTAATATTTTTATACAAAAAATGTTGACATATATTTTTGTAATTCACAACAAATACATTATCTAAAAAAATATATTTGATATTTTTAAAAAATGACAACAATATATTATATAAAATAATTAAAATAATAAGATTCTATAGTTATACAATATAAAAATAAAATGTAAATGATATATCTGAAAGATTTTGTTATATTTTTATAAAATGAAAAATTACCCGCACGGATGTGCGGGTTCAAANCAACAAATACATTATCTAAAAAAATATATTTGATATTTTTAAAAAATGACAACAATATATTATATAAAATAATTAAAATAATAAGATTCTATAGTTATACAATATAAAAATAAAATGTAAATGATATATCTGAAAGATTTTGTTATATTTTTATAAAATGAAAAATTACCCGCACGGATGTGCGGGTTCAAAATCTAGTGTACCTTAAATGCATCTTCGTCTGTGCGATCATCGCCGATGTAAAGGGGAAAAACGTTGGTACAATTAGCGTACCCTACACAGGCCAATACAAATTTTAATTAATACTATTGATCTCAGCACTAATGACATTACTCATTAATAATTAGTAGATGAAGATTTTACCAAGTGACTCTAATAAAAACTCGAGGGCTTTGCCTTTATCCCATTTAATGATAGGTCTAACTTCCAAAACCTGAACGATTATACCAAAACATAAACCCATTAATTGAGAAAATAAACTCTAGTCACATCAGAAAGTAGGAACTAATTAATTGTTAGTATTAATTAGTATCTTACTTTTCTTCCTTGGGTAAGACGGAGCTTAGGGTAGTCCTTCATTACTGATCGAACTTGATTTGCCAAATCACTCCAGTTCTGTCAATATATAGGTAAATTTCTTGATTGGTTTAATTTTTTTTATTGCATAATAATGTAATATTGAAAAAGAAAATTATCGTACTTTCTCATCGACGCGTCGGAAGTGGACAGAGACACAAAACTTGTTGTTCTCGACGTTGGCTCCGGGAGTTAATTTTGTTTTCTCCATTAATTTTTGATACACCTGAACCAAAAGGTAGAAAATAATGTAAGTAACAATAAAGTAGTTTCTTCTTATTATTCAAATATAAGAGACTGAATATTGAAGGAGAATGTGACCTCGTCGATCATGGGGAGGAACTCTGTAGCTGGTTGGCAAAGAAGAGATTTTTCCTGTAATTTTTAAGGTAACAGTTGAACTGAGAAATAATATATTAATGATTTATTTATGTAAAAAGTAAAGAGAAAAATAAACTTACTTCCTCATACTTGGACCCTTGCTCTGGCCCTTTGATATCCATTCCATGACTTCCAGCATAATACAACTCGGTCAATTTGACGAAATTATAAACCTGAAAAGTAATTATAATTAGCTTCAATATTTAATCACCACTATATTTTAACAATATACATATATAATCACTACTATACAGTCTTGTTATTTTAAACTTCATATACCTTTTCTCTGCATCTCCCACTAACTATGGCCGTCGGAAAACAATTTGCTAGGTTTCTCACTGTTCTTCTCATCTAAAAATCAGGCCAGAAAAAAGAGAATAAGTCAAAACACTTTTAAACAAGTACAGTTATATATATATATTTAGGTTTTAGAAATGAACCTGCTTAGACATGAAAGCTCGATCTGGATCATCAACAATGGGAGATAAAGTGCCATCATAATCCAAGAACATAACGATTTGTTTTCCTTCAGAAGCATGAAGAATCTCTTCGAACATATCTAAAGCTGATGGATGTTCTTTCTGCAAAAATTATACAGTTCTCATTTATTATAAGAGAAGGAAATAAAAAACATAGATAAAGCGGACATTTGAGCTTGATAATCATTGTCTAATATACGTACGAGCCAGGAGCTTTGTTTCATCAAAGATTTGAGATGAGTAGGAGAACAAGCTCTCATGGAATCAACCCATGAATTGATTAGTGCTCCTCCATTGTTGATAATAAGATCTTGAAGAACTTTCTTCTTTGCCGACGTTACATCCGTATTTGATTTGTTTCCTGTTTCTTTGTCCACATGTTTTGTGATTTCTTCAATGAATCTTACTGAAAACAAAAGAAAAGACAGATGAGGATATGTAAAACATATAAACGTGTGTTAGTATATCAACAAATTTACCCATTTGTTGTTTGCCGATTTTGAGCCGAAAGAGAAAAAAGGAGATTTTAAGTTGTGAAAGCAGAGTGAGAATGTATGTGTGTGGGCTTGAGAGAGACAGAGGCTGAAGTGTGGTATGGTCTGTATTTATAGTAACAAATTATTGTAGGAAAAAAAAACAAGAAACTTTATTTTGAACGTAACATTTTAACTTAGCTAAAAAGGAAAAAGATAAATCAGATGTTGTGGTGTGTGTGAACGCTGGAACCCATTTGAGTATGGGTTTATTGTTTATATGGTTAGTAGGTCCCACAAAGCGGCTTCCCCGCTCTCAACGATTGTTAAGTTAATTTTAACGTTGCAGTGTTCTCAGCAACCGCCATCGTGGTCCCCTCCCATTAGAGCAACTCCATTGCTGAACCTCTAAGTGTGGTTCTTAGCATTTTGTTTCAATTATTTTAATTAATTTTGGAAAGTTAAGGACTTTCAATATTTTTGGTGTCCATTGGTGAACTCCAAAATGGGGTTTTTAAAAATAAAATAAAATCATGTTTATTGAAAAACACAAGAGGAAACAAAGAGCAAAAGAGTTGTATGATTTCATATCTCCAGATACAATAGAGAAACAAAATTGAAGCAGATGCAGAGCTTTATTGAGTTCAGTCGCCAAAAGAGAGATCAGGCGTCAGCTTGAGCTGTTTTCTCAACCGGGGTGTAAAGATAATACTCTCTGCCGTTGTCTACTCTAGTAGTCTGACCTCCCGAGTCAATCAAAGCAGATGTAACAGCTAGAGTTGCACCTGCAGCTATCGTTGTGGGAATGCTCCTTGCTATGTCAAAAAACGAAAAAAAAAACAAATTTCACCAAAGGTTACAACAGAGTTTCACATAAAAAGAATGCACTAATCTGTAGCATCTAATCACTCAAGCTATGAACTTTCAATAATTACATACATAATCACTCTTCATCAAAGTCCTAGATCATATACATTTGCTACACAAGTTTACATACTCCAAAAAACCATATCAGTTCCAACCACACTACTTATCATCAAGACATCAGTTTATACTCTAACAAAACTCATAGCTATACGCTGAAATGATTCATTATATATATAAATGAATGCAATAAATCTATAGCATCTAATCACTCAAAGCTATGAACTTTCAATCTTTACATACACAGTCACTCCGTATCAAAGTCTTAGATCATATACATTTGCTACACCAGTTTACAATACTCCAAAAAACCATATCAGTTCTAACCAAATTACTTACCATTAAGACATCATACAGTAACAAACCACAACAATGAACAAAGAAAAAACCATATAGTACCTCTATAGCCAAGGACAGAAGCTCCAGCAACAAACACACCAATACCACCATTGAATATATCTCTCTTTCCTCTATAACTCTGAACCACCTGTTCAACACTAATGTAAACTCCTCCAATAACAGTAAAAGTAAGTCCATGAGTTCACATCATCTTCAGCGTCCTGATAAGACCCAGAAGAGCCACCTTTCTCTCCACTCTCGGAACATCTTTCCACGTGGCCAAAATGGTTCCGTAGATAGTCCCAGCAGCGAAATCAGTCACACTTCCTTTGATTGTCTTCATCATTGGACCATCCTCTTCTTCCAAGTACCCTAATTTCAAATCGATCCTCAAATCGATTCAAACCCTAATCTACTCGAAAACAAACCCAAAAGAAGAAGAAACCCCCAAATCGAACCCTAAACAACTACAATAAAGCATGCAGATAGCGATTTACCGAAGAACAATCAAGATCTCTCGAATCGCCTATTGAATCGCCTTTGGTGGTTTGTTTCTTCTCTCTCGCGTAAATGACTTTGTTTTTTTTTTCTAAACCAGATTTTGGCAAAACGACGCCGGCTTGTATAAGCCATGTCATCAAGGACTCAATCCTAAAAACCCTTAATTAAGGGGCAACTCTTAAAAAAAAGCAGATTTATAATATTATAAAAATCCGATTTTGTTAAGGGGTTGGGCTTAAGAGTTAGCGATGGAGATGGTCTTAACACCATATGCCTTCTCTAATTATTTATTCCTATTTTGTTGCTGGTCCTAACTCATTTGTTTTTATTAGTTATCTTTTAAAAAAAAGTTTTTATTAGTTATCTTCCTGTACTAAAAGATAAATATAATACTAATTTCTCTCAATTACAATACAATGTACAATTATTTCTTTTATCAACATATATTATTTTCCTTCTTTTTTAAATCTATTATTAGCTTGCTGTTATAAGGAAACTAAACAAATGTTTTTCAAAAAAAAGGAAACCAAACAAAGTGGTAGTTAGATATCATCTATTAAATTATAAAGTTGAGATATGATTTTATGGTTTATGAAATTACAAGAAACAGTTTCTGCATATGCTACTCGATTGGTTAATTATTTTCTTAGTTTACTTCCTTGAGAATCATGAGTTCTGATTTAGCAAAAAAAAAAAAAAAATCATGAGTTCTAGTTCAAAACTATTTAGTGATGAGTACTTATCTGTATTGTATAGTAAGTTAGAAATGTTATTTTGTTCCTTAGTCTAGTTGTTGAGTAATAGTATTCAGAATTTCAATCGTTAAAAAAAAGTATCCAGAATTTCAAAAGTTTTACCGTTTGATTCTAACAAATAATGTATCCATTGTTGGAATTAAACTTTGTTTGATATCTCACATCCATATAGTAGAAATATTAGAAAACCTAGATCTATAAATCTGATAACGAATGATTAAGATATGTCAATAACATATCTACACATATCTCAATTTCCCTTGATTATAATTTTGTTCGTGAGGCCTGTCCTAGAAGAGCTAGCTCTCTCTTGGAAGCTACGAAGACATGTTTTGTTCTTCAGTTCTTGACGTTGTCGTCATTGTTTTTTTTTCTTTGCTAAATACGTTGTCTTCATTGTTTTGTAATATTAAACAAAGACTACGCACCAATATCTTTTTTTGTGCTTTAACACCAATATCTTCCGAAGTACGATATCTTTTGCTAGCTCGTTATTTTACGGTTACAAATTACGACTTTAATATTGCATCATCAGCCAATCATGCCCCCTAACATATAATTTTATTAGTACGACACAGGTTTTTTCCCTAACTGCATCTAACATTTTCATTAATTAATTTCGTTTAGCTATAGACTGTAACTATAGCTGTTGAAAAAAAAACTATAGCTGTTGAATTTATTAAATGCCACGTGGTTATAATAGATATTCCTGAGAGTCACAGCTGCGTGAAAAATATTCATACGCTTGATTCGGTCATAAGTTTCCACTCAATAATGATTTGCAGAAAACCTTTTTGCGAGAAACATATCCATCCATAATCTATTAACCCTCCAAGTTGATCCAATACCTTGTATGATATTTCTTTGATACATAATATTAGAATTTTGTCCACTCTTGAGTCCTGATTATGTCCCCGGCGCATGCATGCATCAGGATTTTTTTTTTTATAACCACATGCATCAGGATTAGTTATCAAATTATGAAGAATATGAACAGGAATATGAATAAGGTTCTTAGTAACTTCTACAAGAAGGAAACCTCATAAAAAACGTGATGTTGGGACTAAACTATTCAACAAATATTCTGATGACCACTATTTTTTAGATAATTCGATTTACATTTGATTGGAACTTATTAATTATCATTATCATTTTCTGATTTGAACCCAATGCTCTAAAACAACATTCTGGTGTTCTAAAGCACGAATATACTATGTAAAACTTTATTTTTCGTCACAATACGTATATATAGTAACTTGAACAAACGTAATCATAGCGTAATCAATTCGATTGATAGCCAAGGAGATATATATACGTAACACCGCATATATATTAGGTATAAGTTAATTTGAGAAAGGTATTAAACATATGCGTCAATTTGCATGACATTTATGCATGGTTCAAAGCAAAATTCTGAACCGACACCTCACGTGTAACGGACGAATCGAGAGTGTCTCTACCTAACATGTGGATCCCTACGAGGCATAATAGTATCGTATGCAAATAATTGTCCCAGTTTCATTAACCCCTCTCCTCGGATCATTAATTTTAGCGATCTGATGGGCTAATTATTACGCTTGACCAAAGTGTGAAACAACTTGTTGGCAAGATAACAAATTTATATGAGTTGAATGATTATCAGAACGTTCTAATGAGTAAGGACTTACATCAATCTCAATAATTATAATCGATTTTTCAGTGAGTTAGCACTTTATGAAAACCAAGCATAATGTCGGTCGCATGAGGTACTTTCTATATTCGTCGACCCATATATATCACATGACATTTTTGGATGCCAGAAGTTCTTCTTGTAAAATATGAACTACCAAACGAGTAAATTTCAAGACTCTGTACTTTATAGAAATAAAAGCATAGTATTATCATATTTAACACCTTGTCAAAGAAAAATCTTATACACTAGAAAAATACAAATATATTTTTGTCCATTGAGTCAGTGGCTTTCACTAAACTGGTAAATGCTAACGGCACAACGCTTCTCCAAACTTTTCGGCATAACTCGTGATTGGTGGATCCAAAGAGTGTAACAAGGGGAACAATCTTGAGACGTGGAGTAGTCCATGGTATATCCTAAGAAAAACAATAACTTCCTAGTAAAAATTAAGACATGCTTGTAACAATAAAAAAATAGATATACATATATCTGCGATGAAATTTCTAATAAACCAGACACGATCATGTGTACAACAGATTCTATGCAAATTTATAAGAAAGGAAGAAAGTTGATAGCCTTTAATTTAAGAATATTAATAGATCAATATATGGACGTCGTATATGAAACGAGAAAAGGTAACGATTCTTTTTGTCAAAAAATATATCACTATTCCATCAAGTTGCTCTCATTTCTTAATAATAAAATAACCTTGTAGGTCCTATATTTTTATTCTATATACCAAATTTAATTTAGTTTATCTGTCATCCCAACCAACCAGTAACCTTTCAACAACAGTTGATCGACGCCAAATTATGAATCTACATAATAAACATTGTAACTAGTATGTGATATGATTATATGAAGAACATTATAATCACATAGCTACCTTATGCTAGGAGTGATATGATATAAATTTAGGCCGAAATGCTCCCAATCATTGAGAACTTTTCTACGAAATATAAAATAAAAGATTCATAAATATATTTTTTTCATATAAATTAGACCTGGTCAAACGGAAATATTTACTGGAATACCACTTGATTTAGTTTAGATGGACGGTTGATAAAATAAAATAGATACATAAATATTTGTTAGTTTTTAATTATAAATGGCTCTCAATCTTAATAGCTAGGAAATAGCGATCTGTTAATGTTCAAGTAACATTAGTAGATAAGAATTAATATGCACATATATACGATCATAACGAACCTATGAATAACTTATTTATATATGCACAAAGGTAAAATATATGGAACTGAACAAATGTAACTATTAAAGATATATATCCGACACCGGAAAATCTTTAATGATATATAAATAATTAAGACCAATCCATTAATCATTAATTGATTTTAAATAAAAGTTTATAATAAAACTGAATCTAACATGGTATTAGAGTCCCGATCCTAAATAACCTAAACCCCTAATTAATATAACAATATCTAATAGGGTGTAAATGTCGTGTTTAACCTTCTGACTATATATAATCGTCGTAATTAGTTCGTTCGACCAAATATAATTATTTTAAAGTTTCAAAATTTATGGTCGATAAGAACCATATCTAGAAAAAGAGTATTAGGGATATATATCCCACATTGGAAATTCAATAGAACATTTAGTAATATATAAAATGTTATGGTCAATCCACTTATCACCTATAACAAACCCGAATCTAACAGTAATTTTTATTTTATTCTTAGACTTAGTTTTCATCAAGTATATACTATCTATTAATTCTAAACCATAACCACATAAATAAACCACAGTTTTATTAGGTTTATAGAGAACCTTTCAGAAAGGTTGGAGCTAATCTGTACTGCAGAAGATCATCTTTAAAGAGAGAAAAGGACGTTCTTACTTTAAAATCATCAACGTCCATAGATTATATGTTAAAAGGAAAATGTCGTAGGTTACTCTCTATGATCTCCAAGAGTCGCCAATCTACAATTTGGGTGGCTTCTCTTTATATCTTCATGGCCTTCGAACTTTTAATGGACCGACACTTTTTCGATGATTAAAGCTATGAGGTTGATATGATCTTCCTTTTAACGTATCTGAAAGGCATGTATATTAATCATTGCTTTCATGCGATGTGAAGTTGATCAGTATATTGGTATTATGAAAAATCGGCAAAGAATATTTTACCCGATGATATATGTGAATTGTCGCGGTGTGTATTTATGCCTATGCTACATTTAGAACTCGTAACATCGCTAATCGCGTAAGACTACTTATAAGTAATCTGTGTTGAAATCATTGTAAGAGATAGTTGAATCTTTTTAAATGCACAAGTAGATTAAACACAGTTGAAATTTTTTAATTAGTTGGGTACTCTAAAATGTGGGACTATTGATAATACTTTTCTTCCTAATAATTTAAAATGAAGAATTTCATTATTACTTAAATATTTTTTTATTTTTTACATTAAAATTTATCATTTAGATAAATAAAGAGTAGATTTATTCAATTTGGATATAGAAAAAAATAATTATTAATTAACAAAATAGAATGTTGAATTTTAATAAACAAAACTATTGTAATATATAAAAATTAAATGTATGTTGAATAATAAGGTGAAAAAAAATATGATCTGGAATGTAAAATGATAAAGTGGAAGGTGTTGAATTTTAAAACTATTGTACATAGTTTAAAATCCAATACAACATGTCATTGGCAATACGGAATTGAATTTAATCTATTCACTAAAAAAGTAGTAAAAATGCATATAGTTTAACTATTCCACGCGGATAATACGGTGCATGTAGCGATGTCGATCTCGAAATTATTTTAGTCTTCTTTTAGAAAATAGTTTCTAAAATGATCAACTGTTTAACTATTCTTACAATATGAAAAGACAAATCTTTTCTAGAGTATAAAACGAATTCGCTCGATGGATTTGAACGGGAACTAGTTGGATCGATTGTGACACTTATAAGTAATTAGAATGGAGCATAGTAAGCTTCGCGCTGGAGTTTTTCACTTTCGACGTGTCTTGCATTACAGGTTAAGTGATTAAATCTAAACCCTCCCAGTTTTTTGGTCATTTATGATTAAATATACAAGAAAACATGACATTGTTCTTTATCTAAATTGGACACATAAGGTTGATGTATCCTCTAATTTTCTCTTTTCCCTAATCGACCAAGCACGTGCCCGTCTCTATCACACCACATGAATGTATATTATAAGCACACATATTTAAAGTTTGACGTGTATATCATCACCTCTTTTTTTGGTCACAATATCATCATTGATATACACGTCTAAATATCTCTATAAATCTATCCCATATCTCGTTGACAAAGAAAAAAAAATATCACATATCTACTCCTGATCGGATAAAAGTACGTTATACTGTAAATAATTATTTTTGTTAAATGCTTTATAATATATATTTTGCTAATTACTTTTAAATTCAAATTTCGCCAGATAGTTTCAATGTAAGCTTTGAATCAACGTAATGTTCAAAAAGAAAAAGCTTTGAATCAACATGATAAGCGCATCAATAATATATTCGCCTTTTATTTGCCATGCACAGGCGGATGTATCAGGCAATGAATTGATTTTCTTAAGTAAATTGTTTTCTGCGGACTGCGGTAATCATAATAGCCTCATACAAAAGAGGTTGACCAAAAAATAGGGTCTCATATACATACCCATGTCATCAGGCCTCTTGCTTTAACAAATCATATCAGAGTATAGCACATCCTAACTCTAATTTGTACCAACGAGGCCGAGGCGCCGCCACATCTAACCCGTTAAGTACCAAATCCAACTTTTTTGGGCCATTTTTTGAAAAACACTTAAGCATTATATGATCTATAATTCGGCCCAAGTATCACTACAGATCTTTTGAAAATGCTTAAAAGGCCTTTCATCAATCACTAAACCTTTTTGAGAAAATAACTACATGACCACCACATAGCTAACCGCAAACTAAACTAATGTATATATCTAACTCACGAACTATATGTTATACATAACAATATCTTTCAATTTAATAATGTTATGTAGTTAACATCACGAACTTAATTTCATTAATTCAAAAAGTGATGCGGACGTTCGAAACGTTAACTCCATTTGATTTTCTCGTTGATCAATAAAAATTTAATCGATCCGACTGTAATTTAACTACAATTTGACTTGAGTTAGCCCAATGAAACAAAATGAAATCTGGTCAAAATTTTAAAATTAACCCAATTTTTTTTTATAATAATCAAAGATGTAGTTTCTTTTGTGGCAAAACTCTAAAAAATTAGTTTCAATTAAAATTGGTGAAAAAGAAGAATTTGGTGAAATCTTGTGAGGTTATTGACAAAAATCAAGAGAGAGGAGTTAATAAATTTTGGGGTTGATTACTCTCGATTTAAATCAATAACACCACATGATTTCATCAACTTTCTTTCTCACTGGTTTAAATTGAAATATTATTTTCTAATTTTCACATTTATCGAGATGGATCAAATTTTAATTAAATTACGGTTGGTAAATCTGATTTTATTTGATCAAATTAGAGAATTAATTGATAAAATATTTTTTAGAGGATTAACAAGAGTTAACGTTTCTAACTTCCACAAAATTTATTCGATTAATGAACTTAAATTTGTGACTTTAACTACATAATATCATTAAATTACAGGATGTTGTCATGCATAACATATATTTAGTGTAGCAAAATATTCATTAGTTAGTTTGCATAGTTAGTCATGTGGTCATCTTGATGTAGCCATAAATCTTTTTTTTTTTTAGTTTGGATGAGTTTCAGAAAGATTCAGAAACATGTAGCATTTCTTATTTTAAGTTCTACAAAACTGGTTCATACCATTATATGGTGAAATTAATGGAATATGGTGTTCTGTCCAATTTTTTATCGTTAGAAATATCACGTTTGTTTTATTTTTCACGATATGTTCATTTAGTTTTCTAATTAATTTTCAAAAAAATTTCATGTTTTTTTTTTGTAGAATTAATTAGAAAATTTGAATTGGATATTGTGAAATTAAGTGTCCTGACAAACTTTTGATCGTTAGAAATATCATGTTCATTGTTTTCTTTTATGATATATTCATATGTCAAGATAAATATATGTTTATTATTTCAAAAGTCTATGTCAGGTTTTTGGCGGTATGAACACCGACTTTATGTGCTGAAAGAAACGAATCAGAATATTGGACTAGGCTGCTAAGCTCATTATTCTGTGAATACATATATATATATATATATACGTTATTTAAGAATGGCCACATACATATTTTTAAATTAGTTGTATATATCATTGTTACTCTTTGCCACATTTGATGGTTATTATAAGATTATTTTCTAATAAATAATCAAACTCTTTGCCACTGGTCAATTTAGGTACCCCTCTCTGGCCCTTTGCCTTCCACAATAGACATAAAATACAACACACACTTTTAGAATCTATATAATCATTCATACTTGATTACAATATATTATGGAATTTCTTTATAAAAAATGGAATACCAAATTCTATCAATAGCATTTTGCTTTGTTGAACCCACGATAATGAAATATGTGAAGTTTTTTTTTTTAATGTAAACAGAAAATTGCTAGGTTTGTATTTGGATCCGTAAATTATATATTTCCAACATGTCTTCTTATACCACCAAATGTTAACTTTGAATCACACCTCGTTAACTTTTACTGTAATAGTAAACCTAAAAACTGGTATTGAACATTACTCCAGTAGATTATAATCTTTTTAACGTGAAGATGATAACAGCAAAAGAAAGAGTATAATTTAGGTTCATTAAAAACTTAAAGATGATATAATACATGGGAGCTTCCCCGGTTGGTCAAAGACAAGAAGAAAAAAAGAGCATAAACCAGCCAGACCGAACACATGGAGGAAGATTCCAATAGAACACAAAGCCTAGAAGGTTCTCCCACAACTGCTAAAAAATTCAGTTGTAGAGATTAGCTAACTAATATTACACGTAATAGCATACACTGATGTTAAAAACAAAACCCTTAAGATTCAGACAACTTGCTAATCGCATCCCAATCAATCTCCACAGAAGGAAACTTCTCCAGCACGAAACTCCCAATCTCATCAAACCCAGAATCCGAGAAATCCAAGAACGTAGTGGTAATACCAGACTCCGGAGACGAAGATCCCACCTGAGACTCATCGGAAAACGAATTCTCATCAGTTCTCAAGAACCCATATTCACTTTCTTGATACTCTTCTGCTTTTGGCGGGAAAAGCTCTGTTTCAGAAAAGGGGAGATCATCATCATCCTCTGTCTTCTTGCTCAAGCTCTGACAAATCGCTTCGAGCTTTGCTTCAACAGAAGGATGAAGAGGCTTGAAGCTGCTGCCATCACCACCTCCGTATTCATGTCTCATGTGTGGGAAATTAAGCCTCGCTAATTCGCCACGAAGCTGGTAAGCAGCTTGATCATAAGCCATGGCTGCTTCTTCAGCTGTGTCGAAAGTTCCAAGCCAGAGTCGGGTCCGGTTCTTGGGTAAACGGATCTCAGCAACCCATTTTCCCCAGTGCCTTTGTCTAACTCCTCTGTAGAGTTTCTGAGGGGACATGTTCTTCATTGGGACTGGCTTTGGAGAGAGGTTTGTGTTGCGTTTCTGGTTAAGCTGGTGTTGGATCTGGTGGATTTGGTAAGGCGTGAGCTGGTTTAGACCCAGAGCTGTGGTTTGATTGAAACTGAAGATTGTGTTTGGAAAAGGAGGAAGAGAATAAACAGAGTTGGTAAAAGGTTTAACTACTTTCATGAGCTCTTCTTTGAAAGGATCTGAAAGATCTGTGCTGCTATTGAACATATTTATGGCTGCCATGGATATGATTTTAGAAAACACCTTCTTAGCTTGATAGAACAGAACCTACAATATATGAAAGAACGAGAAAAGGAGGAGATGGTTGAAATAAGAAAATTGATATTAGTTTTCTGGCTCTCTCTAAATTTTGATTTTTGATTTATTTTTTTGTCTCTCTTGGTTTCACTTGATGCGAAGTTCTTCGCTTATATATAGTAAGAGAAACTAAGCCGCCCATTGAACTCATACTATATTTTTTAGAGTTAACTATAATGCTAAACAAACTTTGTTTTAATATATTTTGTCTACATTTGGGTTTGATGCTTTTGTTCTATTCATAACTTGTGCATTTCTCGTCGTCTCGTATTATATCTTTTATTCCACGAAGGGTTAGACATGGGAATACGACGTCAACATATATTCTTTGGATCTAAGCCGTTCCCAGGGAGTACATAATAAGACTTAAAAGAATCATAAATCATCATGGTTTTGATAAATTTTTACAGAAGGGAATCAAAGATCAATATAGTACTGTAACTTCTCGTTTGATATTTGCCTCTTGTTATGGAAGTTATTCTCAATAAAATTATCGAAATAGAATCTTTTCAGCAATATAAAAAACAACGAGAAAAAACAGTAAGAGCCAAAAGTCATTTTGCTGATTATAGTTCTAGGGCAAGTTGAAAGGCCAGTTTGCCTTCTAACCACTTATTTTCTTTAGGCCAAAATATATTTTTATCAAGTCAAAACATATCACCAAATAACATGGAAACTTCATATAGTATTATATATTTTACTCATCTGAATTTGAAAGGAAAAAGCATGGAATTATTTATTGAAGTACTATATATCAGTGCAAACAAATTAAAGAAATCGCAGTTATATTAACCAGAAGAATATTTGGTGATCATTATATGATTTTCAATTTTCAAAGGTAGTTTATGTGGTTCAACTCATTATATTATATTCGGCATAGTATCAATTCTGAGATTTATAAGATTATAGGCGATTTTTAAAAAAATTAACTAAATTTTTATATTATAGATTTATATCTATATACATTTTTTTCAAAAAATTTGAGAACCTAAAAAATGTTTTAGGATTGGTCCATGACTGGCCTTATTAGATAAAGGTATGTAAAATTGAGAAATATGATAGTTTAACAAAAAATAGTGAGAGAAAGTCAAGAAAGCTACAAGATGAAGATGGAAAGAGGTGAGAACTCAGGGCGGTTGAAGTTTGCGTCACAAGGAAGCTAATGGATCTTCTTTTCACCACTTTTTATATTCCTTTTGACAATGTTTTGTTTCTTTTTCTTTTAATAACATCGTCAGACTGTGATGTAAGATTATCATTTTTGTTTGAGTGCGGTAGAAAGCCTAAATATTTTTTTCAATAAATTAATGAAGATAAAAACTACAAAAGATCTATATCATATCGTGAGAAATATTGTTAAATTTGAATTCGATAAGATAGATCACGTAATACAGTCAGACGTTTCTCCAAATAAATTATCAATTGTAGAATTGTCTATAATATTTTTTATTATTTTAATAGTATATTCTACTTTAATTTTTTTTTTTTTATAAATGATAATTTTCTTTTAAAATCAGCGAAATCGTATTGTCTTTCTTTGAAAACCCAGTGTAGGGTCAGTTACTTGGAGAACAAAAATATTTGGTATCCATTTCAGCGTGTACACACGTAGGATCCTACGTGGAAGTCACTATCTATCGGTTTTCCACGACCTGACAAGTGACAAAAGCTAAAGAAAGAACCTATCTTTAATCTGATCGTTAATCTAATGGGTAATCAGATCATAACGTAGATTAGGAATAAATTTAAAGTTATCGAGATAAACTCCATTACACGTCTGATAAAGTTAGCTAATATATAATCTGAACTTTCTACATTTTCTTTGAAAAGATAATTCTATCCTCGATTGGGCTATGTAAAAAACGAAAGAATATCCGTCGATTTGTAGTTAATGAGCTGAAATAGCAAAGACACGTAATTCCACACACATACAAACTAGAAAGACCTACCCAAGATTAGTAGACAATCCATCACTCAATTTCCAATCAGTCACTTTAGATTGTAAGAATGATTATGGAGTTTATGTATTAAATTACTATCATGTAAGATGACACCCAAGGTCATTATCTTATGAACGAATAGATAGTCTTATTGTTTCCTAACGTTTTTGTGATTATTAGTATTATATAATCCAAAGAAGCCATATATAATAACCATACACTATCATGACAGCCTAATTTGTTATGGGATTATCTCCAAGTCAATCCATTAAGTGCAATCAAATTCATTTTGTAATACTATATCGATAAGATCATGGTGATGGTGATGTAGTGGCCACTTAAGTAACATACACGACACATTGAGTAGTTCTTGTATACTTTTTATAAATTCGACGAAGCTAGTTGACTTTCACATATGTCAACTCTTCCTCCACCATTGGAGTTGGAGATCAGGATGACATCAAAATTAAAACCTACATTCCCTGACCGTGACCCACACATTATCTGACTATTTTTCTTTGGTGACCCACATATTTCTGATCACACTTTAGCAACGAAACTCTTGTTCAACTAATTCAAAACCAATTCGCTGAATACTAGTATTGTATATACTCCAATAAACAATTTTCACTGTTTTCCGATTATACTATGAAACATAAGGAGTAGCATTTACTCCAGGAGCAGCCGATTTAGATAATCTTGCAAGTCTATACTAGGTAAAAAAAATGACCCAAGAGTTTTGCTAGTCATAGTTACATTATTTCAATACCTAACTGGTCCACCAGAGTTAGAATGATTAGTGTAAGCAACTACAGCTTCTTCACTTTTCACCTTTACATCTTCATACATTTTCAAAGAAGCTTCTGAATACTTCTTCAATCTCTCAAGAAGCTTCGCTAAACTCGAATGCACGCTCGACAAATCTTCAGAAACCAACACCGAATGTTCCTTCTCCTCCCCGAACATCTCCATATCCGCTGAGAACTCTTTGATAGACCCACTGAGTTCAGCTGACGGCAGAGATTTCATCCCAGCCGACCAATCCCTGCACAAGACAAATATCGGCGGGGCCAGGACACGGCGTGGGGACCACGGTCTTCGGTTTCTTGTAGAACGTTCTTGAGGGAGCAAAACACAGTTGTGTAGCCAACCACTGAGAGCTTCAACGTAAGAACTCATACTGTTGACCAAATCTGCAAAGCTTAGACCAAAACACTCTGTTTCCTCTAGAAGCTCTGACCATATCCGTCTCTTGAGAGCGTTTTCTGGTCCTGTTTTGGACGAGTTCCGACAGTGGTAAGCCAGTGAGATGGTAATGTACTGCGAGTGGTGACATTCGAGCATTGCTTTCCACATTCTTATCAACCTAAAGAGAGAAGAAAGATCAATCAATGAGTCTTATTGATATGAAAGTTAAGCGACTTGTAGTTTACTATATTATACCCTTGGAGAAACTCTAAGAGCTGAGGCTGAAGCTCTTCGTCTCTGATTCTCTCGATGCGCTTTGAAATGGAATCAACTGATTGAATGGCGACTCTGATTCTTGAATGAAGATCTTTAGCAGCTGCTCTTGTTTTATCCATGGCTTTAGCACTGTGATCCTTTGTGAATTGGTTCCTTAACTGCTCACATTTTCTATCATACTCTTTCCTAATCATCTCACTCGCCTGCACACACACAAAAAAAAAAACAGATGAAAATGTGAAGTTGATGCGTTTGTCTTAGAGCTATGACTTGTTGAAGCATTACCTTGACTTCATCATAGAGTTTTCTCTCCCAAGCGTATAACCGATCAAGTGAAGAAGAGTGACTTCCTGAGATCATACAGAACTCTTGTATGAAATCACTTCCACTTTCTTCATCACCATCATCTTCTTTTGGTGTTTCGATCAATGGATTTCTAGAAGTGGAGGATCTTGAAGAAGTTGTTCTCTTCCACACTATAACTTTCGTGACTTGTTGGTTCAATGACTCTACATTAAAGCTTTCATTCAGACACTTAAACAGATAACAATAATACAGAACCAAAAAAAAAGAAAAAAGAAAAACAGACCTTTAAAAACAGGTGAGTGACTCTGCTTCCCTCTACAACAAGCTCGCTTCAAAGCTCCGAGAAACGCTACTGAGTTTCCTTTCCCTGTAAACACAAGATTCAATTTTTCAAGATCCATTTACCACACGAAGAAAAGAAAAAAATACAGAGCACAGACCTGTGGTATCAGCGAATCCGACTCTGATTTTGTTAGCTTCAAGCATCCTTGACACTTCTTTGCCAGATTCAGAAGCTCTGAAGAACTTATGCTCAATATCTTTCATGCTAGACACAAAGTCTTTGGCTCTATGTGTGATAAACTCTGATGGATCTTCTCTTTCATCAACATCTTCACAACTCTGTTTCCTCTGCTCTGTTTTTAAATCTTCGACATTGCCCTCTTTACTCTTCTCTAATCCTATAACTGAACCAATCTCTGTCAGTCTAAAGCTATCGAACTCGTCGTCACAAGTGTCGAAGTAGTCCCAAGAAGACGTCTCCGGCCGGCGAGAACGCGGCGGAGGAGAAGAAGATAACTCCGGCATTGCGTCTTCTTCATCGAGAGGGTTAATCGTGAAAGTCACTGCAGAGTCAGCCGCCGGTGTCGACTTGGTGTAGCTTAGATTCAAAACTGGTTTAGGGTTCGCGCTGTGACTCAGTGGTGAGTCAACCGAGTCGCCGTCGTCGTCAGGGTAAGAAGAGGAGTTAGATGAAGCCACAGGCGCCGTATCCGCTTCGGCGTATTGACGGAGACAAGCTCCGATGTTACGGAGGGAACGGACGTAGGAGACGTGTGCGGCGGCGAGGGAACATCTGGAATCAATGGCTTGTTTGACAAATCTCTTTCTTTCTTTACATAGAAGAAGGGGCTCCTCCTTCTTCTTCTTCTTCGTCTTCTTCTCCTTCATCGATGCTTTTGAGGTTGAGCATCCCATCTTCTCCAGAATCGAAGGAACCATATTTTTTTTCTTCAATATAAAAATCCTAACTTTGGATTTGTTTTACCCGGAAATCTCTCACAGTGGTTACGAAACAGAAGGAACTTAAGAACCCATTTGAGAAAAAGATAAGTTTTGAGTTTTTTTTTTTTTTTTTGCAGAAACAGAGTGTGAACAGTAGCTTTCAGCACGCTTATTGAAGGTAGTTGGCGAATCACTTGATGGGGGAGAGGAGGACGAATCCAAAAATGCTTATTGAAGGAGAAACCTGATAAAGTGAGTTTCGTTCAGACAAATCTGAGGAAGCAAATTAAGTTTTTGCACAAATGGTGAGAGAGAGAGTGAGAAAAGTTTGTCTTGGTTGCATCGTTTTCTAGAAGAAAGTAATTTTAATTATTTATTTCAAAAATAAAATTGTGTGAAGAGATTTGAGTTCATTCCGATATTAGATCATTACTCCAAAAGCTGAGCTACATAAAAAGTTAAAGTGGTGACGAGAAAATCCAAGTGTAACTCCTCTCTTTACCTATTATTATTATCAAATCTATTATGGTATGGGTCTTTTATTTGAATATGAACACGAAAACTAAAGTCTTTTTTGTTTCCTCTTTTCTTTATTAACTTTGGTAATTGGATTATCATTACCATAAAGCGAGAATCATGTGAAGGTCGTTACCTTTAGAGCATGTAATTGGATTATCATTACCGTAAAGTCCTCTCTTTGCTTCTTGTTGTGTATGGACTGAGCAGGGATGAGGGAAAACAAAGTCAAACTACTAAGAGCATCTCCAACCCCAATAATTTACAGTGGGGTTGGAGATGCTCTAAGGCCACTGTTTGAGATCTGGCTGATTTGTTTAGGTTAATAGTTAATACATTATAATTTCACTTGAAGACAAAAGAAACGCTCCTTGGTTTGGTTCTAGGTCAGTTAAGTCGCTTTAGACCTTGAATTTTTTTTTTTTTTTTTTTTTTGGAACACAGCTTTAAGACCTTGAATAGAGAAGGCAAAATCACCAACCAAGTCTTGTCTTTTTTTTTTTTCAACTGTCTTGTCTTGTCTTTGTGATAGATCGTTTTTTTTTGTCTAACGGCTCTTTGAAACCTGGCCCTCATTTTTATAAGAAAAAAATCTTGACGACTCATGAGTCCAATAAGAACAGCTCAACTTAATAAAATTTTATCTTATTTTAAAATTGTGGACGACACTAAAGTATGGACATTCATACAGTCATATAAGATATTGGGCTATGGATGGACTATGAACCATGAGTCCTAATAACCCACGTAGGCTAATCACCTTACATGCTCTAAGTGGGTGAGCTCCACATGGGCCAATAAAAGCAAAATAAAAAAAGAAGAAGAAGCATGAATCATATTTAAAAAGTTACTAGGTGATTTTCCCGTGCTCATGCACGGGTATAAATATTTTTAAATTAAATATATAATAATAATTGATTATTATTTATTTTTAATTTTAAATTAATTTATAATTTGTATGCATCATTTATATTAATAGTATTATATTACTTTAGTTATACTGTAATTTTATATATGTTATATCTAGTCAATTTTGTTGTTTTACAGTTGGTTTAGTTATCATTTGGATAAATTGGATTGCATCTCTGAATTCAATTGTAATATTTTTAAAATATATTAATTTCTAATTAGTTACTTATTTGCATATGGTGGGTGTTGTCTTAGATATGTAAATATATTTTAGGAAAATTATGTATAACTTAAGATATATAGTGCTTAGAATGAATTAAAAATTAACTAAAGTGTCTGATTCCAAAATACATAAATTAATATAACGAAACTATTCTAAAGTCTCATGGATATATATAAAGTTTACAAAAGAACTAAATTGTAAGAGTTGGTTAGTATTTATTTTTATTTGTTAATATGTTTTGAGTAATCATATGATCAATATAAGGTTACATGCATTTATAAATTCTAAATAATTTTATGCTTTAGATTTATTGAATGTAAACTGAAATTTATTTTAAATAATTTTAAATTGAGAATTCAGATTTGCTTTGATATTTTGATTATGGTTATATTTCACAAATATAAAACATAAAATTTAAAACAATTAATATTAATAAAATAAATAATTTTAATAATGATAAAATATCATATATCTAGCTCATTAGAACAATTATTTTGACCAAACGATGTTTATTGTTAAATTTATTTTTAGTTTTTAATATCTCTTAAAAATAAGCACTACACAAAATTGTGATTGTATTTGAAAATAAGATTATATAAGCAAAATATAAGTTCTAGATAATTTTCTGTAATTGAAAGATATTATAGTCAACTAAATATATGAAAAATAAATAAAAATTCAATAATACTAATTATAAACTATTTTGTTACCCTAAAAGTATATTTTATGTTATTTAAAAATATTTTTAAATGTATTATTATTATTTTGTGAACTTTCTTTTTTATGAAATTATATTATATATACATATTTTTATGTTATTTAAAAATATTTTTAAATGTATTATTACAATTTTGTCAACTTTCCTTTCTTATGAAATCATATTATATATACATATATTTTCGTTTTAAATTTGTTTTTATGACTTTATAAAAAATGCATTTTTATTACATATCTTTTTGGAAACTTTTGAAAAGGAAAAACTTAAAATAAAAGAATTAATAATACTATTTTCAACTTTTTTTAATTCATTAAGGGTATGATTAAAAATATTTTTAAATGTATTATTACTATTTTGTGAACTTTCCTTTTTTATGAAATTATATTATATATATACATATTTTTATGTTATTTAAAAATATTTGTAAATGTATTATTACTATTTTGTCAACTTTCCTTTTTTATGAAATTATATTATATATACATATATTTTTGTTTTAAATTTGTTTTTTATGACTTTATAAAAAATGCATTTTTATTAAATATCTTTTTGGAAATTTTTGGAAAGGAAAAACTTAAAATAAAAGAATTAATAATACTATTTTCAACTTTTTTAATTCATTAAGGGTATCAATGTAATCAACCATCGTGAGAATAAACGTGAGAGCGACACATAGGAAACTGACTTCTCAAATAATATTATAGAGATACTTGCTATGTAGGATTTGAATATTACAAAATCGTATACCCACAAAAGGAGCTTCAAGCAGATGTATTAAGAGTTTTTAGGATTTAAGTTCACCAAGATTTAAGAAGCCTTGTAAAAGAAGACATATCTGAGGCTACCACATGTAAAATAGATTCAGCTTCAATGCAAGCATGCCTTACAAGTTTGGGCTTGAATCTTAATACTTGGAATTCTGATGCCTTAACAAGCATGCAATTATTCAAAGGAAGGAAAAATCATGATTCTACACTTTTACGTGGCTTCACTTCTCCATGATCATGCTTCAAATATCATATCAAAGAAACGTACTTCCTTACTCCAAATGCCCAAGTTTTAAGAAAATACAATGCGTACAAATTACAAATTAGAAAGGTTGTCCGAGTGTTTATTATTCACGAGTTATATCTCTACGATCTATTTATATCCCATTTAAAATTTATAGACCTTTTTCTACAAAGTGAAAATGACTCCGATAACTGATTCCGTATGAATATCAGATAAATATTGGCAGCTATATAACCTATACTTCAAAAGATCGTATTTGAAACATAATGGAACTAACCCAGAAAAAGAAAGAAAACAGATTATATAATAATTAAATTCATAGGAAAACTCAGGATTAGTAGCATTTTCTTGTTGAATAAAAGAAAGTCACTGTTTGGTGTCCACATACCAAATATCTGAAATTATTGGCCTACCAACAAAGACCCTGAGGAACAACAATATTCAATCGTATCATATCATGTCAAATTAAACATTACGAATAAATACGTAGGCATGAATTAAAATAATCATACACCGTATGATTGCGTGTGTATATAAAAGGAGCGGCATGGTAACGCACAATTCCCCCTTTCAAGCAACAATATAAGTTACATTTTTAAAAAGAAAGTTTTCCTTTTCTTTCTTCGTAAGAATAGTTTAAGAAACAATAGTATGTTGATTGGCGGCCACAAATGCAGAGAACACCAAGCATGCCGAGGATCACTATCGACGTTACTGATAACCAGACAACCGGCCAAGACTCTGTCGGGGCTATGGCGGTGGTAGACGGCGGAGAAAACTACGACCAGCAGTTCTTGGGGGTGTTGTCGCCAGGAAATCACAGAAGGAACGAGAGAAAAGACATCGGGAAAGCATCGTTGCCATCGACATCTTTTCTTGGAAACTGTGGCTTTTGCAAACGCCGTCTAGCTCCCGGCCGTGATATTTACATGTACAAGTATGTTTACATATTGATTAGCTAGTCCTTTCTTGATTATTTTCCATCTCGTAACTCTATATTTTTAAACCTCAGTTGACTATATACATATATACATCACTACAATCGAAAGAGAGGTTCTTTGATGATGAATTTTTGTTGGTAAAATCTACTAGTTTGCTAAAATAGTCAGTGTCTAAGACAAGTACTAGTATAAGCTACCACGAAACTATTAGATTCTATTTTCTTAACTTCATTTTTTATTGTGCAAATTTGATGATTGATCGCTCCTCTTTTTTCTTTTTGTTATAATGCATCAGTAAGTTATCTTTATAAATTTGTTTGCAATGTAACAAACTGTAGAGGAGATACAGCATTTTGTTGCGTGGAATGCAGAGAACAACAAATTGAGCAGGACGAAGGCAAAACTCCAAACAGAGTCTTTCTATCAACATCAAATATGCATGGCTCAAATTAGCTTTTACTATTAAAGTCTGTGTCTGTAACTTGAGATTGTTGCCGTTACTTTAATTAGCATCGTGTAAAAATTAATTGTCAAAAACTGAAATGAAACTCTTTCATGTCTTGCGTATTATTTTTGTTTCACATTACTTTGCTTCATTTATTTAGTTTAATGATATGCTTTTTAGGTCATGTGTTTTTAAAGAGCTAGTGAAACTTGAAGTAAGCCACCACGAACCTCGTTTCAATATGATCAAATAAATCACAAAACCATATGCAACTCGCGGTAATTAAGATTTCTATTGGACACTTCTATATAAAAATTTCACATCCTTTGCAGTATTATATGGATAGTACATGAAATAATGACAGAACGAATAATTTCTATTGGATATCATGAACTTTCCTATATATATTTGTCAAGTGATCATTGGTAGAAATTTACAAATGATTAAATAGTGGAATACAAATGGAGGTCATTGTCTCGTGACAATCAAAGCGTCTGATAATTAATAATGAGGCTTACAGTAAACTAATGTTAATGCACGTCACTACCGTTCAAAAGATGTATTGAAATTTTTTTTTATACATACTGGAAATAAGTGTTCATTATGTAGACACTTTTAAGCAGATGAATATTAAACATGACATTTATAAAATGGAAAAAAGAAAGTAACTATAGCTCGTTTCCCAATATTTGAAGACCAAAATATGTTATATATCAATGGTTTATGGAAATAGATAAGGATTAGGCTTATAATTGGTCTATAATTTATTTAACTATTTGTACAATTTTTATTTTTCTTCACTTGTCTTCTATACTTCAAACTTCGAGGCTTAGTTGTTGGAGTTTCGGGTGTCATCACAGTTTGTCTTCATTACTAATTACTGATTAATTAAATATCAACAATTATATAATTAGAGGATTTAATAAGATTCATTTGGTATTAGGGTATCTTCAATTAAATTAATCCTTAGTTCAAAATATAATTAAATTATATGTACCATCACTCTCTATTTTCTTGAATAAAAAGAACTTGTTGAGGTCATTGATGATGCTGTGATGGAATGGAAAATTTCTAAACAATTCTTTTAATGGTTATTGAATCAGGAATTGGTCCAACTTAGACACTAGCAAATATGTAACTTCAAAACAGGATTGTCATGAAAAAGACTAAATATGTTTTAAAAATTTTGCTCATTACTTTTTATAGTAATGACATTGGATTTTCTTAATTACAATAAAAATGATAATACAGAACTAAAATTGACAAATTTCATTGGACCGAACCATGATTCTTATCAGAAAATACAAATTGTTTACACATAAGATGAAACAGAATCATAAAGCGATTCTATGAGATTTTGAGCCAACCTAGACACACTTGTACAATATACTATATAACCCATATGGATTACTAGAAATACAAGTTACTTCACACCCAACAAAGATCAAACTAAAAGCTCTTTGATCTCTGAAACAAACAAGCATTCATCATATTTAAAAACATATAATAAAATAAAAAACAAACAAAGGAACATAACAGTCTTTATATTATGACCTCATCAAAGGTTTTAAACGCTTCTTGTTCACTTGTATTCCAAGATCATGTTGTTCTCCGGAGCCAGCCCAACGCACGCCCTAAGAATGTTCTCCAGCATGGCCCGCTGCTTCGACAGCGCATTAACCACCGGTGTTCCCGGCGGCACGAGCGGTGCCTTGCTGAGGTAGCTGAGTATGGTGGCCACTGGATGGAAAGAATGAAACTTCCCCTGCCAACAAAAAGATCAAAACATCAAACCACGGTTCAGTGAAATCCCAAATATAACTGGTTTTGTGAACCAACGAACCTCTGCCTCGGATTTGAACTGAATCCTGGTGCTGAGTTCAGCGAGGAGAACAAGATCCAAGATGATTGGAGCAGCTAAGAGAGAGTCCTCGCAGGTATTGTGCATCACAATTGTGTTCTTGCCTCCCATAAATATCTCTGATGTATACTCATCCATGGCTCGCTTGCTATCTGCAACATATGGCACATACTGCAACACGCACAAACACAAAATGGATCAATAGGCACTGCATTCTAGAAAAATAAAAAAGGTTTTGAGTGTTTCTTAAAGTAGTTTATAACCTACCTTGATGACAACTACATGGTCAGGGTGTTCACCGGGCCCGAAGAGGATACCATTGCTGGCAACCATATCGTCAACCACATTACTTTTGGAGATCTCCTTAGATCTGAACGTCTGTGGAGCTGAGAGGTTCATTCCGTCATTGTTTCCTAGGTGATTGTAGCTCACAATTGAAGTAGGCTGTAAACATGACAAAAACACACATAGTCAATTTTTATAGGTATCTTCACTAGTTACGTGACATGCAAGTTAAAAACAAACCTTGATTCCAGCACCAACAAGGAAATCAACCAAGACAGATTTCATCTTGGTTTGACCACTCTTGAAGTCATCTCCACCGATCAAAACATTGTTCTTGATAGCCAAATCGATAAGACCTGGAACAAAGGTGTTCTGAGGACTTCCATTGATGAAGGGGATGCCTTCAAGAACACATGCAATGGCATAAAGCGTGGAAGGAGAGATCTCAGACTCATCCCTCTCCACAGACTTCATAAGATTCTCCATTGTGTCGTTTAGCCCCACGATCACATTGCTGTAACGCTCTGTGTTAGCCGTCCACAGAACCACAACCTTATCCACCTTGTTCTTCTCCTTAAACTCCCTAACATCACACAAAAAAAAATCAACAAAACAGAGGAGATTCAACTCTGTTTAAATCATCATCACAACAAGGATTGATGAATAATACCTCATGTCCTTGATGATTTGGTCGACTTGTTCCTTCTTGGTACCTTTGATGACGTTGTTGGCACGTGAGCCTTGATTAGCAGCGATGAAATCAGGGTCATAGACCCCAGGGAGTGGCACAATGCTCTCCATGTAAGGCCTAAGCTGCTTCTGCAAATCGATATCAAGAACCTTGGCTCTCCCCATGGCGTCTGCTAAATTCATATCACTTATGTCCCATCCTCCAAACACAACCTCATCCGGATTCACCTTTTCACAACAATCTCCATGTTAAACACAATAAAATTTATAAAAGATTTTGTTTTAAAATAAAAAACAGACCATTGGAACGAGACTCTTGAAAGGAGCATAGATCTCTTCACCGTTGAAGGATCCGACACGAATTGATGATGCTTGTGTTAACGACCCGAAGTAGTTAGCTTGTTGCACCTTGTCCTTGGTCGCCCACGAGATTCCTCTGTTTACATTTTATGCTTCGGATCAGATCTTAAAAAAAAAAAACATTTTTCATGGATTCGAACATAAAAGACTCACTCTTTATTGGCAATTACACCAGCGGTGAGGGTTGATCCATTGTTTCCTCCCCAACCCACAAGCATCACCCTTTTCAAAAAGAAAATAAAACAAAAAATGTTGAAACTTTGCGACGGAGAAATCGAGGAAACGAAGGAAAGATGGAAGCACTTTGTTATTTACCCTAATTTGGGGACACGAGTATCGGTTTTGAAATCGTATTTGACAACCTTGGGCTTCACGATCCATTGGTAAGCACCGTTAACGTTCTCATGAACCACCTCCGTCGTCTCGTAATCGTACACAGATTGAATCTCATTCTCTGTGTATTTCACGTTCGGGCTCTCAACTTTGAAGCTCTCGATAAACATTTTTTTTTTCTCCGAGAAAATTTTGAGACTCTGTTTTCTTGGTTTTGAATGATGGGATTTGTGTGGGTTTGAGCTTCTCTTACGTGAAGCTATTTATAGAAAAGAGCGCGAGGAGGATAGACACGTGGCGATATTACAGTGGTTGGTGGACCCTCTTTGGCCAATGCATGTGAGAGAGCTCGTTGATGGTTAATAGTGAAATAAAATGACACCTCGGATCCCTGGACCATACACGTGGCGTCGTTTTGCCAATAACGTTTTCTTGTCGGACGGACCCACAGTTTCTGTTGAAGGTGCTCGAACAAGGTGGGGACGTTGGTTACTTCCGTTACTTAATCAGTAAAACGACTGTGTTTTTGTCGTTGATTGGACGTTATCTCCGTTACAGTTAATATACGTTACTCGTTTAAGAGAAAAACGATAGTGAGTTGGGTCCCCTGGAATCTTGTTGACTTGTTTTGACACGTGAACTATGAATCCACTAGCGGACATATGTCTCAACATTTATAATTACTTTTTTTCATAGTAATTAACGTTTAATGTTTTTAATCCTTTCATTAATTGACTACTATTCAAAAATTTAAAAATCTATTAATAAAATTTTCCGATGAATTCGAGGTATCCTTAATTGATTAATTATGACTGGGTAATGTACCACAAATCAATTGAGACTAACCAGTTTGTAAAATATATATATATTTATATATAACTAAACATATCATCATATTATATGTTTTTTTTTTGACAAAGGCTTAATTATATGTTATTTTCACATATAAATGGGATGAATGCATACTATACTTTCATTTCAAAATTTTGTAAATGATGTAATTTATTATATGAAATATAGGAAACCCCGTTAGTGTAATGTTTTATAAATTATAGGCTAAGATCAAACGTGTGAATTTGACTCGCGTACCACATATACATTGCAGCAATGGCGTCATATGCTAAAATTTTATGTTACTTTTTGCAAAAATGTGAATTATCATATAGTATTAATTTTAGTGAAACTAGATAAAAGATATGATGCTCTTGTCGACATAAGAAGATATAAATACTGAATCTAATTTAGTTTTAGTTTATGGAGGATGAAGAAAGTATACAAAGGTGTTTTGGACATGTATCGTTTTAATGGGTTTGTAAAAGTTTGATAGGTATGGTTGTGGTCATACGTACGTTTGTAATTTAATAAATTGTCTGCCTTCCTAAAACATTTTGTCTATATTTTTTCACGCCACATATTTATTTTTATTAAACTTTCTTATTTTTTCATTCTTAAATCTTTTTATATAAAAGATGTTGATGTATGCAGTATGCAGGAAGTTTCTCGTACTATGTACAAACCATACAATAATTTTGTTGTGTATGCTTAACTCATACAAAAAGTATTACTTTGTCAAAAAAAACCTAGAATACTATATTTACGCATGTAGTATCATTCCAAAGTGTATTGAACTTTAAGTTTGAGGAGGAATTTATTCAAAACCAATATTATAACGAAAAAGTTAAGAAACTACCGGATATTCTAATTTGATTTGTGTGTATCTTTCAGTGATCTGATTTGATGTTTATAATACTTAGCTATAAGAGTTTTACTAAAATACGAAATTAATTTGTAGACATTTACGATTCTCTTGTTGCTATAGAAAGAAATCTATCAACAAAAGTTGAACGGTCATAGTGACTAAGAAAAGTATTAGAAAGACACATACTACTTTAAAGAAAATATTAGTCTTCTAATCATTTTTTTTTATTTGTTGAATTTTGTTTAACATTGAAAGCTAGATATGGGCACAACTTTAATATCCAATTTTTTGGAGATATTCGTGATCTGATTTGTCAATAATTTAATTCGATCTGATTTATAATTATCCAAATAATTGGTGTCTGGATATCCGATCTTTTGAATATTTTTTAATCTGATATCTGAATCCGTTCGTACAAAAAAATCCGTTCGTTAACGGATAACGCATCGATTTTAAATTTAAGAATGGTTTACCAAGTCCTGAAAATGGGCAATCTGTTATTAAATTTGTCGGCCGTGGATTTAATTTTTTTTTGGTCGACATCCATATTTTAAAATTAAATGATAGGCAAGTTTGAATTGTTCTAAAAATTTATCATGTTTAGCTAGTCTACATGAGGAAAGAGAACATCACTGTTTTTCCTCTCTTTGGTGACGTTTTTGTAAATTACTATTTGTTTTTTCGTATAGTTACAAAGATCTTTTTGTGTTAACCGAAACAAATAACGCATCGATTTAAAATTTAAGGATGGTTTACCAAGTCCTGAAAATGAGCAATCTGTTTTTAAATTCGTCACCTTTGGGTTTAATTTTATTTTTTGTCGACATCCATATTTTAAAATTAAATGATAAGCAAGTTTGAATTGTTCTAAAAATTTATTATGTTTTGCTTAGGTTTGGTCTACATGAAAAAAGAGAACATCACCGTTTCTCGCCTCTTTGGCATACGCTCTTGGGTTCAATTAGGCATGACGGATTGATAATTGAAATAATTAACATTTGTGGGAGGTATTCTACAACGATCCATATATACAGATGGAGGTTAAATACTCATAGCAGTAGCATGTGATGTGAATCAGAATATTAATAGTTTTATATAAGTTTTTTGGCAGTATAGTTAATGAAGGTAAACACATACTCCCTCCGTTTTATATTAAGTGTCGTTGTAGAGAATTTTTTGTGTTACAAAATAAGTGTCGTTTTCGGTTTTCAATGTAAAATTTATTAATTTTATTATGTAATTTGTTTTTCTATTGGTTAAAATATGGTTAGGTGTATGGGTAATTGTGTTTTTATATAGGAAATATGTAAAATTAATTGTTTCCTTAATCCGTGTGCATAGCTGTAGAGTGACACTTATAT